>JAQNBH010000002.1:34113074-34375574 GCA_028752905.1 Cladorhizidae sp. MBARI D1340-BT2 | reverse complement strand
ACAAATGTCACTGAAGGGAGCATTTCTCATGCATACCAGAGTTAGGAAAGAAATTATGTAAAATTATATGGGGCATTAAAGCAAGCTGATGGCTTAGACATACCTGTGTGTATGAATTGCAACATCTTAATTCTACGCATGTGCTTACTGCATTGGATGGTTTAGTGTAATGATAGAATCAAGTACAACAAAATAGGTGAAAATGGGAAGGAATGAGCGAGAAGGACCAACAAAGGTCGTTGTATATATTGGAGAGCTAAGCCTTCTTAGGAATGCATGCGAATGTTCATCATAATATGTGCCAATAAACTATGACTTACATTCATAGATTGCCATGGGCATTCATGCGAATGTTCATCATAATTATTTGTTAATAAACTATGACTTACACTCATAAATTGCCATGCGAATGTTCATCATATTTGGCAATAAACTATGACTTACACCCATAAATTGCCACAGGCATGCATGCAAATGTCATCATATTTGGTAATAAACTATGACTTGCATTCATAAATTGCCACAGGCATGCATGCGAATGTTCATCATATTTGGCAATAAACTATGACTTACACCCATAAATTGCCACAGACATGCATGCGAATGTTCATAATATTTGGTAATAAACTATGACTTACACCCATAAATTGCCACAGACATGCATGCGAATGTTCATCATATTTGGTAATAAACTACCCATAAATTGCCGCAGGCATGCATGCAAATCTTCTAATAAACTATGCCTTACATTCATAAATTGCCACAGGCATGCATGTGAATGTTCATCATATTTGTTAATAAACTACGACTTACACCCATAAATTGTCACAGGCATGCATTTTCATCATATTTGGTAATAAACTATGACTTACACCCATAAATTGCCACAGACATGCATGCGAATGTTCATAATAAACTTTGACTTACACCCATAAATTGCCACGGACATGCATGCGAATGTTCATCATATTTGGTAATAAACTATGACTTACCACCATAAATTGCCACATGCATACATGCGAATGTTCATAATAAACTATGACTTACACCCATAAATTGCCATGGACATGCATGCGAATGTTCATCATATTTGGTAACTATGACTTATACCCATAAATTGCCACATGCCTTCGCTCAACATCCATTGAACACTAGGCAGATCCAGGAGTTTTTAACATTATTATTGTGTATGCTGATATATAAAAACATTCCACTAGCATCATGTACCAATCATTATTTATTGTGTTGAAGAATCTCAGGATAGAGTAATAAAAAATGTCTGCAGAAATATACGTGCTAATAATCAGAAAATTAATATTCTGTATCAGGTTACGAAATATTTTGTGCCAATCTGCAGTACCTTTGGCTTTATGCACTGGCAGGCAAAAGCAAAAGGCAGGGGTGTCTGACCTCTGCCAGCGTGTTGTCGGCCTGGAATTTAATTAACAATATTTACAAGTTCATAGCTCACTGAGATTGCGATGTTTGAATCATCAGTGTTACTAGCTGCTCAATCTCTGCCATCTCTTCAATCGTACCAAAGGAACCTCACCAGCCACTAAATAGTCAGTTTCCCAAGAGAGAATTTGGAAGGAAATTGGGTGTGAAAAGGTTTCCAAGCTGCGTGGTTTACTGAATGGCCTTGGCTACACTACATGAAGGATGGAAGATAAGTACTTTGCTTTACTTGTAGTCCGGCGAATTCACAAAAGAAGCTCCGGTGGTCTGGTAATTCTGATTCTGCTTTCGCTTTTCCAACTGGAAGGATGCTACTGTAAAATTCAGCAAACACAAATTAAGCAGATGCCATGAGGAAGCTGTCTTGAAGATAGTCACACTTCCTTCTACGATGCTTGATGTTGGAGAATCACTTTCACAACAGTACAGACAGGAAAAACTTGATAATCGACAGTGTTCCTTGGAAGTTCTCTCTCACAGAAATTCTTTTCACGACAAGGCAACTAACTATACAATCAACGTCATTTATATCAGATGTTAATCATAATCATTACATAACATGTGGTTTCTATGATGGTAACAACACCAGTAGATTTATCACCAACATCCGTAATAAAATACTATGCTGCATTCAAAAGGTCTCCTGCTACGAGGTCTTGGTGACGGGGTTCAGACTCCAACTTCTTGCAACTTCTAAATTATGACAAGATGATGACAAATGAATCAGAGCCTGGATGGAGAAGAAGACAGACGGATACATGTCGCCTGACTTTCAGAATCAAATGGTGAAAGAGAGGGCTCTGGGGGTATTTTTGACAGGAGATTGCTTCAATCCGACCAGCACAGTTCTGGACAATTATGGTAGAGGAAACTACGGATACCTCTAATGAGGAGCAAATTGTTATCTGTTTCCGACGGGTGGATAGTGAACTAGAGGCTCATGAAAAAGACTATTGCATCTCTATGGAAAATAATAAATCCTTTGAGAAGCTTGCTCTCACACTCACAATCTGCTATAAACGTAGAATAAACTCATGTGATTGGGCCATTATAACTTTTAAACCAGAAAAACAAACACTAACTGACTATAGCTCGAAGTGTAGAAAAGTTCTTGTCTGAATTCAGTAAACACACTGTGGTTGGTCTTTGCCCTTTGAGACAAATCCATGAGCAACTGGACTAGTAAGTTCGCTTCTTGCTAGCCATAACAACTTTTTATCTATGGAAAAATAATAAATCCTTTGAGAAGCTTGCTCTCACACTTACAATCTGCTATCGACATAGAACACATTCAAGCGATTGTGCCAATATAATTTGTTTAAATTTTAAACCAGAAAAACACTGACTATGATAACTTGAAGTGTAGAAAAGTTCTTGTCTGAATTCAGTAAGCAGATCACATTATTTATACACAAAAATGCAAGGATCTAAATAAGGTAAAGATAAGTAAATACACCTAGCTAAGAATGATATCACCTATTCATTTATCACAGTAAAGGTTAAGCAGTTATCTAATCTAGATCTAAATTACAATACTCACTTAATCATTACATCAGTCATTACACAGATATAACATTTTGTAAGTCAGGTACAAAACACAAATAGGAAAATCCGTCAGTCAGCACTGCTCCATTACCCCCAAAACATTCACGTATTACCCCCAGGTGGTAATTTATCCCCACGTTGGGAACCAATGCTCTATGGCAACAGGTGGAAGGGAGGGGGAATTGGGTTCGAAGGGTTTTTCAATGGAAAAATGCCAGGTATATAGGATTGAGTGTGCTAGCTCATTGAACATTGCCTTCTCAAATGCTCGAGTGCCCTAAACTTCTTGTAATACTAGCAAAATCTGGCTAAGCCTATATACACACCAGTGTCTTCTAGTACAATAGAGTTATGTATATGGATACCATAGTGAAAAAAATCACAAGAACTGGCAAGTTCAAGGAAAGAGAAATGGCTTGCAGTAGTTTTGGTGTGATGATTAGTTTGTAGCTATCAGCATATTATGCTGGAGTTTCATTATGACATACAGCTTCTCAATTGCTCATAATGGCTATGGAGGAGGTGGATGCACAATTTGTCGTGATTGTGTGGAAAGTATACAATCTTGGCAACTCATGTACTACTACTACTCTTAAAGTGCTGCTCTCTCAGACATCTGAGTACAAAAAAAGAACATGCTACAAATGAGGAAGGTAACTGACTGTATATATATGTAGGAGAGATATGCAATGATAGAGAACATCAAGAGAACCAAATTATGTTTGAAACATCCTCTGAAGTTATTGTGAGCTATTCCAAGGTCTTTGCTTCAGATGGTAATTGTCAACCAGTAAAACTTCCTGATGACCGCACACAATGCCAGGCATTGGCAATCACAACTTCTGGTTCATTTGTAAGTTTTTGTACAGTCCTTGTCGCTGCCTACAGCCCCAAGATGCATTAACCATGAAGCTGAGAGTGGTCTTCTAGAAGCTTCCTTGGTGTTCCTCATTTGAGGTGAGATTATGTCGCATGTAAAACTGTGCTCTACTGTCCTTCATCGTACCCATTTTCAGACTGGATTCTACCCCATGAAAATCCCAAATATGAAGACCTTTCAATAACCTAGAAGCCTGTCTCTTACAGCTGCTGCACTGACTTCTTAACCCGGACCTTTGTTTCCTCCAAGCTTCTGCAGAGTGCGACCCACTTCTCCTGGCTATGCTCACTGTAGTAATCTAAGAAAAGAATGTAGTGATGTTGAAATGACCTATAAGACCAAATCCAAGGCCGCCACTGGTACCAAGAGATCAAGTTATTCTCTGTCCCCAAGTCTCAGCCTTACCACAGACGAGGTTGAATTACAATAAACTTCTCAATATCAACTTGAAATTGTACTTTCTCAATGTTTTTGACTAGAAGCTCTAGCCTACATCAGGAATAATTCCTAGTGAAGGCTGATAAAAGCTATAGCATCTAGTCGAAACATCGAGAGATTACAATAATTATTTCATTGATTATTGAGGTTATTGTAATGTTATTATGTCAACTGAGAGTTCATTGAGCTTGAATTATTGTTACCTCCACCAAAGAGGCTAGCTACGTTTTCATCCAGGTTGGTTGGCTGGTCTGTCTGTTATCAGGAATCACCAAAAAATTATAGGGGGGTAAGGACAGGTTAGGCTGGGGTCAAGGATAAATCCCAAGGTCGGGCTCTATGGAAGACAGGCTAAAAACGTTGTTGACTTTTGACTGCCCATAATTTTATGCTCAAATTGTTGCTTGTTCTATGTGCTTTCCAATGATACATAAAATATCTCTAGAGGCATGTTTTATCAGAAGATGCATGCAGAAACATCCAAGGCAGGACTCTCCTCCGTTTGGCAGCCCCCACACAACTCATTTTTAAATGTAAATTGCTAACAGCTGTGATTGGAGTGAAACCATATTGCAATAACTAAAGTGGGTGCTGAATGGCAACGTGCCGTATTTGGTTACGCGCTAAAAATAAAAGCACATAGAACAAGCAACAATTTGACAAGCTACAAACTTTAAAAATGAGTTGTGGTGGACTGCCAAACGGAGGGTCCTGCCTTGGATGTTTCTGCATGCATCTTCTGACAAAACATGCCTCTAGAGATATTTTATATATCATTGGAAAGCACATAGAACAAGCAACAATTTGAGCATAAAATTATCTAAGTTATGGGCAGTCAAAAGTCAACAACGTTTTTAACCAGTCTACCATAGCGCCCCGCCTTTTAATTAATGATCTGCATTGCCAAAAACGGCGCACCTACGCTACTAGCTACGTTAGAACTCGCATAAAACTAGCAGTTTGCTCGCGAGGCTGACACAGAGCCACTTTCTTGGTTGACAAGTCAATCCAATACAGTTTTGTTCAGAATAAGAAATTTTCTGAGGAGTGAAGTTTCGTCTGTGATTTCTTGTTTTAATTTAAATGTGATGGCCTTAACAGGCTCAGCAATAGCAACATTAAATCATTTAATTGTTTTGTTGAGCCTTGAGATAGGCCATCACTATATAAGTACATATATACAAACAACAAATGAAAGGCCACCTGTCCACTAGAAGATGGATTCCTTATTTTCAGTGAGCTTTGCACAATTCATGCAATGTCTACTAGATGCTGTTGCAGGACAATCAGCTAACAGGCTTGTTTATAAATTACATATGCTAAAGTATACGTGATACCTGCTTACCATTATTTTGAAGAAACGTGTTTAGGGCTATCTTAAAATATCAGTTTCTGCCTTGAAATGTGCTCATTACTTCGATCCAGCCAAAATCAGTGAACTCCAACCTGCCAACCAGTGATATCGATAAGCTTCATGTAACTCCATTTCTTGACTCCAGTGATATTATCAGGGGCTAAAGAGAGAGCTCCATATAATATTAATGGAGTGTCAGCAGTAATGACAAGCAAGATCGGGGAAGAAATATGAAAGAAGTCCCCAGTTAGGCCAGTGCTTGTAAGTCTGCATTGCTCATTCAGTCCTCATCGCAGAACGTGTAACTTTTAAGCTAGTTTCAATTCAACTCAAACACTTGCTTTTGGGACTACATTGAAACATCAGTGATGCTATATACAATGCCAAAAAAATAACTTTGAAACATAAATGAACTGTGATTCAATAATAACTTTGAAACCTCAGTGATGTTATATACAATACAATTTTCAAACGTCTTAATTTAAAGCAATATATATAGGAGCATTATGGGTAATATTATTAGGACTTGTAGAATTTGAGAATAGCATTATAGGGGAAATTTAGAGCATTATCTGGCTAATCTTACTGGTGTGATTTTGTATTGAAGACTAACAGAGATTTTCATGTCGAGAGAATTCTCCACGACAAAACATGGCAAGTTATTAACCAGAAGAAGTTGCACCCATTTTACTTAACGGCACTAGTGCCAGAGTTGGCTAATCCTCAACACCACAATGAGAGCATAGGGAACCAATTACTAACCAGGAAGATGTCTTAGCTGAGATTTTGGCATGGCAAGGAGACAGATATGCACCTTTCAATGCAAAGCACAGAATATGTGCCATTTGTGGTAATGTTTATAGCACACTCAATCCTATTCACATGGCATTTTTCCATTTGAAAAACCCTTTTGAACCAATCCTCCCTCCCTTCCACCCTTCCACCTGTTGCCATAGAGTATTGGTTTGCATCCTTGGGGTATACCCCCTGGGGAGAATAAGCTAATCTTTTTGGGGTAATGTACAATGCTGACTGATGGAATTTTTTTGTATGTGACTTACTAAACGTTAGATCAGTGCAATGAGACTGCTATTATTTAGTGAGTATATTGCAATTTAAAACTAGGTTTTTAAGAAACCTGCTTAACCGTTTAATGGTGATAGATGAATGGGTGATATCATTCTGTATGTATAAGCTAGATGTATTTACTTATCTTTACCTAACGCTTTATTCGATCACTTAGTTTTTGTGTAGCCAGTTAATGTTTGTTTTTCTGGTTTAAAATTATATTGTCCCAATTGCTTGAGTGCGTTCTATGTTGATGGCAGATTGTGAGTGTGAGAGCAAGCTTCTCAAAGGATTTATTATTATTTCCACAGATACACTCATGGATTTGTCAATTTGCCCTCAAAGGGCAAACACCAACCACAGTGTGTTATCTGCAGCAAGGTTCTGATCAATGAAAGCCTGAGGCCATCAAAACTTGCAAACCATCACTAAAATGTCATCCTGACTTCCATAACAAAGACTTAGCCTACTTCAAATACAGGAGGAAGCAGTTGGAGGGTATTCAATTCAGAAGCACTATACCTGCAGCAAAAAAATCTTCTTGCCACTCTTGATGCTTCCTATGAGATGGCCTACAAAGTTGCACAGCAGAAGGGGCATGCGATTGCCGAAAATCAGATCATGCCATGTGCACGAGTGATGGTTGCCAAAGTATGTGGTGGAGAGCAGGCTAAGAAGCTCAGTTCTATATCGGTTTCAAACAACACAATTCACGCAGGATTGACGAGATGGCTCTGGATATACTGGCACAAGTAGTGAAGTCAAGACAAGTCCATACGACAATTTTTCTCTGCAATTTGACGCGTCCACAGATGTCAGCAGCTGTGCTACTTTACTGGGCTTCTTCGTTATATTCACTGCTCGGATGTGAAGGAAGAGTTTTTTCCTATGTGAGGTCTTGTTATGATGACAAAAGGAGAGGAAGTGTTGCCATAGTCAGTGACTTCCTCAACAAGAAAAATGGACTGGCTTGTAATAGTGTTCTACAGGTGTCTATTGATGGTGCACCTGCTATGGTGGGTGGAAATCGTGGGTTCAGAAGCTTTGTTCAAGGGGGAAATGCTGATATCACTGTTTGCCACTACAGCATTCACCAACACTTTCATCCAAGATACTCCCAGATGCCTTGAAAGCAATTGCTCGGAAAGATGGAGGAATACTTCCCTGACCTGGATACCTCTTGCCTTCAGTGTGCCAGCCTTTACGAGGATCAGGTCGGTGAATGACTTTCCAGCAAAAGAGGAGTGGATAACTCTGAAAGTGAATTTGGCTTGGAAGCTGGAATTCCAGAACAAGGACCTGAAACCTTCTGGCTAAATGGCACAACAAGGCTTTGCTCCTTCTTGATAATTTCTTGCTCCAATTTTCACCTTTTTTGTTTTACTTCGTACATTAAACCATCCAATGCAGAAAGCACATGCATAGAATTAAGATGTTGCAGTACAGATGTCGAGGCTATCAGCTTGCCTTGGCGCCCCATATTACATGTGCAAAGTGACCAGGTAGCTACATATGTGCAGCTCTATAGAGTGAGTGGGTATCATGTTGACTACTTTATACTACTGAATTTCTAGCAGTTGTATTAGTTTGCAGTGGAATTTTTCTGGGGCTCCAACTCCCAGAACCCACGTGGTTCCTACACCACTGCTGCTACACCTTGTTCTCTCTATCATATTTCATTCTGTTGAATCTGTGATTAGTTGTCACACCAGCTATTTCATTCTCTTTATTCAAGCTGCCATTGTATCATGCTGGAACATCATTGCATTTATTCATAAGGAGTATCTGGGGCTAGAGGTGGAACAAGAGCACTATGTAGCATAATGGGGATACATATTTCCTACCAAAATACAGTGGATGTCCACAAGTCTGTCTGTGCAGTCTTTCTAGACGACAAGAAAGCTTTTGACTCTGTGGCACATAGACCACTCTTAAACACTCTCTCCTCACTTAACATTCCTTCTCACCTCCTCACTTCCTATCTTACGGCCTGGTCACAGAGTGTCGCTATCTCTGGTGCTCTCTCTTCTTCAAGTCATGCATCCTCTGGGGTACCTCAAGGATCTATTTTCTCGGTCCTCTTCTCTTTGTTCTTTACATTAACGACATTGCAAAGCTCCCACTCTCGACATCTTCTACACTTGCTTTCTATGCAGACGACATCCTCCTCTCCCATCCCTTCTCTTCCACCTCTTCCTTAGGTTCAGTGCAATCAGACATTGACATTATATCATCATGGCTATCTTCCTGTCTCCTAATAATTAACCCTAATAAGAGCAAGTACATGATAATCTCTCGTAAACCCCTCACATCCTCGTCCTCCACTGTATTAGTCCTATCCCATCACTTCATTTACTTACTTATGAGTTATTTTCACCTCTAGTTTCTCCTGGAACCTGCACATTAGCAAGTATGCACTAAATCAAGGAAAACAATCCTTTACCATCACTTATCCTCTCATACACTAATTAAACTTTACACTACATTAGTTCTCCTTCATCTAAGTTATTGTTGTGTGTGGTCACCTCCTCCCTCTTCTTGTAATTCCAAGTCCTTAGAATGTGTTCAGCACTTTGCACTAAGTTGACTTCTGACTATATATGCATCCCTCCTCTTCACCCTTAAACTTTCTACACTCTCAAATAGACATGCTTGGGCCTAGCTCCTTCTAATATACAATCACATACACTTTCCTGCAGACTCCATCTACTCCACTCATGTCTTCTCGCCAATACCACCCATCGAACATCATAATCCCATTCTCCTCCCATTCTCCTCCACATTGCAGCCATGCCGTCTTCCTTTGTTCCCTCTGACTCCCAACCTCCATTAGATCCTCTTCCTCACTCTCTTCCTTTATTAAACAATTCATCACCCAACTTCAACCTTACCCTATCTATCTACATTATGATATTATCATATATGTAAAGCCTTTTTCTACTGAGCTTATAAAAAAAAAATAGAATTTCGTGGGTGCAACAGTCATTTGTCGTCATCTTGTCATAATTTAGAAGCTGCAAGAAGTTGGAGTCTGAACCGTCACCCAAGACCACGTAGCGAGAAACCCTTTGAATGCAGCATAGTATTATATAACTGCTAATTAAAAAAAGACTGCCCCTAACAATTCGGAGTTGCACTGTCCATTCAGAATTCAGGGCGGGGTCATTTTTCGTTGAATCTTTGCTGGGCAACCGCGAAGATTCGTTACCGCTCAGCTCGCGAAATATTTTTATTGCGTAATATATCCTAGATTCTTGACTAGCAAATTTTAGTTAGCTAGATTCAAGCACTGATGATGTCTTCAATTCTGAGCTTGATGTTACTGGGAGCTCTGGTGTTATATAGAGGGGCTTTAGGTTTCACTAATGGACCCCCCAATTTAGCTTGTGCATCCTTAAGACCTGGAGCAGAGGGGCATGGTGATGTGGTGATGACCGGCAATGGAGGATTCATTTTAGTCTTGCCCGAAAGTCTGACGAATAACAGAATACAAGATGGAGCTCTCGCCTATGAACCGCAAAGAGATTATGAAGGTCAGTAAAATACCACTCGTTACCAACCTAATCCCCATTTTCAGACTTTATCTCGAGCATATAGAGTACGCGCAGTATCCTCTGTGTTACACTGTATCAGGCTGTGTGAATACAAGTCCATCCTTGGATCTTGGGGTGCACAAAGCTGGCATTACATTTTGAGAGATATAGTTAACTGCGTTAGTCGACTATAGTCGCCTCAATTGAACTTCACGTAATTGCGGAGGGCGACTATAGTCGCCCGCTCCTTGCTAAATTATAAGTGGGATCTCGAGCATTGGCGCTAACCTAGCTTTTCGCATCATGGTTTTTTGGTGCGGTGATCGGCACCTGCTTGTTCTAGAGCAGCCGTTTCTTACGTAGACTTGCCATTCTAAGCTTCTTACTTACTTTTGCAGCGCTAACTATTCCAACTACTAAAAAATTCTTTCTCTTTTCCAATCTTGCCCGACCTAGAACTCTAAACTGTTGGCAAGCTCTGCGCAGTTCTAGTTGCTGAACTCCACCTACTTGATCCCACAACTCCACCCTCCCAATTTACCCACAAGCTCCTCCCTGAAGAATTTCATTATTAGACTTTCCTCTGAACCCTAGAACTTCTCAAGTTCATGGATGAACTAGATAGTGATATAAGTGATGGAGACATTGATGGTTACCTTGAAGGAAAGTTATTTACTACAGCAAGAGCAATAAAATACAACAATATAAATAACCAATAAATATTCTTTTTATTCTAAATGTTGGAGATGAAGGTGCTGATAATGAATGTGAAGAGGACGAGGTTCCAGGTGAAGAGGACGAGGTTCCAGGTGAAGAGGGCGAGGTTCCAGGTGAAGAGGGCGAGGTTCCAGGTGAAGAGGGCGAGGTTCCAGGTGAAGAGGGCGAGGTTCCAGGTGAATAGGGCGAGGTTCCAGGCGAGGTTCCAGGTGAAGAGGTACAAGGTGGGGGCACGAGGTTGAATGTGATGGGTGGGATGATGTTAGTTTGCATGGTGAGTTTGCATGATGAGGATGGAGCGGGCGGGAAGTGGTTATGACGTACACGAGGAAGAAGGCGATGCAAGTGGCAGGTGGTATTATGACGTACACGAGGAAGAAGGCGATGCAAGTGGCAGGTGGTATCTTCTGTTCTTCTGTTGGTGGGCCTAATAAGGTGTGGTCGAGCCTCTGGATGCTTTCGAGCAATTATTCAACGTCAATATCATCAAGGATATCTGGTGTGAAACGAACCAGTATGGGAAACAGTACTTAGCAAGTCACCAGCAGCACCTTGACAAACACCCACGAGCAAGAAAGCATGACTTCATCCGCCCACCCGTTCAACACTGGAAAAAATGTATAGGTAAATGACATAAGCCAACATATGCCAGTCAGCCTACAATAAAATATTAATTAGCAATTGCTACACACCTCTAACCTAGACACTCTCACACACCTCAATATTTGCATAAATACATGATGGTGCAAATATTGACCCACAAAGCTTTCATCTTATATCAAACCTGTGCAACACACATTACATGCAACCTCATATTACACGCATCACAGGCAGCATTTATATTTTGCCACCAATGACAGGACACACAGTTATACTTTACTAAACAGATTCATCGCAATGGTGATTCTAATGGTAGTGCTGGATTATCCCACTCCCCATGAGAAGCAAGTACCGACTACTTACAAGCAAAGAAAAGTATAACAGAAATGGGAAGAGAGCTTCACTTGGCTAACATGTTGACAATTTGCAAGCAGCCTTCTGTAAGGTTTGCAGAAAGAGGGAAATATCTATTCAAAGAACAGGAGGAACATGGATTTCTAGGCCTTTCAATAACTGGAAGAAGGCAATTGAGAAGATGAAATGTCACACGACGGAGTGATGTTCACATCATGTCACGTGAATCAGAGATGGCTGTAGCCAGAGCACTACAAGAGGGATCCATCATTGAACATACCAGCCTAAAGCCTTGGGAATTAGCAAAGCTCTTTGTAAACCATAAGGAGTGACAGGACCATTTTTTAAATTATTTTAAAAACAACAACTTGTGGTTACCACTTTATAGCTCCGTAGATTATGTAAACTTCATGGTATGGACTTCTCAAAAGATAGGTCTCTCTGTGTGCTCTCTTTTGATACTAAAATATTTTTCATGGGTATAACGATAGCCAAGCTAAAGTGGGGGTACCTAAAAACCTGAATGCCTGTGGTTCTGCATAAATATCCAGATTGCTAAGTGTTAATGATTAGCACCTGAGGCTAGAGAAAGCTATACTCTATGCAATGAGTGTTTTCATTAGGCGCTAAAATGTAGGTACGTGGTCAAGCACGCAAAAGGAAAAAATTATCGATCACTACGGTGCATACGATGCAGAGCTGCCTCGGAGACTGTGCCGAGTGATGAATATACCAAGGAAACTCTGATATCCACTGAACTCAGAACAGAGTGGAAAACATTTCGTAGCTACCTATCCAAGCAGCCGAAAGGAACTTTGTACTCAGAGCAAACCAAACTCAGTAGTGAGGAAATGCTGAGAACAATCTTCCCCAACATCAGCACTCTGGCAAACATCTGTCTCACTATTCCTGTTAGCACTGCCACTAGTGTCTTCTCTCATTTATATATATATATTGAGCAAGTTATGATGGCGTGCCACTATTGTCCTCTCTCATTATATATATATATATATAGAGCAAGTTATGATGGCATGCCACTAGTGTCCTCTCTCATTATATATATATATAGAAAGCAAGTTATGATGGCATGCCACTATTGTCCTCTCTCATTATATATATAGAGAGAGCAAGTTATGATGGCGTGCCACTAGTGTCCTCTCTCATTATATATAGAGAGAGAGCAAGTTATGATGGCGTGCCACTAGTGTCCTCTTTCATTATATATATATAGAGCAAGTTATCTACCTAGGCACAACTTATAAGTAATGTAACAAGTGAACTTCGATGAGAGCTAAGAAGCTTGATTTACCCGCTAGGTTCACTGCTGCATCACAATTACTACCAGTAAAACAAACGCTAGCGCTAGCTAGAGCTACTGCTGGATAGAGCGACACTAGCTAGCTAGATCTACTGCTAGCTACAAATGAATGACGCTAGCGCTATCTAGATGAACTGCTGGCTACCAAAGAAACTAAAAGCTTGATTACTAAAAACGAAGGCTGGCTATAAGGATCACAAAGCAAGCAAAAAGAAAGTAACTAAACAATTCTAATTACAGCTCACCATTTATCTTTACTCGAAGAAAAATCCAGAGTCCAAGGTAGAGTATATATTCTCCCCCAATCTTTGATGAGTCTTCAAAGCAACTTTTCGAACCCGGAAGAACAGAGAAAGGCGAAATAGAGGCACATAAAGACAACTCACTCGCCAACACGTGGAGCAGCCATATTGTCCCAAAAATAGTCCCGCAAGGAGGGTGCGGTTTCACCTATGTGGCGCTTCCCTTTTTGCGGTTAAAAAGAAGAGCGGTGGCCTCCGTCCAATAGCGGTAGGAGAGGTTTTGCGTCGGCTCACTTCGAAATGTATGTCTAGGATTGCCAGGCCAGAGGTGTTAAATATTCTGCCCCCACTCCAGTTGGGTGTGGGGGTCAAGGGGGGATGCGAGGCTATTGTGCATGCAGTTGCTCATATTCAGGAAGATGTAAACATTCGGCTGGAAGATAAATGGACCCTTCTCTTGGACTTCACCAATGCCTTCAATTCCATAGACCGTGCTTCTATGTTCAAGGAGGTCAGGTCTCGTCTACCCTCTTTGTCGCCGTGGCTTGAAAGCTGCTATGGTTCTCAACCTATCCTCCAGTTTGGGGACCACGACATCCTCAGTTGTTGTGGGGTTCAACAGGGTCATCCTCTTGGGCCCATTGGGTTTGCTTTAGCACTCCATCCCATTTTGTAAAAAATCAAGGCTCAGGTCCCTCACCTTCTCGTTAATACCACCTGGTACCTTGATGATGGTACTCTCTGTGGTACTGGTGATGAATTGTGTGCTGCCCTTGCAATAATCGAAAGTGAGGCCCCTTCGTATGGTCAGCAGCTTTCCTGGGTTCGTCGGTCCTTACTAAAAGCTTGGTTGCGAGTATCCTGGGGCGTATACCAGGTCCTTCTTTCCACCTCTCTTCCACTCTGCATTCCCTGGCCCTTGCTGTTGACAAACCCGAGTGGTGTACTATCGATGAAGTGGATGTCCCCTTACACCAACGCTCCCTCTCTCACGCTATTGATATGAATTCGTTCGACAATCTTTTGGCTCTTGCTGATGACTCCCGATCTAAAGCTCTTATTAGGTCGTCAGCTATTGACCATGCTGGTGATTGGCTAAATGTTGTCCCTTCTAGTTCACTTGGCCTTCATTTCCAGGATAGGGAATTTCAACATTGCTTGCAGTACTGGCTTGGCCTCAGGATGGTGAAAGACGGTTCAATTTGCCCTATCTGCAACGTTGCCATGGACTCTTTCGGTGATCATCAGGTTGGGTGTGGGGGTGATGGTGATCGTATTCACCGTCATGACGCCATCAGAGACTCTATCTTCTCGGTGTGTCAGTCTGCCGCCCTCGCCCCTAAAAAAGAAATTCCTGCCCTTATTCCAGGCTCTCAGAGTCGTCCAGCAGATATTTTCCTTCCGAACTGGAAGAGAGGTCGTGCCGCTGCCCTAGATGTCCACGTCATCTCCACCCTCCAACGTCTCACCGTGGACGGGGCTGCTTCCACCCAAGGCTATGCTTTGTCCGTCGGTATGGCTCGGAAGAGAGCAGCTCACTCGGCTGATTGCCAGTCGGTGGGTGTCGATTTCGTTCCCCTAGTTGTGGAATCACTTGGGGGGTGGAGTGAGGAGGCTGTCCGAACCATCTCGGACATCGGTCGTCACCAAGCACAGCGATTGGGGAGTTCTTCATAGGATGCAATTCGGCATATTTTCCAACGGTTGTCGGTCAGCCTCTGGAGAGGAAATGCTACGCTCTGGCTTAGCCGCAACCCTCCAGTTGGGGCCGAGGTTGATGGAACTCTTTAGATTAATTATTTATTGTTCTTACTTACTTACTTAAAAGGACGTTGTACTCTATACTGCATTGTATTGTCTGCATGTTTTTCTGGAAAAAAAATCAATTATTGCGTTACGCACGCGGTAGGGTTAACTGCCTTCCCTCGCTTCGTATTGGTCTCTGAACGTACTGAATGCGCGTACGGGTCAGGTGTCCCAGGGAATTTGGCATCCCCACTATTTGGTATCCCCATGCCAAATACCCTAGGTTATTTGGCATCCCCCGTGCAAAATATCCTAGGGTATTTGGCATCCCCGCAGGGAATTTGGTATCCCCACTTTTACACACGCGGCGTCGGATATGGCTTCATCACACCTAGGGCTAGGGCTAGGGCTAGGGCTAGGGCTAGGGCTAGGGCTAGGGCTCTCTTTCTTGGCAGCATCACAAATAACTGCTAGCCCCACCAGTGCTTGTAGCAAGAGCTACAAAGTACGTGCTAGCTGGCGTCGGCATGGGGATACCAAATACCCTAGGGCGCGTGGATGGGGATCCTAGGGCGCGTGGGATACCAAATTCCCTGAGGGGATACCAAATACCCTAGGGTATTTGGTGTGGGGATACCATATTCCCTGGCATGCCAAATACCCTGTGACACCGGCAATGCACGCTCGTCGCGTCCACACTACGGTACACTACTACACTACGTACACAAGGAAAAATAATGAGCCACCAAAGTCAGTCAAAATCATATACTGTAGTTAAGATGGAATTTGTTTTCCCGTCCTTTTCTTCTGATCACCATCTACAGAACATTTTATGCAGAGAAGAAATAGGAGAGAGCTGAGGGAAAGGCAGTACTGTACAGAAGTCCTGATGAAGGGTGTATGATAGCAACAGTTCTCTAGATATGCAGCTGATTTAGCTAGCTACTCGGACGCTGGTCACAGATAGTATCCAAAGATCGTATCCAAAGTTCCCAACTGGGTATCTCGGGAAGACGTAAGTGAATGATCAATCATCACTCACTATCTGAGGAGACCAGAACATTGACTTGGACTTGTTTCTTTATCTCCACTCCACCAGTGCTGCAGCACTCCTGAATCTGTTGTAGCACTCCTGAAATGTTATAAGACCCCTGAATAGCTCTAACCATAGAACACCACTAACCCTAGTCATTCTCCAAGCCCCAGCATTCACTTAGCCCTAGCCCTAGCATACTCCTAGCCCTAGCATACTCCTAGCCCTAGCATACTCCTAGCCCTAGCATACTCCTAGCCCTAGCCCTAGCATACTCCTAGCCCTAGCCCTAGCATACTCCTAGCCCTCGCATACTCCTAGCCCTAGCCCTAGCATACTCCTAGCCCTAGCATACTCCTAGCCCCAGCATACTCCTAGCCCCAGCATACTCCTAGCCCCAGCATACTCCTAGCCCCAGCATACTCCTAGCCCTAGCATACTCCTAGCCCTAGCATACTCCTAGCCCTAACATACTCCTAGCCCTAACATACTCCTAGACCTAGCTTTCTCCTAGCCCTAGATACCCTAGCAGTTGGTAAAGGGTCTTATGATTCCAAGTATTCATGTCCTATATATTGCCCTCCATTGCTTCCTGCAGTGACCTTAAAGAACAAAGACGACACCATAACCTTCAGAGGATTCTTTATCCAAGTCATAAAATGGAATAACATCAAATCGAAGCCCGTCGAAATCATCGGAGATATTCTTAACGTGGCTGAGACTGGTATCATGGGGGATGTAAACGTTGGGCAGGATCCGGACCAGCAGCGCATTGGATGTCCGAACAGTGACAACACCGTTGTCCGAGTAAGGGGGCAATCATGGCAGGGGGTGTCCGAGTAAGGGGGCAAGTCATGGCAGGGGGTTGTCTGAGTAAGGGGGCAATCATGGCAGGGGGTTGTCTGAGTAAGGGAGCAATCATGGCCGCGGGGGTTGTCTGAGTAAGGGGGCAATCATGGCAGGGGGTTGTCTGAGTAAGGGGGCAATCATGGCAGGGGGTTGTCTGAGTAAGGGGGCAATCATGGCAGGGGGTTGTCTGAGTAAGGGGGCAATCATGGCAGGGGGTTGTCTGAGTAGGGGGGCAATCATGGCAGGGGGTTGTCTGGGTGAGGGGGCAATCATGGGCAGGGGGTTGTCTGAGTAAGGGGGCAATCATGGCAGAGTGAGGGGGCAATCATGGCAGGAGTAAGGGGGCAATCATGGCAGGGGGTTGTCTGGGGATACTGTTTTTGGGGGAGCATAAATATCAGTGTTTGAGTGGGAAACACCCTGGCCTCTTTCAACCCCACTCCCCCCCTAGATACATGTAACCCTGTTTCATAATCAGAGTTTTTAATCTTGTCTTGGTTGTTTGCGTGGGAACGGAGAGGTTCGTAATGTCAGTCTGTTGGACTTGGTCTTCTTTAGCTTGTCTCTCTTTCTCATCCCTTTCATTCCCTCAAGGAGAGAGGGGAGAGGGGGAGGGGGACAGTGGTAACTCGTTAGGGCCCATAGGTATACTAGAACAGTGTTACGGGTGCCACCTGTACCTAGCCCCATCTGGATTTCAAAGTTCTTACCACTTACCCTAGCCTAGCCCTTATAGTCCTAGCCCTTATAGTCCTAGCCCTTATAGTCCTAGCCCTTATAGTCCTAGCCCTTATAGTCCTAGCCCTGATAGCCCTAGCCCTTATAGTCCTAGCCCTGATAGCCCTAGCCCTTATAGGCTAGCCCTTATAGTGCTAGCCCTTATAGTCCTAGCCCTTATAGTCCTAGCCCTTATAGTCCTAGCCCTTATAGTCCTAGCCCTTATAGTCCTAGCCCTTATAGTCCTAGCCCTTATAGTTCTAGCCCTTATAGTCCTAGCCCTTATAGTCCTAGCCCTTATAGCCCTAGCCCTTATAGTCCTAGCCCTTATAGTCCTAGCCCTTATAGTCCTAGCCCTTATAGTCCTAGCCCTTATAGTCCTGCCCTTATAGTCCTGCCCTTATAGTCCTAGCCCTTATAGTCCTGCCCTTACAGTCCTAATCCCTAGCCAGAGCTTTCACCTTTGGACATTCATAGTCGACGGCACCCTGGAGCATCTGTGAGATGGTGGATTGTAAATCTTCGTGTGGCAATGGGAATTTCCCCTCTTTCTTCCATATATGTTATGTTGTTGACGTGGTTCCATGCACAATTATCAGTTGGGAGGGATATTCAAAGTTACTTCTGCCCCCCGTCCCCCCGCGCGTAAACCTGGCATATGCCTCCTGTCAAATTTGTCTTGTTACTGGTGTTTGATAAGTGTAGGTAGGAATTGACTCTTATCATATGGGAGTCAGTTCTGTTGAGGAATTAACTCTTGTCATATGGGAGTCAGTTCTGTTGAGGAATTGACTCTTATCATATGTATGGAAGTCCAGCATCTTCGGCATGCCAGGCACTATGCTTGCAGTCAGCATTCTTCCCTCGATGATTGGCAGCTGAATGTTTTCCACTAAGATGACCATTTCTCATTTAAGCCTGACGCCCTGTTCTTAATAATTTTTTTAATTGTGGGTTTGAAGGTCAAGTGAGCCCACACATAGCCACAAACATGCCACAAACATGCCACACACTTGCCACACACATGCCAAAACATGCAACACATGCCAAAAACATGCAACACATGCCAAAAACATGCCAAAAACATGCCACACACATAGCCACACGCAAGCCACATGCATGCCCAGATTCGCAATGTGCGCATATTAAATGTTGCTTTCATTCTCCAGTGAAGGCTCGCTACTTGCCAATTATATATAACTCCCAGCCAGTGATGAGTAAGCATTGTCGCAATGAATGAGCTTACATGCATCATAGCAACGAGCTTACATGCACAGTTTGTTGGGTGGCTGCATGCCTGGTTGTCATAGCAAACAACAGTGAGCTTACCTGCATGGCCATGGTCTGTGGGTGGCTGCATGTCTGGTTGTCATAGCAACCATGCTGTGTACAGTTTGGGTGTTACTGTAAAAAAAATCTCTCAGGAGACGAGCCTTGTGTTGATTGGTGTGAGGAATGGATGTTATATCCTCGCCTGAAGGAGGCGGAGATCCACAAGGTCTAGGACAAGGGTTCAGTAAAACGTTCTGGACTAAATTACTCTACTGGATCTGTAAACTGAAATAATCTCTGGGGCCTCTGAAGTTCCTTTAAATAGCCTACCAAGCCAGGTTCCAACATTGCCTTCTTCTTCGCAATACCTGTGTTCAGTTGCGTCGCTGTGCGAAGCATCCTCAAGCATTCTCAAAAGTAGCGTTCTACCGCATCGTCATGGTTCACAATGTTGTTCCATGACACGCTGTTTGAGCGATGGTTATCGAATTCCGACTTTTGACCTCTTTATTGAAGATTGCAAATACTTGAGAGTCCGACTTCACGATAGCTCTGAGAGCGATGATGACTACGGCACAACATCCATTGCTTAGAAACTCCGCTTAGTGTAGCTTTATAATGCGCAGGTTGACAAAATCACATGGGATGAAGAAGCAATCTGATTGGATGGACGGATGAGAATGCTTCGCACCTGGACGCAGAAATAGAACTCGAGTCTCTGCGAAAGTCTTGGAGCATTCCCTTTTTTTGTAGAATGCGTACGGACACGTACAGTTCACAACATGCTTGAGGAAGCGACGTTCGCTGTTTGCGTCGTATTGTGAACCATCCTTTAAAGGGAATTATTTCGTTACCCTCACCTACTGTTGTAACCAATCATGTGCATGCACGCGATTGGACTCTCACCTATAGGTTTACCATTTAAGGTCATGTTCATTGTTATCGCTGCTTCTTAGGTGTATTGGGTTTGTGGTCATGTAATTTGTTACAATGGCTTCTCCTCAAGATCCACAACCTTTGTTGACCTTGCAGGGTTGCAATCAAGTTATTAATAGAACAGGTCCTGGTTTGGTGTGTGTAGTATTTTTAGAATGCTCTAGTAATAATAAATATGTGGTTTGATTACTGTAAACCCAGAAAAGTTAGCGGGCCATTTAGCGATGAGGAAAAAATCGCTAAGTTAATAGGCAGCCAACATTTGTGGCAATATAAGTACAAAGTTCAAAAACACTCACGCGCGCGTGCTAGCTATCAGTAGAGCACGAGGTCGTCACTTATTAGGAGCTTTCGAGTTTTGATCGAGCAACTGCGAACTTACAGCTACTTTAACTAGTATGTCGATTGTTCGTTGGTTGAAAGGCAATGCTGGTGGATCTAGCTCAGTTTGTTTACCAGAAGGTGACGGAGCAACAGCTGCAGCCAACAAAGAAGTGTTAAAGGAACTGAAGGGTGGAATGCGGAAGAGAGGGAAGTATCAGAGCTATGATTCAGAGATCAAGGTTAAAATAGCTAAATATGCTTGTGAGAATGGAAACAAGACTGCTGTTACTAAATACACTGGAATTTTGGGGCATGAAATTAATGAAAGTACTGTGAGGAATTTCAAGGTTAAATACCTTCGTAAATTGAAGTTAGTCAAGGATCCTGACTCCATTATTGACTTACCTCATGCTGCATTGGGTCGGCCTCTTATGATAGGAGAGTTTGATGAGGAAGTAGCCAAATATATACGTAGCCTTCGTCAAGCTGGTGGGATTGTGACTCGTAATATAGTTATTGCTTCAGCAAAGGGGATCGTAGGCCATAGAAAGCCAAGTTTACTTTCTCAGTATGGTGGTAGTGCCACTCTGGGAAAGAAGTGGGCTGAGTCTATTCTTCTGCGTAGAGGCTATGTGAAAAGGAAGGCCACTAAAGCAGCCAGAAAAGTACCTGCTGATTTTGAAGCATTGAAGAGGTCTTTCTGTATGAGAATTGAAGATGAAATAGTGACACATGTCATACCATTGGACCTAGTATTTAATTGGGACCAAACAGGGACAAAGCTTGTTCCTGTTAGCTCTTGGACTATGGCTGAACAGGGGTGTAAACAGGTCCCAGTAGTGGGAAAAGAGGATAAGAGGGAGATCACAGCCTTATTGGCTGTAACTGCTTCTGGCGTACTATTACCCTCCCAAATTATCTACCAGGGTAAAACAGTTGGTTGTCATGCAAGGGTCACCTTTCCTGAGGACTGGCATATCACACACAGTGAGTCACATTGGAGCAATGAACAGACAATGTTACAATATATCGATAACATTATCATTCCATATGTCACTACTACTAGAGCGAGACTGGATTTGGCTGACGATCAGCCAATATTCGATGTGTTTGCAGCTCATCGCTGTAGTTCTGTTCTTAAAAAGCTTCAAGACAACAATATCCACCAAGTGTTTGTTCCTGCAAGCTGCACAGGAGAGTTGCAGCCACTTGATGTGTGTGTAAATGAAGAATTTAAGGCTTTAATGAAGGACTCCTTCACGAGGTGGTATGCTAATGAAATCCATGAAGCCCTGGATGGTGGGAAAGAGATATCAGCCATTAAAGTGGATCTTCGTGCATCATTGATCAAGCCCCTGCATGCAAACTGGTTAATCAACAGTCTTAGCAATCTTTCATGCAATACTGAAAGGCTAAAACAAGCATTCAAAAAACCTGGAATCATGGACTTTATTAATGATTAATTAATGTACTGTTCTTATTTCTTATTTTCACAAGGATTTCACCTTTTTTTCATGCTATAAAACGTTAACATTAATGGTCGCTAATATGTGCATGATATCAAAAACGCTAAATAAAAAGGTCGCCAACTTTTCTGGGTTTACAGTAGTGCAAGCTGGCTGGTCCTGTGATTAGGATGTTGACATAATCCACCTTGTGGTTCCTGACCAGTCTCATGCTGGCATGGCAGGAGCTGCTGTCAGTCCTACATGCAGATACTTTGGGATCTACTAGGACTATCCCAGGATGTTTATAGCCCCCCTTAGACCCAACCTAGTATATCCTGGGGTGCCCCCAGCTCCAACCATAGAATACTCCTAGCTCTAAAAAACCTAGCCCTGCCCTAGAATACTCCTTACCTTAGCTAGAATAGTTTTAGCTTAGCCCTAGAGTAATATTCTGGGATGTCCCCTTAGAATACTTCTAGCCTTGGTCCCTAACCCTAACCCTAGAATACACTAGCCTTAACCCTAGAATACCACTAGCCTCAGCCCTAGAATACCCCTAACTTTAGCCCTAGAATGTTCTAGAACACCCCTAACCTTAACCCCTAGCCTTAGCCCTAGAATAGTCCTAACCCTAGCCCTAGAATAGCCCTAGCCTTAGCCCTAGAATACCCCTAACTTTAGCCCTAGAATGTTCTAGAACACCACTAACCTTAACCCTAGATAGCCCTAGCCTTAGCCCTAGAATAGTCCTAACCCTAGCCCTAGAATAGCCCTAGCCTTAGCCCTAACCTTAGCCCTAGAATAGCCCTAGCCT
This sequence comes from Cladorhizidae sp. MBARI D1340-BT2, assembly GCA_028752905.1. Taxonomy (NCBI): domain Eukaryota; kingdom Metazoa; phylum Porifera; class Demospongiae; order Poecilosclerida; family Cladorhizidae; species Cladorhizidae sp. MBARI D1340-BT2. The sequence goes on along the minus strand of JAQNBH010000002.1, from coordinate 34,352,928 downwards.
TAGCCCTAGAATAGTCCTAACCCTAGCCCTAGAATATCCCTAGCCTCAGCCCTAGAATATCCCTAGCCTTAGCCCTAGAATAGCCCTAGCCTTCCTATATCTAGAATACAATAGGCGCCATAAGAAAGTTCTGTGCTGCCCATTCCTAAGCAATTCGAGGAAAATAGTAACACGGAATCATCGGATTTAAAAAACCCGCCGAATAACGCAAAACAAATGCCATTTAGTGTCCGTTCAAATTATTCAAAACACGTGCGCACGCATTCACGCGCACATGGGGCAGGCACCCCAGTTGTTGACAACTGGATGCTAAAAGTAGCGAGTGGTTTTTTTCTCCACTTTGTTTTCTTCTTCCCAGATGTCATTTTGCCCATTGAGAAGTTTATTGTTTACAGAAGTAAGTATTAGTTATTTCCCTTCCTAACCTTTTGGCCTGTGCCCACTAGTGTCTGTCCTTCAGGTCTACCTCTGAACTTAGTATTAGTGCCTTCTAGTTCATTGCTACACTGAGTAGCTACTTAAGGTGCATTAGATAAAGCTTGCTATATAGTTGTGTAGAGGTTAGGTTTGGTAGGCAAAGTGTTAGGTATAGACTAAGGCTTTCAAAACAAAGCCCCTTTTTAAAGCCCTCACAGGACCTCTAGTAGCTAGCAAGCCTTGCCTTAGAGAGACTTCACAGAGTAGTTTAGCAGGACTTGCCTTAGAAATCTTACCTCTAGAAACCTCTAGCTAAGCTTTTGTATGTAACAAGCCACATCTAATAATCAGGCCTCACCTCAAATACATGTATGTAGAGACCAAGAGATGATGCATTTATGCATTGGTATTTTGGCCAACAGAGAACTCGGGCGCACCTAAACATGGTGGAGGATGGATCATATGTTTGGTGACAGGTACACTGTAAGAGTGGATAGGTTCTGTCCCGAGTATAAAATGTCTGCAATGCATTCCTCTATTGCTGGTGGATGTCTTTACTATGTTTTGTTGTACGTGCAACAGGACCTCAGACTTCTATGGTTGAGTTATAGGATAAGTTGGACCTTTATGGACCCATCGACCTGCACATACAGTCTACATCTCCCCTACATTCGCTGGTTCCAACCACCTACCCCTCCATGGACCCTATTGGATTTGAGCCTGTATGGGAGAAGTGTTTGGGGTCTATCCAGAAAGCATGAATTGTTTATGCTTGCAAAATAGGCAATGACATGTTTATAGTATTAGTTTATTGTTATCTTTTACCATATGAAGATCTCTACTAGAAGCGCAAGTCCATCTATGCTTCACACAAAGAAGGTGCAAATGGCAGAGAAATGGTGACACACACCGAGACACAAACACCCTAGCCATGCTGGAGAGTCTTTGATGTGCTGGCCAAACATACCACAAGCCTTACATGATAAGGTCCTAATCACCATGAATGATCACTAATATGGAGTTAACAGATCACTAATATGGAGTTATTCATGCCCACTGCTCAATGAACAAAGAAAATATTATAGCAATAACCAGTTAATAAGTACAACAACATTAAATAGCCAGTTGCTGCTTCTTGTAGTTCATCAATCCTTGGATGAATTGAGTGCAGTGTATGGATCTCGAGTTGGATTGTGTTCATCATATAACGTCCTCTGCGTCACAAGTCACCTCCCCAAGAAAATGCCTCGTGTAATTTCAATCTTTTCATCTGGAAAGGTATGGGTAGAGAGGAGATATTATTGTAATATTACCTTGCCTTTAAGATTCGGAAATCAAATGTTTCACTGACTCAAGCTAAGCTCGCTAAGGAGTAAGCTAAGCAGTCAAGGCTACTATAAGATTTAAAAGTCTTAGCCTATGTTAAGCTGGTCCTTCAGCCCTCAAGCTAAACTGCAAGCCACAGGCCAGGCAAAGCTCTGCTCTTGAGCTTACCCTTCAAATTTAGAATAAGCTAATCAATCAAGTTTCCTTAAAGCTAAGCCAAACCCACTTATAAACTGTAAGCTTAAATTAGCTAAATTAGCAAGCCTTGGAAAATAATAGACAGCTTACCTTGTTCCGCGTGTCTGATGAGCTGACAGTAGAGCTACCTCGGAAGGTCCACCCTAGAGCGGTCCTGCACTGCAGGATGGTGCGCAGTGAAATATTGTAATTGCTGGAGGGTGAGGAAACGAGTTTGTAATGCAAAGGGGAAAAAGATTCTTTGTCGCTGGAACAGAATTGTTTTCCATTTTTTTGTTCGGTTCTTGAATGGCGCGGTTCTTGAATGGCGTAGGGACGATGTTACTGAGAAATATAAATGCCGAGCAAACTTTTTTTTGCTCCTACTGTACCCCCCCACCTAGCCCTAGAATAGCCCTTGCCTTAGTCCTAGAATAGCCCTAACCCTAGCCCTAGAATTATCCTAACCCTAGCCCTAGAATTCTAGCCCTGGAATAGCCCTGGCCTTAGCCCTTAGACCCCCAACCCTAGCCCTAGCATATCCCTAGGCTTAACACTAGAATAGCCCTGCTTTAGTCCTAGAATAGCCCTAGCCCTAGCCCTAGAATTCTCCTAACCCTAGCCCTAGAATAGTCCTAACCTTAAGTCCTATAACCCTAGCCCTAGAATAGCCCTAGTCCTAGATGCTAGAATACTTCTAGCTCAGTCCTAGAGTAATATTCTGTGATGTCCTTGATCTTAGCCTTAGTCCATAGCTAGAATTCCCCTACGTAGCTTGGCTTTAGCCATAGACTAGTTCTATGTCTCCAATGTATTGCCAGTGACCCTCACTGGGGATGCCCTGGGGTGGTCCCAGACTTCCGGAGTGCCATGAGATATTCCAAGAAAGGATGTGATGGTTACTATAGATGTGTAGCCTTAATGGGTTTACACAGTTATTTTGCTGTTGAATTACATTTACTTTCAAGATTTGGTTAATTCCCTATGCTGTGCCTAGGCAATATACCATGTGTTGTCTGCAACAGTTACCTTACATGTATTAACGAATGCAGCCATAAGTATCAAATGGTATGAACTCGGTCATTGTCGGGAAAGAAAAGAAGGGAAAAAATCGAAGAATTTTAAGTACGTGCTGTTTTTCCCGACTGCTCTATTGATCTTGTAACCTTAATCGGTTGAACGGGACAGCGATAAAAATCAATGAAATTTTTTCTACTGCTAACAATCTCAACTGCCTCTGTGAATGCTCTCTACCTAGCCTTTGCTACTTTTTCTGTAAGTTCTTCTTTGAAAGGCTGCACGGGCACCCATGCCTACCTGGGACCACTCTGAGTTACCTTGCTCATGCTCCTGGATGGATATCTTTGCAGAGTTTTGGTGTAGACATAGAGCGATGTAGCGATGCATAGTTATTGTTTGCTTACTTCAATGAAGCTGATTATTCTTATGGTCCAGGCAGGAGCACTGAAGGGAGTGTTGCAGAGGCCCAAGGATGTTCCAGGCAGGGAACACTGAAGGGAGTGTTGCAGAGGCCCAAGGATGTTCCAGGCAGGGAACACTGAAGGGAGTGTTGCAGAGGCCCAAGTATGGTCCAGGCAGGGAGCACTGAAGGGAGTGTTGCAGAGGCCCAAGTATGGTCCAGGCAAGGAGCACTGAAGGGAGTGTTGCAGAGGCCCAAGTATGGTCCAGGCAGGGAACACTGAAGGGAGTGTTGCAGAGGCCCAGGTATGGTCCAGGCAGGAGCACTGAAGGAAGTGTTGCAGAGGCCCAAGTATGGGGACCTTGAAGTTCCTCGACTCCAAGAGTGAAGCCAGAGGGAGGCAGATTGCAAAAGGAGCTGGTCAAAGAAGTGAAGGCAGAAGCTGAGGTTGACCTACAGGACAGATGAGGAACAGGCACTGAGGTGTGACCTACATGACACATGAGCAAGAATCTAGTTGCAGGACCTTACACCAGTTTAACCAGTTTTTCTCAATTAAAAGCCCCACACACATCCACCAATTTTGTGGAAAAAATATTGAGTGTGGAAATATGTTGATAATTCGACCACTTCAACAAATTTTCCCCAAATTTATCTATGTACAAGCTTATATCTCTGGTGTACTATGCACAAGCTTATATCTCTGGTGTACCTATGTACAAGCTTATATCTCTGGTGTACTATGCACAAGCTTATATCTCTGGTGTACTATGTACAAGCTTATATCTCTGGTGTACTATGTACAAGCTTATATCTCTGGTGTACTTATGTACAAGCTTATATCTCTGGTGTACTATGTACAAGCTTATATCTCTGGTGTACTATGTACAAGCTTATATCTCTGGTGTACTATGTACAAGCTTATATCTCTGGTGTACTATGCACAAGCTTATATCTCTGGTGTACTATGTACAAGCTTATATCTCTGGTGTACTTATGTACAAGCTTATATCTCTGGTGTACTATGTACAAGCTTATATCTCTGGTGTACTATGTACAAGCTTATATCTCTGGTGTACTATGTACAAGCTTATATCTCTGATGTACCTATGTACAAGCTTTTATCTCTGGTGTACTATTTACAAGCTTATATCTCTGGTGTACTATGTACAAGCTTGTATCTCTGGTGTACTATGTACAAGCTTATATCTCTGGTGTACCTATGTACAAGCTTATATCTCTGGTGTACTATGCACAAGCTTATATCTCTGGTGTGCTATGTACAAGCTTATATCTCTGGTGTACTATGTACAAGCTTACAAATTCTGCTCTGTCATGGCAGGGAGAGTATTTCATTGTGAAGGGTTACTACCCATGTAATACAGCGATTGTGTGGGCCACTATTGTGGTCGGCCCTCTAAACAGGTGCACCCATGTGGCTTTATACCAGCTGACTGTGCACTACCTTAGTAAGTCCAGTATGTTTGAACCTAGGGCTGGGTTTACCAAAGTACAGCCCGTGGACCACATCCGGCCCACTAAGCTCTCCAATCTGGCCCAATAGCATCAAAGCCAAAAATGCAGGTTTGGAGAAGGTTTTGTGAATATTGGTCCAGGCATCTGGGAGCTAAAGTAAAAATGGCGAGAAAGTTGGTAAGGGGTGTACAAAAATGATTTATTGAAAAACATTGGAGTAGCTGAACTAGCAGGAAACTCCACCCATACGGTGGGTTTTCAGCTAAAAATGTCCGTAGAGAAAAAGAGGAAAGTGGATCTTGAACGCAGAGTTTTCAAGGCTGAGTGGACCAAAGATGTTTTCTTCACCTAGGAGAAGGATAAGGTACTCTGCTTGATTTGCTCTGATACAGTCGCCGTCCTCGAACAGTTCAACATCCAGAGGCATTATAAGTCCCATCATGCAAAAGACTATGATGCCTTCCAAGGAGACCAGAGGGTTTCTAAGGCAGAGGAGTTACAGAAAATGCTTCAGAGTCAGCAAAAGATCTTCAAGAAGGCTGATCTAAAGAGCAAAAAGGCTACCTTTGCCAGCTTCAAAGTGGCAGAGGTGCTGGCAAAGAGTGGAAAGCCATTCACAGATGGAGAAATTGTCAGGGAATGTCTGTTCAAAGGAAGTAGTTCAAGTCTTGTGCCCAGAGAAAGCCATTTTCAATAACGTGAGCCTCAGCAACAAAACCATGGCCAGGAGAGTGGAGGAGTTGTCAGGAAACATTAAGACACAACTAAGGGGGTTGACCAGAAAAATGGAGGTATGCCTGGATGAATCCACAGACATGTGTGACATTGCACAGATGGGGATCTTTGTCAGAGGAGTTGACAGCAAGATGAATGTCACTGAGGAGCTCTTGGCACTTTATCTAATGAAGGGAACATGCACTGGGAAGGACGTCTTTTTAGCAGTCAACAAGCTTCTTGAGCAAGCTGGCCTTGGTGATGAGAAACTGGTGAGAGTGGCCACAGATGGTGCTCCTGCCATGGTGGGTCACAAGAATGGATTTCAAGGCTATCTAATGAGAAAATTGGAGGAACAGGAACTCTGCAAGGAAAATGTTGTCTTCTATCATTGTGTGATACATCAGGAAGCTCTCTGCACCAAAACTATTGGATATAGCGAGGATATGAAGGTTATCATCAACTTTGTCAACTTTGTCAGAGGGAGTGCCATGAGGCACCGCCAGTTCCAGGCTTTGATGGTTGAAATTGAGGCCTGTTACCTTACCAGATATTCCTTACTTCTCTTCAGTTAAGTGGCTCAGTCGAGGCAAGACCCTGAAGAGAGTTTGGGAGCTCAGAAAAGAGATACCGGTCTTTTTAGAAATGAAGGGAAAATCAAAGGAGAAGTTTGTAGAGCCAAAGTTTCTCTCCAATCTTGCCTTCTTAGTTGATCTGACGGAAAAGTTGAACCAACTCAACATCTCTCTCCAAGGCAAAGGTAAATTTGTCCATGAAATGCATGCTGATGTCAAGGGTTTCGAGACAAAGCTCAGGCTTTGGCAAGCACAGATGATTTCTGGCTCTTTGTACCACTTCCATGCAGGAGGAGGGTGTCTTAGTGCCAAATGATGAGTATGGTCAGGATCTGGAGAAACTGGGGAAAGAGTTTGAAGGCTGTTTCAAGGACTTCGGAGCACAAGAGAAAAATCTTCAGAAATTTTCAAGGCCTTTCTCTGTGAAACCTTCAGAGGCACCGGTGGCACTGCAAATGGAACTGATCGATCTGCAGTGCAATATGGATTTGGAAGCAGATTTCAAGACCAAGACATTGGTGCAGTTTTACCAGAATTCCCTTCCCCACTCATCCTACCCTGAGTTGATCAGAAGCATGTCCCGAAGTACCTTGCCCTGTTTGGCTCGACTTTCAATTACGAGCAGCTCTTCTCAAGGATGAAGATGACAAAGTCCAAGTACAGATGCAACATGACCAATGAACATCTTGAAGAAATCCTCAGAATATCCCCAACTAGTCTGAAACCTGACATCACCAGCCATTCCACACCTCCCAGTGAACAAGAACACGTTTGCAATGTCTTAAAAATGTTTTTTAATCTGATATTTCTTAAGTGGCAAACATTTATCTAACCCAACCCTGTGGAAACATCCATTTTTCCCGTGTTTGCTGTCTTACAAAGAAAAGAAAAAATTAATTCTTATATTTCTTGAAAGTTGGAAGTATTTACTTAACCCTGTGTAAACATCCACTTTACCACATTTAGCTATATATAAAAAAATCATCATGCTAAAAATAGTAACAAACAATACTAATACTTCACACACTGTGAAGTTCAATTGGGCATGCTTGGTTGGAAGCCTGGCTCCAATGCTATTATGCACCACTGTCATGCCATTGACTAGTGGTTAGTAGTTTGTAACTAATGAAACTACAGAACAGCTGACCACCATTGAATGTTCCTGTTTAAATGAAACTAAAAGTCAAGTCTGGCTCCTTCCTGGGCACAACAATGGAGCAGTGGTCAGCTTTCCTGGACTCTTGGGCAGAGTGACAAATCCTAGACTGTCCAGGAAGGTCCTGGATGGTTGGCACCTATGCAGATATACAAAGAAATAAGATAATGCGGTAATATAATATACATATAGCACACAAGTTGCAATTTTATGATCCAGCCCCAGGACATCCCCAAATTTGGCAATGTGGTCAAAAGTTTGGTAACCACTGCCCTAGGGTATCCAGAAAGGAAGGTTGTCGACTCTCACCTTTAAAAATTCCTTTTGTAAAGATGACTAGTATGGACACGTACTGGTGTTGTCATGGGTGAGAACAGACTACTAAGTTACACACATTAAAATTACTTGAGTAATTGATGAGTCTTAGAGTAGGTAAAAGCTTGCCAACAAAACTTATGAAGTGTTGTGGAAGAATATAAGGACCCATTACCAAACCTCCAGGGAATGAACAACAGATTGTGGGGCTGAGTGGTTTCCTCACAGCAAAGCCAAATTTGAACTCAACCCAAGTAGCTGCCAGTAGACTGAGTGTCTGGTGTGGGGGGTGAGGTTGTGTTTCCCCCCAGGGTAATTGGGTTGTCTGCTGGTAGGACTACACTCATGAAATGTTGTGGACAGCTTAGGCAGGGGTCTAGGTCCAATCCATTAAATGTTGGCGGTGATCCATGTTGGTAGAAGCTACCCTCGCCAGAAATGACACGGCAGGCCATTTAGTTTAGGGCTACAGCTGTGCATGCATCTCTTTTGTGCTGGTGATGATAGCTCACAGATTATGTATACACTTATTTTTCTTATTTCCATCAATAACTCGGTCAAGAATTGTTGGAAGTGGTAGATATTTGTGGCCTCTTGAATGCTAGGTATTATTATTACATTATTATTGTTGTTGTTGTTATTATCATCATTAATTATTAATATTGTTGTTATTATTATTATTATTATTATTATTATTATTATTATTATTATTATTATTATTATTATTATTATTATTATTATTATTATTATTATTATTATTATTATTATCATTATCATTATTATTATCATTATTATAAATAACGTTCTCAATAATCAACTTGAAATTGTATTCTCTCGACGTTTCAACGAGATACTCCAGCCTCCATCAGGAATAATGAGATGCCAAGACTCGCGTGAGCCTGCTATATACCGGTAACTAGCTATTCACCACATGCTACAAAACCACACCTCGGCATACACGTCCAGCACGTGAAGCTGGAGACACTTTTGGAGAGAAGGAGATCAAGAGAAGTGAAGATTCACCCCCACGACTTGAACAGATGGGTAGTGAATCTGATAGAGAAGACCCTTTCTCCAACTTGCTTTGTGTCTTAACTTTGTCCCTGCTCCAAAGAGTCTACCTTTGATGGACACCACACCTGCAGTGGAAGAGATGGCCAGGAAGCTAGAGGGTAGCAAAGCACGAGCTTTGAGGAAGAATATGTGGAATTTTGATAAGAGCAAGGAAACCGAAGGACAACCTGACGAAGGAACAGAGAAAGGCCCTGGGAGAACTGAGGAAGAGAAACAGCTCGTAATCTTACCAGCAGACAAGGAGAAGACAAGAGTTCTGATGACAAAGGACAGTTACATTTCAAAGCTGACAGGAATGCTGGAAATCAAAACATATGGACTACTGAAGAAGAATCCTACCAAGGCACAGGAAAGCAAGGTGATCACGCATTAAAGAATATGGAGAAGATGGGAGAAATAACTGCATTATACATATAGAATTAGAGCCACTGGAAGTAGACCATCACTGATTTCTGGGCTCCCTAAGATACATAAACCTGAGGTTCCCCTTAGACCAATCGTGTCTTGTATACGTGCACCATCATTATTATAATCCTTTCAAGTTCATAGCACATTCCTCGAGCTGGAAATACAACTACATTTGTCAAGGATTCTGGGCAATTTATCAAGCCTATTCAAATTGAATCTTTGGCACAGGATGAGTGTCTTGTCAGTTTTGATGTTTCCTCTCTTTTTACCGATGTTCCCATTGATGAGGCTGTGGAAGTAATTTTTGGAATGTTGAAGATAGATGAGAGCTTGCGTGAGAGGACTACAAAGGTGCTGACAGGATTTCTGAACTGTTGGAGTTGTGCCTGAAATCCACCTACTTCAGGTATCAAGAAAAACACTACGAGCAGAAAGAGGGTGCAACAATGGGGTCTCCAGTATCTGCAGTGATAGCCAACCTTTAGATGGAATTCTCTAAGAATTGGCACTCACAACTGCCTCACTGAAGGCAAGGTTTTGGAAGAGATACATGTACGTGGATGATACTTTCTGCTTTGTGAAGAAGGGAAGTGAGCAGGAGTTGTTGAACTATCTTAAAAAAATTATACCATCCATAAAGTTTACCATGGAGCTTGAAGTGGATGGATCGTTGCCCTTTCTGGATGGCTGCCTACACAGGAAGGAAGATGGAAGGCTAACTGCAACCATTTACAGAAAACCCACACACACCAACTGGTACCTTGATTATGGGTCACATCATCCTATCCATGTCAGAAGAGGAGTGGTGAAGAGCTTGTATGATAGAGCCAGAAGAGTATTGACTGAGAAGGAGGACCTTTGGAAGGAAGAACATCATTTGAATAAGGTCTTTATAGAGAAAGGTTATCTGTAAGCTTCATCAACCTTTCATCTGCAGATACATCTAAACGCAGAAAGGAAGATAAGTACACCGATACAGGGTCTAAAAAGAAGGATCCTATGACAGCGATTCCTTATGCAGCAAGAATGAGTGAAGACATCAAGAGGGTCTGCAAAAGTTCAACATTAAAGTCGTTTTCTGATCAGGAAGAACTCTGAGGATGCAACTGAGGAGAGTAAAGGATGTTTTACCAGCTAATATGCACGGATGTGTTGTATACCGCATCCCTTGTAGCTGTAGGAAATACTACATAGGGGAGACCATCAGAAGACTGGAGACCAAAGTGAAAGAACATCGAGATGCCCGTAGAAAGTGTTCTAAAGGGATATCTGCAATTGTTGAACATGCATGGGATAATGGACATCCTATTTTGTGGGAGGAAGCCACCATCTTGGATCAGGCCAGAAGACAGAAGGAACTGCTAGTGAAGGAGGCATTGCACATCAGCCTAGCACAAAAGTGTGAGCAGTTCAATGGAGACTGTGGAATGAACTTGCCTGGCTGCTGGGGAGCTACTCTGAAGGGCCTAAGCTTGAAGCCAAGCCCACCATAATTACTCTTATTTTATCTGTTTTTTTGCTTACTTACATACATACTTATTGATTGATTTTTATCATTTAAATTTGTTATATTATTATTATTATATTTATTATTTTTGTTGTTTATTTGATGTTGTTGATATTATTATATTTATTATTAAGAATTTATTTATATATTTATATACAGTGTATATACATAATTTATTATTATTATTTTTTAATATGTTTGTTTGTTTTATTATTATTATTATTATTATTATTATTATTATTATTATTATTATTATTATTATTATTATTATTATTATTATTATTATTATTATTGTTATTGTTATTGTTATTGTTATTGTTATTATAATTGTTATTATAATTGTGATTATAATTGTGATTATAATTGTGATTCACAATTATAATTGTGATTCACAATTATAATTATGATTATTATTATTATTTATTATTTATTATTTATTATTATTATATTAATAAGTACTTATTATTATTATTACAGTATTATTATTATTATTATTATTATTATTAATATTAATATTATTATCTAAGCAAATAATAATACGCCTTGTCCTTCCATCTATTAGTGCATCATGGTTATACACTTGCGAAGACTTGCGAAGATCAAAAAAGATTCCTTCATCTTGACTGCGTGGAATCCTAGAAAAGCGTCGTCAGTGTGTTCCACATCAATACGCCTGCAGGCAAGGTCTTGCTCTAGTTACAGGCACTTGTGTGCCTCCTGGTTCACGTACAGCTGGTTTCCTGGTTAGTTCTTAGACCTGTACATGGCCAGCCAGGTGGCAGTAGACTTAATCTCACAAAGCAAGTCTCGTATGAACACCTTTTATTAATTGTAATTTTTTTCAGCTGCAGTATAACTTGCAACAGGAATCATGTCAGTGCCTCCACCCAGTGTGATGTTGGTCCAGTGTGTGTCCCCATGGAGATATTGTCAACCTACTTCAACCTGCCTCCACCCAGTGTGGTGTTGGTCCAGGGTGTGTCCCCATGGAGATATTGTCAACCTACTTCAACCTGCCTCCACCCAGTGTGATGTTGGTCCAGGGTGTGTCCCCATGGAGATATTGTCAACCTACTTCAACCTGCCTCCACCCAGTGTGATGTGGGTCCAGTGTGTGTCCCCATGGAGATATTGTCAACCTACTTCAATCTGCCTCAACCCAGTGTGGTGTTGGTCCAGTGTGTGTCCCCATAGAGCTATTGTCAACCTACTTCAACCTGCCTCCACCCAGTGTGATGTTGGTCCAGGGTGTGTCCCCATGGAGATATTGTCAACCTACTTCAACCTGCCTCCACCCAGTGTGATGTGGGTCCAGTGTGTGTCCCCATGGAGCTATTGTCAACCTACTTCAACCTGCCTCAACCCAGTGTGGTGTTGGTCCAGTGTGTGTCCCCATAGAGCTATTGTCAACCTACTTCAACCTGCCTCCACCCAGTGTGGTGTTGGTCCAATGTGAGGCAGACAGGTGCGTGAGGGAGGGGGTGGGTGGGGCTTGTGTTTAATCTTGTAATTAGAACTTGGTAATACATGTACATGCGACTAATTATTCATGAAGATCATGAAGGTTCGCATCGCAGGACTAGGACTATTTTTAAGCTGGTAGCTGGTTGCATTCATTGTGGAGTGCCACTGGTCTCATGCACATCATTATCATGCAGTACTAATTTTAGAATTTGTACCAACTAATATGAACACATGTTGTCTGTATTGAAATTGAATCACAATGTATGTGTGTGTGTGTGTGTGTATGTGTGTGTGCTATTTCAGAGTACAATAGCTCACCTCAATCCGACGGGGAAAAATTACACAAGTCAGACATTTACTTGGAGGTCACCGAGCGATGATGGAGGTCAAGTAGCCTTCAGGTAACTGCTACCATTTCTGGTTGTTGTTGTGGAGGGTGATGGGTGTGTGGTTTGAAAAGCCCTGGAGGCGAGGCTGCATATGAGGGTGTGGTTAGAGAGAATGAGCCAGTGGAGGCAAGGGAGAGTAGAGGAGACAAGGTCCATGTGTTGGTCGGAGGGCAGGCTGAGGAGGAAGTGTAGGAAGCCGTTTATGCATGAAGTGTGTGAGGTGATATTTCTTAAACCTTCTGAGTGGTCAAGGATTAGGCTGGGTACATGTACAATGTAGCAAGCACCCACTATGCTGTTCTCAGTGGTGTAGGATTAGGCTGGGTGCATGTAGCAAGCACCCACTATGCTGTTGTCAGTGGTCTAGGATTAGGCTGGGTGCATGTAGCAAGCACCCACTATGCTGTTCTCAGTGGTGTAGGATTAGGCTGGGTGCATGTAGCAAGCACCCACACTATGCTGTTCTCAGTGGTGTAGGATTAGGCTGGGTGCATGTAGCAAGCACCCACTATGCTGTTCTCAGTGGTGTAGGATTAGGCTGGGTGCATTTAGCAAGCACCCACTATACTGTTCTCAGTGGTGTAGGGTGCATGTAGCAAGCACCCACTATGCTGTTCTCAGTGGTGTAGGATTAGGCTGGGTGCATGTAGCAAGCACCCACTATGCTGTTCTCAGTGGTGTAGGATTAGGCTGGGTACATGTAGCAAGCACCCACTATGCTGTTCTCAGTGGTGTAGGATTAGGCTGGGTGCATGTAGCAAGCACCCACTATGCTGTTCTCAGTGGTGTAGGATTAGGCTGAGTGCATGTAGCAAGCACCCACTATGCTGTTCTCAGTGGTGTAGGATTAGGCTGGGTGCATGTAGCAAGCACCCACTATGCTGTTCTCAGTGGTGTAGGATTAGGCTGGGTGCATGTAGCAAGCACCCACTCTGCTGTTCTCAGTGGTGTAGGATTAGGCTGGGTGCATGTAGCAAGCACCCACTATGCTGTTCTTAGTGGTGTAGGATTAGGCTGGGTGCATGTAGCAAGCACCCACTATGCTGTTCTCAGTGGTGTAGGATTAGGCTGGGTACATGTAGCAAGCACCCACTATGCTGTTCTCAGTGGTGTAGGATTAGGCTGGGTGCATGTAGCAAGCACCCACTATGCTGTTCTCAGTTATGTATGATTAATGGGTGCATGTAAATCTGGTAGCTACACTGTACATGTGACCTAGGGCTGTGGCTAGGCTAAGGCTGTAAGAGTGACCACTCTATGTATGCTGAGTTGTGCTGAAGCCAACCTACTGCTCTAAGGCCCCCCCCCCCCCCCCCCCCCCCCATACGTACCTGTACCACTAAGTAGACACTTTCTCCAGTTAGTACATGTATCTCTACTTCTGTACCGTTTACAATCTACAGAGCCTGTGCATGTATGTATGTGTGTGCATGTGCATTATAATTGCATGGAAAGTCACACTCTGTGTCCTATTCAAATTATGATCTTATCAATTTAGTCACACATGCTTGCTAACCTATCAGATGGACCAGTGAGTGGTCCCCATAGAGCTGATGTCAACCTACTTCAACCTGCCTCAACCCAGTGTGGTGTTGGTCCAGTGTGTGTCCCCATAGAGCTATTGTCAACCTAATTCAACTTGCCTCAACCCAGTGTGGTGTTGGTCCAGTGTGTGTCCCCCTAGAGCCATTGTCACTACTTTAACCTGCCTCAGCCCAGTATGGTGTTGGTCCAGTGTGTGTCCCCCTAGAGCCATTGTCACTACGTTAACCTGCCTCAACCCAGTGTGGTGTTGGTCCAGTGTGTGTCCCCATAGAGCTATTGTCAACCCACTTTAACCTGGTTCAATGTTGACTTTCTAATGTTACTATCTAATTATAGGTATACTGTTGTCCATGAGCGGATGACCTATTGGTTTGACTTGAGAACAAATGATGTAAGTACACACCACACTTACATGATGTCATGTACCCTGTCATTTATAAGTGCCATCCCTTCACTCTGTGCACTCACCACCTCAATCCGGAAGTAAAATGTTGTGACTGTTTTAGATTAGTCTACTGGGCATGTGCAGTAAAAGTTCTGGGTGTTTAGTGCAAGTGGTTTATTTATAATTTTTTTATTTGTGCCTCTAGGCATTTATGAGAGTTAATCGGTTATAACTCCACCTGCAGCATGTCTACCAAAGAGAATTGCTTACTTAGGAAGAGAGAGAGGAGGTTGGTGTTCTACGGAAGATGGAAAGTGACACGTCACGGTTGCTATGTGAATACTATTGTTGCTAAATATAAACAACATGCATTAATCATGATGACATGACCGTGTTTATAATTAGGCTCCTCCCATTACTCCACCCACCTCTACCGATACACTACCTCATTTGGGAGAACATTTTCTGTGGATTTGAAGGTGGGGCTGCTCAACAGAGGGACTACTTAACGATGAAGAGCAAGAAAATGTAACTGCCCTCACGTCTGCAGGGCTGTACCCCCTACTTGCACCAGAGAGAGCTTTAGCTACTCGACAGATATTGGTCTGGTCTAGCAGCTGCCCTGTGTCGATTGGTCCAGCATACTTGGCCGCAGATGAGCACAACTGACTTATTAAGTTTCCAGGAGTGTTTCTAAGCATACAGTTCCACACTTTTCATTTCCCCCTTCAAGTAGTGATGTTGTAAATGGTAGCCATTTTTATAGTTGTCTGAGGTATTGCTATCCTGCTTAGTCTAGTATAGAGACCATTTGCCTTTCTTGTATTTAGGAGGGGAGAAGAAGAGGATCTGGTATCCCTCGCATATTCGACTTGTCTATAGCAATTGCTGTGGGCAAGTGCATTGATACAGTCCAGGCAAGGGGAATGACGGATTTAATTCTCATAAACAAGGTAGCCTCGGTGTGGGAGAGGAACACAGACGTATCCATCATCTCAGTCCCAGTTACCTTCACTAAACTTGCAGGAGGCTATACTGACGTGTGTGCAAAACACTGTCCACCATTTTCGATAAGTAATTAGATAAAGTTTTTGATGTCGTCTGGAAATAATCATGCGTGTTAAATTCGTGTTGCACAGCTAGAGACACCACGCCCTTTTATTTCTCCACCACCAAAAGAAAAGTAGGTAAAGGGAGTTCGGCAGACTAAGCTAGAAATGAACTGACAAGCACTTGTAGAGTGTATTCCCTTATAGCACGAAATGTTCGCTAATGGAGAATTAAATTTGAAACTGGGATGAACTGAACTATGACCTTTCTGTAGTTGTTACAAGTAGTCTGAAACATGTATATTCAGTCTGGAAGCTTCTAGAAGACTGTTGAAGAATATATATATATATATATAGTAGTAATAGTGCTCAATAGCTTTAACACAGCATTGAGCACTATTTGTAGCCTTCATCAGCAAACTACCTTCTAAGTATATATATATATATATAGCCTAAGTTACAAGTTAGAAGATAGAGATCTTGAATATATCAATTGCTATTATTGATTGCTAAATATACTACATTTGGCGATGAGGATTTTGTATCTTACTCTCTATGGCCACTATATTTGGCACCATTGACATCTTTCATCCTGAGTTTGATACTATCAAGGCGTACATGGAACGAGTTCAACTCTACTTCACCGCAAATGATGTTCCAGAGGATCAACCCAATGTTCTAGGAACTGATGGATTCCATGCTGCAAGGAATTCCGGGAGTCATATGCTACATCGACGACATTCTTGTCAGTTCGAAGATGAAGCAAGCCACCTGAACGCGCTCGAAACAGTACTAGAACGGTTGGAGGAGCATGTATTCCGTATGAAGGAAGCAAAGTGCCAGTTCCTGGTGTCCTCGGTTCAATACTTGAGACATCAGGTTAACCAAAGTGAGAAGTGAGATCCAAGTGCTACCAAATAAGGTCGAAGCCATTACTAAGGCACCTACCCCGACAAATGTGCACGAAGCACTCCCTCCTTGTGTTACTGAGCTACTTTGGGAAGTTCATCCGTAACCTAACCGCCATCATTCATCCATTGAACACTCTCCTCCGGGCAGACAGGAGTTGGAACTGGACCACCGAATGTGCACAGGCTATCCAACTAGCGAAACAACAACTCATATCTGCGCAAGTACTCACCCATTATGATCCGGGACTCCCCAGCAACCTCGCTGCTGATAAATCTGGCTATGGTTGGAGCGGTTATTTCCCACGTATTTCCAGATGGATCCGAGAGATCTATAGCATTTGCATCATGCACACTGTCTACTAGCGAAAGGAACTGTGCACAAATTGAAAAAGAAGCTCTATCACTAATATTGGGTGTAAAAAAAAATCCACCAATATTTGTATGGAACCTCACAACAGACCACAAACCACCCGCAACTATTTATTTTTGGGCCAAAGAAAGGCTTTCCCTCATTTGCAGCTGCTCGACTCCAGCGGCGGGCAGTTCTGTTGACAGCTTACACCTTCGATACCCAATACAAACCAACATAGTTGCACTGCAATGCGGATGGGCTCTCCCGGCTGCCACCACCCCTTGCAAGCGATGTATCATTGACTAAGGAAACTGGCGTTCATGTTTATCGTATGGGCCAACTTCATTCACTACCAGTGACTTCACAAGATATTCAAAAGGCCACATGGAAGACGAGGTGCTAAGCTGAGTATATGGCTATGTCAAGAGTGGATGGCCAGAGGACGTACCTCAGGAACTCGAACCATACCAGTTAAAGGCACGACCAAATTGGCATCGAAAGTGGGTGTCTCATGTGGGGGTATTCCGGTTGAAGTACTACAGTCGAGCATTCTACGATCATTACATGACACTCATCCTGGAATTGTACGAATAAAGGCGAATACACCAAGTTATTTTTGGGGGGAATGGATTGGATCAGGCCATTGAGACACTGGCAAAGTCATGCTTGACGTGTCAGGCAGTGAAGTCTGCCCATGCATCAGCACCGTTACACCCATGGGTGTGGCCACATGCCCCGTGGAAAAGGATTCTCGCAGACCTTGCCGGATCTTTCCTCGGCAAGATGTTTTTAATCATCATCGATGCCTACTCGAAATGGCCAAAAGTTATTGTCAGCCTTCTACCACTTCCCAAACGACCATTGAAACATTGCAGACACTGTTTTCTCGCTGTGGACTTCCCGAACATGTAATATCAGGCAACGGGCCACAGTTCACATTGGACGAATTCATTCACTCCATGCGAAGCAATGGAATCAAACACATCCTGTGCACACCATACCATCCTGCCTCGAACGGGTTGGCGGAGAGGTTCGTCAAACCTTCCAGAAAGCCATGAAAATGGGAGAAACAGATGTGCACACTCACGCAATCATCATCTCAACCAGTTTCTGCTGAGATACAGATCCATTCACTGTCCCATCAATACTTGCATCAAAAGTAACGTAACGAAAGTAACGTAACGAAAGTAACAGTCACTTTTTAGTATAATGGGTGCTGTCCACCCATTATGGTTGAACATGTAACAACTAAACCAGGGGAATTGATAGTCAACTACATTCTGTAAGACATAATTGAAAATCAAAAAAATTGAACGAGCAGTTTTTCTAGGATTCACAAACGAACTTTGAAGACAGTTTTTCATTGTCCAAAATTCGTAACGAAAGTAACGGGCACTCTCTAATGTCTAGCTGCTAGACCATTTGGAATTTTTCAATAAAACCTGGCGTGCAACAAGAACTAACTATGTCTTTGATAAACAAACTTAGTTTGGGTTGATAAGTTGATGCATGCCAGAGTGACAGGTTTGACAAGCTGAAAAGTCGTAACGAAAGTAATGCTGACCTGGCCCCATAGCACTACCAATGTATCATCTACTAGTGAGTTACTCCTGGGACGTACTCTGTGCACCTTTCGATTTGCTAAAGCCAGACACTAGACAGTGGGTGCTTGCCAAACAAGCGGATCAAAAGCGATACCACAACAAATGATCACTTATTCGGCAGGGCAACCAGTAATGGTTCGAGATTTTCGTCTTCACACAGACAAATGGATTCCAGGAACCATAGTGGAATCTCTGGGGCCTGTTATGTACATACAGGGTCTAAGTGGAAGGATGAGGTTAATTCTCAAACATCATATTGACCACATACTGGAGCAACTGGAAAAAGGAGAACAGGCTTTAAGCAAAGAATATGCAGACCTGTCTCACGCTATAAGAGGAGAGAGAATTGCCAATCTGCTGATGAGAGTCAAGCTACGTCAGAGGTGCAGGAACTGGACGATGAAGGTACCCGGCAATACCCGCAGCGCGAGAGGAGACCCCCAGAGAGGAGACCCCCAGATCGGTTCTCTCCAGATCGGTTCTCTTCAAACTTAAGGGGAAGAAAATGTGGTGAACTGAACTATAACCTTTCTGTATTTGTTAAGTAGTCTGAACATGTATAGTCCTACAGACTGAGCAGCTGCTATGTACTTATATATGGTCAGGTTGATGGGTCTTCTGGAAGCTTCTAGAAGACTGTTGAAGTATATACTAGGTTATAAATTTGAAAATATAGAGCTTGAATACAATTGCTATTATTGATTGCTATTATTGATTGCTAGCTAAATATGCTACAGAAACAGTGACTGAAAACAAAACCTTAAATACTGTGCAAATCACCATAAAAAATGGCGCACCAATCTTGTGCACAAGATCTTGGAAGTAGTTCCATAAAGTTGAGAGAAAGCTCTGATGTTTCTTTATAAGGCGGTTTGTGGAGGCCTCTCACACAGTCAAAACTGATCAAAGTTCTGCTGGTGTTGCCAAGGGAGATCGGACCACACACCTGGCCAAGTTTTAATACCAGCTGTCATAAAATTTAAATAAAATGACCATCTCCTTTTCCAGCTCTAATAAGAGATGAAAGGAAACCAGTTGGTAGCTAGTGAGAACTGTTAGCCTCATTGGGAAACCATCACGGGGCAGGTCGCTCAAGTGGTAACTTGTAATTGCCCTTGGGCATATTTTAATATTAGCACGCGCCATCAACTTGACCTAATATTTTTTCATTTTTTCATAACATTTTCCCCCCATTATTACCTTCACTGGATATATGCAGTTTCTAAATGACGCTAATTTTATAAAAATATAATATTCACTAGATTGAAATCTTCACAGCTATATAGCTCGCAGCTTAGGGACGCAGCTTAGGCTCGCAGCTTAGGCTCACAGCTTAGGCTCACAGCTTAGGCACACAGCTAGGCTCGCAGCTTAGGCTCGCAGCTTAGGCCCACAGCTTAGGCACACAGCTTAGGCTCGCAGCTTAGGCTCGCAGCTTAGGCTCGCAGCTTAGGCTCGCAGCTTAGGCTCGCAGCTTAGGCCCGCAGCTTAGGCTCGCAGCTTAGGCTCGCAGCTTAGGCTCGCAGCTTAGGCCCGCAGCTTAGGCTCGCAGCTTAGGCCCACAGCTTAGGCCCGCAGCTTAGGCCTGCAGCTTAGGCCCGCAGTTTAGGCCCGCAGCTTAGGCCCGCAGCTTAGGCTCGCAGCTTAGGCCCGCAGCTTAGGCCCGCAGCTTAGGCCCGCAGCTTAGGCCCGCAGCTTAGGCCCGCAGCTTAGGCCCGCAGCTTAGGCCCGCAGCTGAGGCCCGCAGCTGAGGCCCGCAGCTTAGGCCCGCAGCTTAGGCCCGCAGCTTAGGCCCGCAGCTTAGGCCCGCAGCTTAGGCCCGCAGCTTAGGCCCGCAGCTTAGGCCCGCAGCTTAGGCCCGCAGCTTAGGCCCGCAGCTTAGGCCCGCAGCTTAGGCCCGCAGCTTAGGCCCGCAGCTTAGGCCCGCAGCTTAGGCCCGCAGCTTAGGCCCGCAGCTTAGGCCCACAGCTTAGGCCCACAGCTTAGGCCCACAGCTTAGGCCCACAGCTTAGGCCCACAGCTTAGGCCCACAGCTTAGGCCCACAGCTTAGGCCCACAGCTTAGGCCCACAGCTTAGGCCCACAGCTTAGGCCCACAGCTTAGGCCCACAGCTTAGGCCCACAGCTTAGGCCCACAGCTTAGGCCCACAGCTTAGGCCCACAGCTTAGGCCCACAGCTTAGGCCCACAGCTTAGGCCCACAGCTTAGGCACAGAGCTTAGGCACACAGTTTAGGCATGCAGCTTAGGCATGCAGCTTAGTCCCATAGCTTAGGCACAGAGCTTAGGCACACAGCTTAGGCCCACAGCTTAGGCACAGAGCTTAGGCACACAGCTTAGGCCCACAGCTTAGGCACAGAGCTTAGGCACACAGCTTAGGCCCACAGCTTAGGCACAGAGTTTAGGCACAGAGCTTAGGCACACAGCTTAGGCCCACAGCGTAGGCACAGAGCTTAGGCACACAGCTTAGGCCCACAGCTTAGGCACAGAGCTTAGGCACACAGCTTAGGCCCACAGCTTAGGCACAGAGTTTAGGCACAGAGCTTAGGCATGCAGCTTAGTCCCATAGCTTGAGAAATTACATGGCTAGTTATTGTCGAATGCCACACACAACACACACACACACACACACACACTGAGAGATAGACATGCACATGCAAACTTACCATATAACATACACTTATACACACATACATACACACACACACAGCCGGCCAACTATGCAACCAAGACATCGGATGGTTCCATTATGACTAACCCACCAAGTACCACTTCAACCACTCTTACATTTGATGCTGCTAATACCATCTTGAAGGACGAGAGATCGTTACGATTAATGGTGAGTAAATTTAGTCTCATGATATTTCATTAATGTATAGGCTAGTCATGTGAATTGTTACAAGCTGGTCACATGATATGTTGTTATTGCATAGGCTGGTCACGTTAAATGTCATTGATATTTAGGGTAGTCATATGATGTCATTAGTGTATACGGTAATCACATGATGTGTGTGTTGTTTTTATTTAACCTAGAACTATTTAATACGTAATTCATTTTCAATGATTTAGGTCCCACAAGGTAGCTGTGTCAATCAAGTCACAATAATGGCGTTACAATAAAATAGGGCTGAAATATGGGCAAAACCATCAAGGTCATTAAAAGTTCTTAAAAACGCTCTTCCCCAACTACAGGTCGACAACACTCGTCAATGGTGATCGAGTACCCACAGACTCATGAATTATCACTAAATAAACCAAAAAAATTTATTTTCCACATGATCTCAATTTCATTTTTTTTGGCAGTCGGGTGTCCACACTAACTGGACGTAGCTCATCAGACAAATGACTGGATTGGAAAATTGATATTTCAAACTATAGAGCAATGATTAAAATTACTTACTTGAGACAAGAATCGACTGGATTGCATAAAAATCATTCACGGTAAACCAGTTTAAAACTAAAACAGCATGGAAATATTGATGACCGAGTTATGTGCATGATAAATTGAGTATCTAAATTTCAGATTGGGGTTTAGCAAGGACAGGTATTCAGCATCACCCAGAACCTCCAAGAGGCACCAAAGAACTTCCCCGTGGACAGCTCGCTTCAATTAAACCCTCCAGGTTAGGGGAGACAGTTGGATTAATAAAAAAATATTCCAAAACTTATGGTTACCACTTTAGAGCTCCGTAAATTCTGCAAACTTAATGGTATGGACTTGATATATAGCTCAAAAGATAGGTCCCTCTGTGTGCTCTCTTTTGATACTAAAATATTTTTCATAGGTATAACTATAGGCAAGTTACTAGACCTAAAGTGGAGGGACCTCAATGCCTGCAACCTCCACATAAATAACTAATTGCAAAAAAATTTAAATTAGCACGCGTGGCTAGAGGAAACCCAACTCTATGGCAATGAGTGTTTTCATTAGGCGTTAAAATTTTAGTACGTGGTCAAGCACGCGGGTGGAAAATGAGTTTAGGTTACCACCAGTTGATGTTCGTACCTCAACCTAGCAAACTTCCGTGCGTGTGTCATTTTCTTTCCCCTGCACAGAATTATACAGCTATGTCTTACAAAGCTGTGAGCAATCATCACTTTCGAACACTCTGGCACAAGCTGTGTTCGCCCTAGTTGTTCAAATATAGGCAGTAGCGAGCACGTACCCTCATGAACGCAAGCATAGCCAGATATAGAGCCACCTGCATCGAGGCTGGAGAACTAAAGTTAGTTTTACTTCAACGGTTCCAAATGAGAGCATTAAAGGGCCCATTTTGGCTTACTGTAGTACCATGCACGCAATTAGCAAGTTGGGTACAGTCACAGAACATAGCCCACTTGACTTCGATGAATGGTGGGAGATCTGGGGGTATGAGTGGTGGGGGTATGAGTGGTGGGAGATCTGGGGGTATGAGTGGTGGGAGATCTGGGGGTATGAGTGGTGGGAGATCTGGGGGTATGAGTGGTGGGAGATCTGGGGGTATGAGTAGTGGGAGATCTGGGGGTATGAGTGGTGGGAGATCTGGGGGTATGAGTGGTGGGAGATCTGGGGGTATGAGTGGTGGGAGATCTGGGGGTATGAGTGGTGGGAGATCTGGGGGTATGAGTGGTGGGAGATCTGGGGGTATGAGTGGTGGTTTGTCAGGTATCAAAGTGTCCTCGAGTAGCATGATAATACCAACACCAGGCATACACCAGGCACCTGAGTCAGTAATCGTGCTATGAGTGACAATCATGTGACCACGAGTGATAAATAGCGTCCAGGCAGTCACACCCCTTCTCATCTTAAGTCGCCGGGATTAGGTCTCCTATTATTTCCATAATATTTCTGAAGCTTACTTATCAACGCATCGGTAAGACCCCCCCCCCCCCTAAGAGCGGGCAGATCATTAAGCTTATCTTCAGCAGAACGCAAAGCACTAACTTCATGCTGCAACCCAGATATTTCACCCCAGAGTCCTCAAGTGTAGAACACCGACTTTGTCTCCGTGCAGCTAGCTTGCTTTTAGCTTTAGCAAATTCGTCTTTGGTATCATCTTTGGTAGTCTTTGCGGCTGTTTTAGTGTCTTTATGAAGAGGTAAAAACCATGTCTTTACCTTCAACTTACGAAGGTAAGTGCCTACATGTTTCTGAACATGTCCGCCCCCACACTCGTGTTACGCAATCTGAACTTGTCCGACCTTTTCAGTTCAACGTGCTAACAGTTTTGCTATCCCCATCACTGATAACCATATGTAGGTATACTACAGTAAGGTTGCTTGAAATAGACCTCGAAAAGACATTCCTTGCGCATGCCACCTCCATTGCTGAGACAAACCTGCATGCGTAAGGGTGAAGTGATCCTTATCTCCCTCACACCGGCTCCTACTCGGGACCTTCTTCAGGCCCTTTATACAATTTTCAACCCAAACATTGCTTGCTAAGTAACTCGGTGTCGAAGACTTCTCCCGTTACTCGGGACGTGACAACACCGACGCCATACTACGCAATGAAACTACGTTTGGACCAAGTACCGTCATAAGTGATGTTAATGTGATAATCTCACCGAGGTCGACATTGTATTCGGCACGTAAACTTGCCATATCAGCAGATTTCACACGATCGACATACTAACCCAGAACATTACAGATGTGCTCGTTATGCTGTGAGTAAAGGATCACCAGTCACTTAAGCGGGTAGAGCTGCAGGTAATGTAGCAAGCCCAGTCCATCCCTTACCCATCAACTACCGCCCTAGCTCCAAACACTGACTTAATTCTAGCCCTTCTCTCTGCTGTGTGGATCAAATGTTGTGACTCTTCCCACGCTCATTACATTCAAGAGACAGCCAACTGCTTCTGTTGCCTACACCTTCAGAAAGTCCAACACTAGAATTGCAGGTAGGACATTTCACAAGATCAGTAATCCGGGACAGGGCAGAAATACTGACAATGCAATCGCCTGTACCTATACAACCTTTGTCAAGGAACTTGTCCCTTACCAGCGTTCTAGCAACCTTCAATTTGCGTTGACTAGCAGTCTGAGAGGGTGTGATAACTGGCACACACTCCCCAGCAATTTGTCCAGAGGTTGAAAGAGACTCACCAGCAGTCTGACCCACGCTTGAAGCAGACTCCCCAGAAATCTGCCCACAATTGAAACAGACTCTCCAGCAATTTGTCCAGAGGTTGAAAGAGACTCACCAGCAATCTGCCCCACGCTTGAAGCAGACTCCCCAGCGATCTGCCCCACACTTGAAATAGACCCCCCAGAAATCTGCCCACACTTGAAATAGACTCCCCTGCAATCTGCCCAGAGGTTGAACCAGACCCCCCAACAATCTGCCCATTTGAAACAGACTCCCCCGCTATCTCTCCCAAGCCAGCAAGTTCAATGCTCGCATGCAAAAGGCCAGCCTCACCGGCAGGCTGGCCTGTGGTAACTAGTACTCGAGAAGGACCAGCTACGGACTCGCTACCAGTCCGAACCTGCGGGCGTGAAGTGGGAGGAGATCCAGTATCGTTCAATTCTTCAGCTTCTCGTTGTCTCTTCTTCCTCCACTTGCTCTACCTCGTGGAAGACTTTGGCACTCTTCTTCAAACGAGGACCGAGATGACTAGCTTTTGAAACAGACCGAGACGACTAGCTTTTGAAACAAACTAGATTCACACGCAGAGGTTCGCTCAAAGTTGAGAACTGAGAAAGAACAACGGGGCATGTGCTGGCTGACCTTTATACCCCTTTGCGCAGATAGCGAAGAAATGATGGAATATCACTGTGAGATATTTGAGCAAAGTTTCAAATCTTCGCCTTGAATTGTTAGTGTATTATGAACAATCCAACTTAGAGAGACAGTCACGGTTCTCGTATTCATTTCTGGAGAGGTATACGATGAAGTGGGTGGCTAAACAGTATCATAACTCAAGAATGGTTGACAATAATGAGCTGAAGCTTGAAATGCAGTTAGTATATACCGGTAATAGTGAAGGTATGGAATGATATAATTACAATTAATAGTAGGATTAAAATGGTCTAAACCCCCTTAATTTAATTTATAGAGTGGTCATGTGATGTCATTAGTGTATAGGATAATCACATGAATGTGTGATGATTTATATAGTGGTCATGTGATATTTCATTAGTATGTATGATGGTCACATGATGTGTGGTTAATTTGTAGAGTGGTTACATGATATATCATTAGTGTGTAGGGTATTAAGTCAGCATATAGGAAGGTCACGTGATATATCATCGCTGAACATGATGTCATTTCCTGGCCGTATGTTGCAGTTAGGGAAAAGTGACAACATGTTGGTCCTGTCAGATCCAGCTGGATGCGAGATCGGGTGCAATACGTACATCAGCATAGTGCGGAAGTCGAATGACCAGGATTACCTCTCTATCTACATGGAGGGGAAGACTTCAGCCTGGGTTGCTGTGGGCTTCAGTGAAACGCGTGATATGGTGAGCATTATGTGGAGTTGCAGCAGGGTTCCATGTATATATATATATTATATATTCCTTATCATTTATTATATATATATATATATATATATAGAAAAGTACTGGGATGGCTAGTCCTACAGTAGGACTAGCCATCCCAGTACTTTTCTATATTTAATAGCTCTGCCTTAATACAGCATTGAGCACTATTTGTAGCCTTCTCAGCAAACTACCTTCTAAGTATATATATATATATATATTCCTTATTATATATATATATATATATATATATATATATATTCCTTATTATATATATATATATATATATATATATATATATATTCCTTATCATATATATATGTATACATATATTATATAATATTATATATATATATATATATCATGTATACATATATATATATATATATCATGTATATAATACATACCTATTCCTTATCATGTGTAGCTGTTGCTAGTACTTGAGTGAAGTGAGATCCCATGTACTAATCATGTAGACCCTTTATGCCTCGGGCGTAAGTAAGTTCATCACCTGGAGCAATAGACAGCCCCCATGTACGTGTGTGTGGGATGCAGTATAGTAATTCTGTGCACGCGCTTAATTGTGCTGCTAAGAGAGTGTACAATGGACCCGAGTAGAATGAGGGGAGGAAGATTTGATCGTTGAGAGCATGGTGTGCTGTAGAAACCGACCAGCTAAGGAGAGCTATGCAATGAGAACCTTTTTTTACCACAAGCATGTGTGAGTACGTACATTCATGACAATGCATAAATGGCCTCCATGGAAGTGCGTGTGAACTGCTCAAGGGCTTACCTATTCCACATGTATGTATCTGGTTTCCAGCCGTACATTGCCACACCCCTTCTCTGGACACCTTAGGTTAAAACCAGAGTTGCTTCTCATCTTACCAGCTTATTAAAATTATAATTTTAGCTTATTAAAATTATAATTTTAATCTGATGTGAAGAAGAATCCCTCCCCTAACAAAAACTTACTATATGAAAACCTGACGGGTATACTTGGTTATAACCTTCAGTATAGCTAGTGTACGAGTTAGTACACTTATAACACCTAGTTACTGTAGTTTATCAAAGCCACGTTGACCTAGTTATCTATACTGTTGTTATCTAGTAGACTATTTAGTGAAGCAGAAGCTAGAAGTTCTTCATGAGAGTTCCCCGTCAGATATATCTAGCTCTTGTGGTGGATGTCCTCACTAGAACAAGAAGTAGTGAAGCAGAAGCTAGAAGTTCTTCATGAGAGTTCCTCTTTGGATATATCTAGCTCTTGTGGTGGATGCCCTTACTAGAACAAGAACTAGTGAAGCAGAAGCTAGAAGTTCTTCATGAGAGTTCCTCTTTGGATATATCTAGCTCTTGTGGTGGTTGCCCTTACTAGAACAAGAACACGTGACTAAAGCTAATAATGCTCCAGAACTTAAGTTAGTCACACTACTCACCAGAATAATGCTCTTTCAACATGGTGCTGTAGTTCCTGAAGGCCATAGAGCTGTAGCCATGGCAACTGCTATTGGTCCAGTATTACAACCACAGAACTAGACCAGATGAAACTTACTATAGCAACTAGTTTTGTAAGGAGCATCTTCGAGGGAATCTCTGGAATAGAATTGAAGCAGAGACACTCGGTTATTAATAACTCATCAGCTGATACTCTACGAGTTCAAAAATTTATTCTGAGTGTGTGCCTTGGGCAAACTTGCATGTATTTCCTCACAACTTGGATGTTACAGGTCTCCACTTAATCGGTGTACTAATAGAGGGTTACTCTCAGAAAGGGAGGCTGCGAAGATGAAGTGGAAAGTGTAACTACTCTGATGAGTTCTATAAAATTCCACAAAACTTGGTTGTTAAGCACCTCCTCCAGAGCACAAACTGGTAAGAGAACAAGTGCCTATTAATGAATGAATACTTAGCGAAGGAGGATAGCACCTGTGAGGCTGACATTTAATTCGCAAAGTCTTACATTGACCTTTATGACCTTTGTGGTTTGTTTGTTATACCTTCAGAACGACGAATGAAGGAGCTGAAGAGCGATGGGCTCTCCAACGTCAGCTATGACGGCTGCCAAGTGTTGTACGATGAGTTATTAATAACCGAGTGTCTCTGCTCAAATTCTATTCCAGAGATTCCCTCGAAGATGCTCCTTACAAAACTAGTTGCTATAGTAAGTTTCATCTGGTCATATAAAACTTGTATGGTAGCTTTTTGTTGGAAGGATTCAAGTCTCAGAGCAAGAAGGCGACGACCACACTGAAGTACTGTGAAGGAGATGATGTCATCATTGACCAAGTGCCGAGAAAATTTATTCAGAGTACATGTAGCAACCAAAAACTGGTTCAAGGGTTCTTCCCGAGTATCAGCTATTGCTCTCGCTACATCCCATAGTGCTGTAAATTTGGAGCACGCCCAACTCATCACTTGGCGTGGTCTGAATGTACTCCACAATACGCTAAGTAAACTTACGTGGGTCCAAACAAAAAGACTATCACCTAGCAACAGGATGGTCGCCTAGCAACAGGACTACTTAATTAATTAATAAGGGGGGAATACACCTGAAAACACCAAAATTTGAACGCATTTTTGTAGCCATCATAACTTTCCCTCCCTTTCTTCTGTGAAGATACTTTTGATACCAACTTGTTGCTCATTCTGTGTGCCTTAAGATGATATGTGAAATGTCTCTATAGGCACATTTTCTTAGAAGATACATCCAAAAAGGCAAGGGTCACTCCAAAAATTGCACCCCCCAAACTGCGGCGAGGATAATTCCCAAGTGCCTGTCTACAGATGCCCAAATTAGGTTTGTAGCTTACCAAGACATTTAGCTGTGATATAACGGAGGCATATTTTTCAACACATCTCATGTTCATTAGTTCTAAGGCATTGCATTTCCAACCACACAAAATAACCAACCACACAAAATAAACGCAAAATCTGTGACAGTCAACTCTTCTAATCGCCATAACTCGGCAATGCTTCAAGTAAAAAAAGAATTGAAACTGTTATATCACAGATCACTAAAAGAGCTCTCAAATGAATCCTCAAATATTGAAATTGAATCAAGTGTGGCAAAGATATCTTCGCCGCAAAATCAGACCAAAATAGATTTTCAAAATTCCTGGCAATATGTGTTGAAGGAGGGACAGTTGCATTTTTGGGGGGAGAGTGACCCACATGTATTTTCCCCCTTTTTTCTTCTTGAGGTTACCACTTTATAACTCCATAGATTCCGTAAACTTCATGGTATGGACTTGATATAGAGCTCAAAAGATGGGTCTCTCTTTGTGCTCTCTGTTGCTAAAATATTTTTCATAGGTATAACTATAGCCAAGTTACAGGAGCTACAAGTGGAGGGAACCTCAAAAACCTGAATGCCTGAACTGGCAGCATAAATATCTCCTGATTGCCAAGTGCTATAGTGCAACAGGGCATCTACTTCCAAGAATGTCAAAAATGGCAATTAAATATATTTTATTTATGAACAATGTTTAGAAGAAAAATATTGTTACCATATTAATGTACACTAGGGCAAACATTCATAAAAAATGGATGTTACCATGGTAACGACCTTTGAACCAAAATGGCAGCATTTTTGTACATAACCAATTTTCGTATGTACTTCCATATAACTTGACATTATTAACTTTTTTCTTTTTTTCTCATTGGTTTATTGAAGATAGAAAAAAGTTACGTGATGACTTTATTATTTTTGTTGACTTCATATTTTAGAGAATTGATTTACCAATTATCACTATTTTATGTAAAAATGTATGTATATATTCAATATTTTTTATTGAAGTTTCATATTTGGTATACATAAAGCTTAAAGGTAAGAAAACAAAGTTACGTGAACAATTTTGGAAAAAGTGCAATATTGTGATTTACACAATTTCGTGAATATATTACTGCATTTCGGAAATCCGTCTGTGTGATCGAACTTCTTGTTTGTACAGTTTTACACGAGTTTCCATCTCTGATCCAATAGGAATGCCTTCTAGATAAGCAAACATGTATTCTCTGGCCTTTCTGAAATATTTCTGAATATTTTCAGTAGTTACCGAATCCAAGCCTTTGGGTATATTGTCACGTAAACTATGGAGTGTGTATTTGCAGTATGCTTTTGTATATCGTTTGGATTGAGCCCACACACGTTCGATCGGGTTCAATTCGCAATGATATTTGGGTAAAAAGTATCCCACATGTCCTTTCGATTCAAGGAAGATCTCAACTTTGGACTTCTGATTTTTGAAATCTGGGAAAGATGCTAAACATTCCTTCATTTCAGCAGCCACCATCACATTTGTGTTTACACCTCTTTCTGTAAGAACTTGCCTCATTC
The DNA here is from genome assembly GCA_028752905.1 of Cladorhizidae sp. MBARI D1340-BT2. Classification (NCBI taxonomy): domain Eukaryota; kingdom Metazoa; phylum Porifera; class Demospongiae; order Poecilosclerida; family Cladorhizidae; species Cladorhizidae sp. MBARI D1340-BT2. The sequence continues at coordinate 34,322,867 of JAQNBH010000002.1, read as the reverse complement.
CTTTCTGAACACCTATATTAAAATTCATTGTCTGAGGCTTCCCATCCCACCAGCCATCTCTCATGATTCTTTGTTTCCCCCCTGGGTTGACGTTCATATAGTTAACATCTAAGGCATCTTCTGGTACACAAGTGTGACAACTTGAATGGTCAAAAACCCAAAAACACTGCCATCCCTCACTTCTTGGATATTTGTAATCAGCTATTTTGACTGCCAACTCCATTTGTTTCATGAACTTCTGACTAGTCCAGTACCCTTCCTTGTCTCCCCCATATTCCAGAAACTGACGAGCCTGAAAGGCAATACTTGGGTCATGTTTCTTTGCCTCTTGAAACTGCTCATACGTAAGCCGTAAATAGCCTTCTCTTTCCTCCACAAAATCGGAAACCATAATTCCTGCTCCTTTACTTTTTGGTTTCAATACATGGGTATTCTTATCTCCCCAAAAAGTAGGCTGATCTTCATTTACATGATAAATGGATTCATCATGCATGAAAACAACTCTCTTAGCAAGCACACCTGGTGAGGGATGTTCCAGATCCGATGGAAGGGCAGATCTTGCTTCCTCAGTAGGAGCATTAGATTTGTTGATGAAACCTAGGCCTGCCATTTTTCGAAGAAACTTGCCACGGTACTGGACTACATCATCCCTCTCATGGCCATCCACAAAAGTTCCTTTGTGAGATTCTACGACAGAGAAACCCAGCTCATGCAGCCAGCAGCGTGCAGTCTCAACAGAGACTCGACGAGGAAAACCAGGTGTGAGGGTTGAATTTGGCAAGAGTCTCTCATTGATCCATTGGCAGAAACTTGCTGTTGTGAGGTTAGGACACCCCTTGATGACAGTATGTGACCTCACATAGTCAGTTGCTTTCCTGTTAAGCTCCTCTTCTCTCCAAAGTACTCCAGTTCTCTGGTACTTTCCTTGTGTGCTCTCAGGTAATTCACAATCGATCTCCATAAACCTTTTCATCCACTCTCTAACAGTTCTATCTGACTTTCCAATCATAATGCTAGTTAACTCTGCAGCTTCTGTTTCACCCTTTCCCAGAAGGTTCTTCAGCTGGCACATAAGAAAAATACCAAGAGAAACACGATTATCTCGATCTAATTGAAGAACCCATTCCTCACAAAAACGTTCTCTCTGATGGTAACTGTCTGAGAGCACACTTGAGTCTAAATCAAAACTTGGGTCTACAGACTCATCATCACCATCAGGAGCAGGTGTAGCGACAAGCAAGTCCGCAGGTTGGAGTGTTTCACGTGAAAAAGCTGGCTCTTCTTGTGCTTCTGCTTGTGCTTCTGCTTCTGCTTCATTTAATGCTCTAGAAACACGAGCAAGCTTCACTCTACCACAAGTCAATGCCTTCTGGGACTGAACCCTCCTTTTGCTCTTTGGTGGCATAACTAAGAACGAGAAATAGGGCTATTAACTACACGAAACAACTCAGTTCAAGACTTAAACCTATTCTTCTCCACTTGCCCGGCAAATGCGCGCGTCAGTAATTGTCCGTAAATTTATCCGTTTACCTGCACAAATTGGTGGCGATGCCGAAATACATAGTTCTATTACTCGGAATGAAAGAAATGTTGAAATAAATGGAAGATCTATTTTTTCTATGAATTTTGATACCAGAAAGAGGTCTGTAGTCCGCGGCAGTCAGGAGTTACGGCGGGAAGTAAATTTTGGAAGTAGATGCCCTGTTGCACTATAGAGAGTTGAAATTAGCACCAGTGGCTAGAGGAATATTCAATGAGTGTTTTTATTAGGCGTTAAAATAGTACATGGTCAAGTGCGCGGGGTGGAAAATGAATTTCGTTACTAATCCATAAAACTCATTTTCCACCCGCGCGCTTGACCACGTACTTACATTTTAGCGCCTTATGAAAACACTCATTGAATAGAGTAGGCTTCCCTAGCCACTGGTGCTAATTTCAAATCTTTAGCACTTGGCAATCTGGAGATATTTATGCTGCCAGTTTCAGGCATTGAGGTTTTTTAGGTTCCCTCCGCTTTAGGTCTAGTAACTAGGCTATAGTTATTCCTAAGAAAAATATTTTAGTATCAACAGAGAGCACAAAGAGAGACCTATCTTTTGAGCTATATATCAAGTCCATACCATGAAGTTTACAGAATCTACGGAGCTATAAAGTGGCAACCACAAGTTTATTTGTTTTAATTTAAAAAATGCTACTGTCCCCCGCCCTTTAGTGTTCCTTGTTGGTTTCTCTTCAAATCAATGAGAAAAACATCATAACTTTGAAATAGAGCATCCAATAGCTCTAAAACTTTAGAATTGGCTAGTAGATATGTACAGCAACAGTTTGAACCGACTTAAAAAAAAATTAAAAAGTCCAAAGTTTTTCAGGTGTAGTCCCCCCTTTTAAATATTATGGTAGTTTTTTAAAAACATTTTTTCAGGGTTTTTTAAGTTTTTTATTTATTATTATTATTATTATAGGGTTTATGATGTATAGTGCAGTGACTAGGGAAGGGAACACATGATTTTGTAAAAGGGATTATATATCAAACCACCGTGCTAAGGCATAAGTTAGATTGCATGATTTTCGATTTTATTTCGAGGCAATGCAACCTCAATATTAGACCGTAGAATACCAGCAATTGGGGTTCCTTGGAACCCCCAGAACCTTCTTTGGAACCCCCAGAACCTTCTTAAGAAATCTCGGAATCTTCTTGGAACCCAAGGAACCTTCGTTGGAACTCCCGGAACTTTCCTGGGAACCCCATGAACCTTCCTTGGAGCCCCCAGAACCTTCCTTGGAACCCCCATAACCTTGCTTGAAACCCCCTGGACATTCCTTGGAACCCCAGGAACCCTCCGGGATAAGTATATAGCTGACAAGTGTTTCTAATATTTTTCCAATTTTTAAAAATATTGCAATTTTCATATTTCAGAATATTAAAAAAATAATAACATTCTGGATTTAATAAATAACGTGCCAATAAATTAACGTTACAAATTTGGTGTTAATATTCAAAATTTGATATGAATTTGAGGTCGAATTTGATATTAATGCAATACATCATGTATTGCTTGCCATATTTCTCTGCAGTTATCTGCAGATGTTCTGGCCTGTAATCGTGACCCTACTAGTGGTGAGATTGTCGCTGTAGACGCGTGGAACTTGGCTGCTGGAAGAGCGAATGAATTTGATGCTGACCAAGACGACGTCAGTCTTATGGCTGGGATAAATTCCAACGGAGAGATAAAATGCCTGTATGTATCCACTCTAATTAATGGTCTATGTCAGTTATTAGAGCCACACATTAATTAGAGGCACTATGGAAAGTATGTTTGGTCGAGTGCTGTAATGAGATTCATAAGTAATCGGACACAATAGTAGCATACATGCACAGGTTTATTTAGCGAGCGAAACAAGCGAAGTTGGATGAGAAACTTGATATATTAGCATGCATGGTGTACCTGTATACCTATCTATGTGTTCACCTTATGCTCACCCGTCAAAAATATAAACGGAACCCCCGTCTTAGGAAGTGCGAGCCAACATAAATAGGAAATGGTCATCATTGTGAAGAGAATGATTGAAATGCCCGGCAGCAATTGAAGCTAGACTGCCTGGCTGCACTGCACGATTTATAGCTATTGTAATCCCTTACCAGATAGAAGAACAAGTCTCAACTTAAACTGCTACTCTTCTTCCCCTTCTCTTCCATATATCTATGCTTGTTTCGAGATCACTGACCGTCTATCATAGTTTCCGGACTCACAATGGCAATTTTTATGAGGTGTGAAAAACTGGATTCATTTAATTAAGCCGTTCAAATGATGCAAAGCTTAAGACAGCATTGCCTGCTGTATAGACGAGTTTTTTGTTAATTTCATCCGAGAGAAGCTCCTCTAGTAGCTACATTATGGACAGTGACACTTCATGTTGTCTTTAGGCTGCTTAGCCATGACCTGATGAAAAGTGTTCCACTCTGTACTAATGTCAGGGGATATCACTGCTTCTTTTACTGTTTCTTCACCCCGTCATGTCTCCGCAGATCTCTCTGTGCCAGTTTGTAAAGAGTGTACTAAGCGACTTTTCTCCGTAGAGCGGAACAGATCATTAGAATCCACACTTGGCAATTTTCTTGGATCAAAGAAACTCGGTGCTGACAAAACATCTCCAGAAGAAGCTAAACAATGGTATCTTTCAGATGACTGATGAATGCTTTTGCTACTTTCCCTGGAATGACTCGATGTCTGCTTGAGTAATTTTTATTCCAGTTGCTCCTGCCAGGTACTCCCTTTCATTAAAAAGCTCTAGTACCCAATTAACTGCTGGTACAACTGCATCAACCAACATGTGGAGGGTTGCATCGACAAGACTAGGTATGATGGACAGTCCAAATGTTCTGTCTGGAGTGTTTTACTGAGTTTGGCTACTTGTGGAAGTGTGTAGTCAAGCAAGATCATGCTGCAATTCATGTCTGCTTACCGAGAGCTTTGCTAAGTCCCAATGCTTCTGGCTCATGTGTACTAGCATGGATGTTATCTGGAGCTATAACGATCACAGATAGCTTACTTTTACTGACTACCAGCGAGTATCAGCAGGCTCGATAATCTTCAATTCTGGCATATCAAGTACACGCTGGATCTCTTAAGGGATTCTGTTCTCTTTGAAGAATATTGGAAATATTTCCACAGAGCCATGAGTGTTGTATAAACATGCTTATTCCTGGAGTGGAATTAGCAGCTTGAAGACAAGCCCACTATAACAAGTGCCAGTGCACGAACAAGGTGTGAGGTGTGAGGGTCTTGATGCGAGGCTGAATTCCAGTTTTCTTTTCTGACAACATACTTGCTCCGTCAAATCCCATCCCCACAATTCTTCTCACTTGATGATGTTTTCCCCTGTTTCAAATTACAGCTGAGTAGATCTCTGGGCATCAGCTTTCTGATCTCCAGGAAATGCTGCTCTGTAATACCACCTTCCTCCCAGTGGCAGTAAAAGGACAGCTCTTCCACACTTGAAATCTCATCTGCCATGATACTGTAATAGGATGCTTTATGAAGACTCTTCAGCATGGACTCCTCAATCCCCGTGCCTAGAGCCTCTACAAACTCAACACAGCTACAATATGAGATGCATAAAGGCTCACAGGTTTAGTTACTTTGACAAAGTGTTTGTTCTCAAAAGACAAAATATTTACTTGTTGTTATTTCACCCCATAAGGTTTTGCCCCCCCCCCCCCCCCCCCCCCTTCACTAAATGAAGGCCTGACTAGGTATGTGTAGGTTTAAAATAATTCACACTTTCTACTCATTATGGGACTGGAGACTGCATTTTGTAGAGAATTATTATCCAAATTTAACCCAAAGAAGCTCATTTTGGCTCAATTTGGGGAATTGCCTCAAAACCTATCTCAAAAAGCTCCTTCTCGGGCACATTCAGTTCTTTTGAAACACTTTCTAATCATTATAGGACTGAATATTGTAAATTGTTCTCTTTTTTTAACCCAAGGAAGCTCTTTTTTTCAATTTGGGACTTTTTAAGCAACCAATTTTGCTTTTTGTTCAACCAACTTCTTAATACTCCTTCTCCCTCCATGTTTTCCCTTGGTGTCCCAAGAGGTGTGGTTTGTTGTCCCTAGCAACTGTTTGTACATGTAGAGAGGCAGGGTGGGGGGGGGGGTTAAACTCACAAGACTTTAATATATATATATATATTTTAATAGATTTTTTAAAAATTTTTTTCCTTATGAGCATAGGATTTATACAAAGCCCCTAGGAGAAGCCCCTTGGAGAAGGTATTGCTGTATATCGTAGCACTCGTGTCACTGTCATTACAAAGACCCTGACTATTTTTCAAATGTGTATAATGAAGGTGTTTATTATATTCATAATTATTGTGTGGGCATCTATTGGCTCTGCCTTTCTTGCTTATTTTGGTAGAAGCAGATTCAACTACATGCAACTCGAGTATTTATTGTTGCTGTGATTGCCTCGTGAACTCCTGTCCTATCTGCATACCCACAGAGCATGTGCTAGCAGGAGTGGCCTACCCACAGAGCATGTGCTATCAGGAGTGGCATACCCACAGAGCATGTGCTATCAGGAGTGGCATACCCAGTGCCACAGAGCATGTATCAGGAGTGGCATACCCACAGAGCATGTGCTATCAGGAGTGGCATACCCACAGAGCATGTGCTATCAGGAGTGGCATACCCAGTGCCACAGAGCATGTGCTATCAGGAGTGGCATACCCACAGAGCATGTGCTATCAGGAGTGGCATACCCACAGAGCATGTGCTATCAGGAGTGGCATACCCACAGAGCATGTGCTGTCAGGAGTGGCATACCCACAGAGCATGTGCTATCAGGAGTGGCATACCCACAGAGCATGTGCTATCAGGAGTGGCATACCCACAGAGCATGTGCTATCAGGAGTGGCATACCCAGTGCCACAGAGCATGTGCTATCAGGAGTGGCATACCCACAGAGCATGTGCTATCAGGAGTGGCATACCCACAGAGCATGTGCTATCAGGAGTGGCATACCCAGTGCCACAGAGCATGTGCTATCAGGAGTGGCATACCCACAGAGCATGTGCTATCAGGAGTGGCATACCCACAGAGCATGTGCTATCAGGAGTGGCATACCCACAGAGCATGTGCTATCAGGAGTGGCATACCCACAGAGCATGTGCTGTCAGGAGTGGCATACCCACAGAGCATGTGCTATCAGGAGTGTTCTTGTGTGTTCTTAAAACTGTTGCATTCATTTGGTGTTAAAATAATTTTGCTTGCCTCAACTTAAATGGTCTTATTTCTCTCTCCCTTCCCTCCCAAAATAGTATGAAGAGAAAGATTGTTGGCTCAAGTGTTGGCCAAGACCTCAAGTTGGATGGAAGCTTCTATATTATGTATGGAGTTAGTGAAGGCACTCCATCTTCTCAGATGCTGGTTACTCATAGAGGAGGTGCCACTCCCATGATAACAACTAAAAAGATCTCCATTGGTTCTCTGAGGCTGTTTGGTCACGCCACTCGTCTTAGTAGTTTTGTGATGCTGTTGCTAACTGCTTCTCTTCTTCCCCTCATTGTAAAGATATAATTCTTCATCAACCTTGTTGGTGGTAAAGAATAAACCTAGAACGTAGCTGAGATTCTTTTTATTGTGTATATATGCAAGCACACCCTGGTTTGTTATCATGTACACTGGTTATCTATGTACACTATTTGCAAGCACACCCTGGTTTGTTATCATGTACACTGGTTATCTATGTACACTATTATTAATGTGAGTGATGAGTGTTCACGAAATATATCAATTATGTTTTAATTTTAGCCAGTGTCATGTCTATGCGTTCAAGAATTTCTCGCTCTCTACTTGAATGCTCACTGTAATGTATATGCATTTCTTGTTCATTTTCGTGGCTCTCCTGGAGCTCCCCTATATGTGCCGTTCTTGCCCAATAGCGAGCGAGTGCAATAATTATTAATCTTCAAAATGCTGAGTCCCTTGGAACCATCGCACCCCTGTGCAGTACCAGACCTCTCAACCGTCCAGGGATTTAGCCCTTTCAAGATTCTATCCAGGGGTCCAGGGATTTGCTACATTTGTCCAGGGATTCTCACCCATCAATGATCAAGGTCCAATATACACATTTCTTTGTGTGGTAAAAATGAGCCCCATTAATGATCAAGGTCCAATAATTATACACATTTCTTTGTGTGGTAAAAATGAGCCCCATTAATGATCAAGGTCCAATAATTATACACATTTCCTTTGTGTGGTAAAAATGAGCCCCATTAATGATCAAGGTCGAATAATTATACACGTTTCCTTTGTGTGGTAAAAATGAGCATACATACCACTGACCACGATGAAAACATTGTGGTCAAAGCAGCTGGATCCCCAGCTGTTTTAGTTGCTAGTTGCTGCTGAGGCTACACCACCTCAGAAGAAACCAAAAAGAATCTGCAAGTGGAAAGATGAATGGACATGCTGCAACATGTCATCACGTAGAAAGGGACCAAGTTATGCCCACTGCAACATCTGTGCAATCGATCTCTCGGTGGGTTGGGGAGGATTATGTGAAGTGAAGAGACATTATGGAGAGTAAATGCCATAAAGATGGTGCCAAAGCTTTCACAAATCAAGCTACAATTACATCCTTGCTATCTCAAAAGAAGCAGTCACTTAATGAGCAGGTTACTACAGCTGAATTGTATTTCACAATTTTTATAGCAGAGCATAACTTATCATTTTCTGCTGGAGACCACTTCACAAAACTGTGTAAAAAATAGTAAAATAGCTGAAGGGTTTGCTTGTGGAGCAACAAAGACACAAGCCACCATTAAAAATGCTCTTGCTCCTGCACTCAATGAAAATGTAATCGAAGCCTGTGTATCATCTCCTTTCACTATCCTTTGCGATGGGGGTAATGGATCAAGATGTACGGAAATATTTCGCATAGTGGTAAGATTTTGGGATGAAAGTGCACACTCTGCTATCTCACAATTCTATGCCAGTTTGTAATGTGGCTACTGCACAAGCGATGTTTAATGCTTTATCAAAGGAATTTGAATGTCATAAAATCCCATGGTCTAATGTGATTGGCTATACATCAGATACAGCTTCTGTAATGGTTGGGGGATATAATTCTGTCCTGAGCAGAATTAAGGAAAAACAACCAAAACTATTCAGTCTTGGTTGCACTTGCCATCTTGCTGCTCTATGTGCTATTGCAGGCTTAAAATAACTTCCAGTAGCTTTCTCATAGACATTTGTTATCACTTCAAATACTCTGCAAAAAGATGGGCTGAATACTTGGAAATAGAAGCCGACTTTGCATATATCAAAGCACTAAAAAATTTGAAGCATTATACTACATGCTGGCTAAGTTTGGAGTGCTGCATTAAGCGGCTTATTGACAAATGGCCTGCACTTTATGCTTATTTTGATCTTGAAGCCGAAAGTACAGCACCCAATGAGCGTGTTCATCGAATTAACAAACTGTTAAAGGACCCGTTGGCAAAGCTTTTTTTCCACTTGGTATCATTCGCTTTAAAGCCTCAACAAGTTTACTGTTGCCTTGCAAACAAGTGCAAGTCATATTGGCTCACTTCAATCAGACATACGTGTCATGCTTCAAGGATATATATATGAGTAACTTTGTCAAACCTGAAGTTATAAACAATAGTGCTGGTGATCATGATATCACTAAGATAAATATTTTGAGCAACAAAATCAAGTTGAAAATGATGAACTTGGCATTGGTATACATCTTGTAGCTTCTTTTGTATGAACTTGACGATGAAGTTGCTGGAACATTAAATTTTTCTCATGTGTTCGTGCTTTTTATGAAACAAGTGTCAAAAAAATGCTTGATAAGTTTCCTTTTGAAGATAAAGTCATCAAAGAACTAGCATTTCTTGACCGACGCAATCACACAAAAATAGGTATTATCAATCTCGCAAATAAGTTTACATCATTTTCTACAGATGAGATGGATACACTCACTATTGAATTTCAAGATTTTCGAGCATGCTCTGAGAGTCAACTTCCAACATTTAGTCCTACTAAAGAAAACAGCAAGGCCACTGATTATTTTTGGGCTGCTATGTCTGAAGTGAAGTGTGTATCTGACCACGAAAGTCATAGATTTGGTGTGCTTTCACAGCTTGCTAAAAATATACTTCCACATTCCAATGCTGATCGGAAAGGCTTTCCAGCATGGTTAGAAAAATTGCAACTGACCAAAGAGTGTCCTTGGACCCTTCAACAGTTTGTGATTTAATACAAAATCAACAACAGCAAACCTTGTTTTGACAGTAGCCATCTTCTTTCTGATTTCCTTCGGATCAGTAAAGACTGCAACTTGCAGAAGTTTAAGAAAAACTACTACGCAGTCTCAGTCAGAAAAATTTGAGTCTGGCAGTGACTAACCTTGCATTTTTCATTAGCTAGTATTATAAGTATATAGTATATAGTAGCTAGCTAGCATTGTTGGTTTCAAATTTTATGTAAATCTTTTGCTCAGTAGCTATAATTATTATACAGTACACTGTTTGTGGGAGGGGGGTGTCCAGGGAAAGGACTCATTGTCCAGGGAAAATTGGCAGGGATTTAATCTGCCAACGTTGGCAGGTGCAGTACATATAAAAAAAGGAAGAAAAAAAGGCAAGTAAATGAGGTAAGGTGAAATTAAAGATGGCTGACGATCGCTACTGCCTTCGTGAACGGTACTATCCATGATGACGTCTTTAGAGTTAGCCCCTTATATGGTATCTGCTACAGCCTCCTTCAGAGACTTGGCACATCCATGATGACATCCTTACTGATTGGGATGGTATGACATACTTTTATTATGCTAAACTTTCCCCCCCCCCTAACAAGGCGAGCTTCTCAAATTGTACACGTATATAGGCAAGAGTGCGATGTTGACGACCCTTACCAGTTTTATGTTTTGCGATTGTTTCGAGCGAAAGTATGTGGCAATGTATGAGTAGAAGCCAAAGATTGTGGTAAATAAATATTATTGTGAATGCTCATGTAGTGTATGTATCTTCACTGTAAAGACTTACTAGCCTCCATAAAGTAGATCATCGGAAAGGTCTTGGAGGAAAAAAAAAGTTTTTTTAGTTTGAATGAATATGATAACAATTTTCAATACAAGTGCAATACAAGTGCAAAATTACACAAAGTTGCAGATCACACACACCAGACACGGTATCTCGCTGCCCAGTTATCATTAAGAAATTTGAAGTTTTGTGTTACTAAATCACTTGTACTCAAATCAAGTTAATTTGGGATGTTACAAAAAAGAGATAGATGACAGAAAGACAAATTTCACCATTTTAATGAAGGGGTGGGAATTGGGTTTGCTTCTCTACCACCCGAGTGAAGAATTAAAGGATTTTGCAAGTGTTTTGGGAGTTAGTAGTGGTCGAGACCTGCTAAGAATATGATGTTTATCTGAGAAAGACCACAGCTACTGCTAAGCTGTCCAGTATTATATAGTCAACAGCAGCTATCTGTTACTTCAGTGAGTGGATGCTCTGCAACTGAAATGGACACCATATCCGATCATCTGAGAATTGTTAAGAAATGGTCAACTTTCACTTATGCTATGGCCTTGACCAATTTTTACCTATTATTCTTTTCTTATATTCTCATTATTATTCACTACCTATTTCACTACCTATTATTCTTTTTCTTTTTCTTTCACCTATTATTCTTTTTCTTTCACCTATTATTCTTATTAAATATAAAAATGTTTCCAGACCCTTTACCTAATCGCAATGCAGTGTGGAGCAAATTCAAGAAAACAAGAGGAAGGGGGAAAAGAGGAACAGCCAAATATATATAATTATAGGAGAAGTAGCTACCTATTATTCTTTTTTTGGTCTGAATGTTAGCCTATTATTCATTATTCTAGCATAATTCTCAGTTACCTATTATTCTGAAAATTATGCTAGCATAATTGGTCAAGGCCTAGCTATGGCGAGTCTTACCGATTGACATGAAGAAAGAGGTACTGTATTTATACTTTCTCAAACTTTATTTAGCTATATATATATATATGCAGCATATAACTTTTTGTGCTCACCTAACTAGAACTATAATCGTCTGCAGAAACATCTAAACGCAGAAAGGAAGACGAGTACACCAGTACAGGCAATGAGGGGTCTAAAAAGAAGGATCCTATGACAGTGATTCCTTATGCAGCAGGGATCAGTGAAGAAATTTGTAGGGTCTGCCGGAAGTTTAACATCAAATTCGTCTTCAGATAGACAAGAACTCTGAGGATGCAACTGAGCAGAGTGAAGGATGTTTTACCAGCTAATATGCACTCGTGTGTTGTGTACCACATCCCTTGTAGCTGTGGAAAATACTACATAGGGGAGACCATCAGAAGACTGGAGACTAGAGTGAAGGAACATCAAGATGCCTGTATATAGAAAGTTTAATAAAGAGAAGTCTGCAATTGCTGAGCATGCATGGAATAATGGACATCCTATTTTGTGGGAGGAAGCCACCATCTTGGACCAGGCCAGAAGACAGATATAATGATAGTGAAGGAGGCATTGCACATCGGCCTATATAGCACCAAAGTGTGAGCAATCCAATCGAGACTGTGGAATGGACTTGCCTGGCTGCACTCTGAAGAGCCTGAACTTGAAGCCATGACCACCATAATTTATTCATTAATTTATTTAATATTTATTTTTATCATTTAATTATTATTATTATTATCAATATAATATTTATTATTGAGCAAACAGCAAACACAACATACCAAGTTCATTAACACCTAATTAACACATATACTTATTAACACATATACTTATATAATAATCAATTACAAAAATACCTAGAAATAATAACTAATTAACAATAAATAAATAAATAACTTAAAAGCTAACACATTCAACTCCCGACTGACCCCAAAACAGACAAGGCATTCCCCCGCTGGACCGCCACTGAGAGACGCTGAAGGAGGTAAGCACGGGCATTCACCTCCCCAGTTCTTTGCCTTATCCCGAGGCTGAGCTCCTTCATGAAAGCCATTGACCTGTTCCCGATGACTCCCAATGACTCGATGGCACAAAAAAGTGGCAAGGATCTAGGCTGGCATACTTGGCCACTTTTCCTCCCTCACTGCTGCACCCCGATAGGACTGGGAAAACGTATCTGGACAGGTTGCATCCCATACCAGTTGCTTGCCATTCTCCATGGCACCATGGTTACCCCATCAGGTCTTTTCCCGTCGGAACGAAAGAGACCCGACGGTTCCAACCTGGAAGGGGCCCCGGCAGATGACAATGCCCGGAAGATGATGTCGTTCATGGCGGTATGACGGTAGAAACGTCCTTCACTTCTCTTGCAGCTAAGACCGTGTGTAGCAAGGCGATCCACTTCTGTTCCACAGTGCTGGCAATTATGGGGGAGACACAAAGTGGAGCCCAAGCGGAGACCCACGGCAACCCTGATAGTAACATCATCCATCCTCAAACCCAGGGACGAGATAGGGAGCCATGCGCACCGGATTCTTTTTTTGAAATGGCCAAAAGCCGGGCTCGAGCTAAATCGTCAGGTGCATTGTGCAACAAAGATTCCACGGACTTTGACACCCTGCACATATCCCAGGATTTCTGGAAGCACGCCGCAAGACCTGATGTTGGGGGAGTGCCATGACCCATAGACCATGCTGAAAGGGCATTATCAACAAAAGGGACAGGGAGTGAAAACAAGTGAGGTGGCAGGATGGCTTGGACCAGGTCATGAGTCACCGTCAGAGTGGCAGCAGATGAGGCCAAGAAGGCAGAGGGAGCAAGCTGCACTGCACTCCTGATTCCAAGACCCCGAACGGACATCTTCAGTGAAATTAATGTTAGTGATACCACTCAGAATTGACTGGAGACTCTCATCATAATCTATCAGGGCAGGAGAGAGAAAACATGGAGAAGTCCTGAGGGTGTACAGAAGCTTAGGGATAGAAAATGCATTACGCAGCAGGATTAAGGCATCCTGAGCAGAAACGAACCTGAGTCTGTCCCCCATGACTTCAAGGGCATTGATTTTCTCCCTGAGAACAGTTGAGACAGACTCCACACTACCCAGCGGAGAACCCAGGAGACAGGCATCAGAGGGATCAACCACATGAGCTCCTGGGAGAGAGCATAAGATGGTTCCTCTAGAAACTGCATCATGGCAAATGATCTCAGACTTGTCGTTGTTCAAAATTAACCCAATCTTTTCAGTTTGTTTAATGAGCTCTAGATCATGAATTATATCTTCCGTTGAGCCCCCCAGAGTAATGTCATCTAGAAACATTACACACAACTCCGATGACAGCTGAGCACAGTTATGATGGAGTGAAAGACAGAAAAGGAGAGGGCCAAGGGGATCTCCCTGCTGCACCCCTTCTGCTGATTGCAAGGACTTGCACCCCAGAACAAGGAGGATGGTGAAGAGTATACAGAATGAACAAAAGGGTAGATTACAGGTGCTAAGGTATAGACAGCTTCCAACATCTTGTCTCTGCGTACGGAATTGAAAGCGTTTTTGATGTCAAGCTTTACTACTGCATGGTTAGGTTGCAAGTTGTTAAGAAACTGCCTGGTGGCATGGACAGCAGCTTCTCCACCCCCACTGATTCCAAAACCCAGCTGCCTGGGTGCTAGCAGGGATGCCATGTCCTCGCTTACTACGTTTCCAGCTACCTTGGCCACTAGCCGACGAAGGGTGCAGCCTATTGCTATGGGTCTAACCCCACCTCCTTTCTTCTCTGGAGCCAATAGGGTAGCCCCCAAAAAGAAAGGACGGATAGAGGAAAGAATTCTTCCCTCTAGGACCATGGTAGAGAAGGCAGCTAAGACAGAGAGAAGGGGGGAGACTTCATTTGGATGCTTCAGCATGTCCTTCAGATGTTGTGGTCTTAAACCATCGGGACCACCAGCCGACCCACAGGGGAAGGATCGGATTGCTCGAGCAACATCCCCTTCTGAAACCGCCATTGGCACAGGAAAGACATCAGGGGTGGGTGGGATGGACGCATCAGGATGAGGAGATGGGTGCTTCTGTCTAAGGGCAGAGAAGGTGGCATCACACCTTTCAGCCATAGCAACTTCTGAGGAAGCCAAGCGAACAGCTCCTTTAAAATCTCCCTCCTCCAGCTTCTCAGACACTCGGCGACCCAGTGACTTCATGGGATCCAGAACAGTAGCTCTGCTCTTCCTAAGGGGGTTTGTTGGAACAGGGGGATCTTTCTCCTCTCTCAGCTGCTTATTAACCCCATATGCTAAGAACCAATGCTGACCACACCTTGGGGGCACTCTCAGAGACCTGGAAGTGAAGAGGAAAAGCCTCTCCCAAGCACTTTCAGAATTGCTGAAAACCACACCTTCCAATATGCTAACTAATTTTGAAAGGGCAAGGGCTCTGGATCCACTAGGGATCCTCTTTAGGATCTTAGACTTTGGTATCTGATTAAAACTGAACCCCGAAAGCGGCGGCTCACCATTTGGAGAGGCTGCTGGAGAGGAAACAGGTGGACCAACCTCACCACGTGGCGTGGGGCTACCTGAAGGTGGCAACGCTACAGCAGGAACTCCCAGTGATCCTGGGCAGCGGCTATTCCAGGGTCCGTGAGTATGAACTAGGCCCGCCGAAGTCACAGAGAAACACCTCAAACAAACAGGACAGGTAGAGCGAGCGGACATTTATTTTATTCCCGAGCTAATTATTATTATCATTATCATTTTTATTGTTTATCTGTAAATTATTATTATTATTGTTATTATTATTATTATTATTATTATTATTATTATTATTATTATTATTATTATTATTATTATTATTATTATTATTTTTTTTAATATATTTTTTATTATTATTTTTTTTTAAATTATATCAAACAACAACAACAAAACAATAACAACAACAACACTAATAATTACACAAGACTGTCCATGCCCGAGCCTCCCATTGCCCCCATGACTGCAAGAGCATTGCCTCTCTGTACCGCCACAGACAATTGTTGCATCAAAAATTGGTATGAACTCTCTTCCCCAGTGTGTTGCTTTATTTTCCTTCCGAGTTCCTTTAGGAAGGCCAATGACTTTGGGCCAATGGCACCTAGGGTCTCAACCGCAACTGGCACAAAAAAAATATTCCTGGTAAGGCAGTGGTACTTGTCCTCCTTTTTCTCTTCAGCCATGGCAGCTACCGCACCTGAGCTCCTGGTAGCTTGAGCACAATAGGACTGTGCCAGAGTGTTGGGGCAGGTCACATCCCAGATCAGGGGCTTGCCACATTTCCATGGCACCATGGTGATTCCATCTGGACGCTTACCGTCCATATGATTGAGTCCAGACGGTTCCAGCCTTGAAGGCACCTGAGCAGATGACATAGCCCTATGAATAATGTTATTCATTGAGGAATGTCGGTAGTGACGACCCTCACTCTTCTTGCAGCTCAAACTGTGCAGACCAAAATGGTCCACCTCTGCATCACAGTGCTGGCATAAGTGGGATGGCAAAGAGGGGACCCCAAACGAAGGCCAACAGCAATCCTGATAGTTGCGTCGTCCATCCTCAAACCCAAGTTGGAGATTGGGGGTGCACGAAGCCATGCTCCAGATTCCCTAGCAGAGACAGCAGAGACAGCCAAAAGCCTAGCTCTTGTCAGGCTATCTGAGGCATTGCTTAGCAAGGACTCCACGTCTTTGGAAACTTGATAGGCATCCCACGACTTCTGGAGGCATGCTGCTGAACCAAGAGGTGTAGGAAAATCATGATCTTTTGACCACAGCAATAAAGCCTCTTCACGATTTTGGAGTGGGAGAGACTGCAGGTGTGTAGGGAGGATACGTTGGACCAGGTCGCAACAGGCAGCAGCCGAGGCCATGAAGGCTGAAGGGGCAATCTGCACAGCACGCCTAATACCAAGACCACCTACTCTGATTGGAAGACTGGCTTGAGACCAAGCTGTGTCATCATCACCAAATTGAATATTAATGATGCTGCTCACAATAGTCTTGAGGGCATCGTCATAGGTAGCTAGGACAGGAGACAGGAAGCAAGGGGAGGTCCTGAGGATGTACTGCAGC
Organism: Cladorhizidae sp. MBARI D1340-BT2; assembly: GCA_028752905.1. NCBI lineage: Eukaryota > Metazoa > Porifera > Demospongiae > Poecilosclerida > Cladorhizidae > Cladorhizidae sp. MBARI D1340-BT2. The sequence goes on along the minus strand of JAQNBH010000002.1, from coordinate 34,306,281 downwards.
TTTGGGATGGAAAATGAGCTACGCAGTAAAATCAAAGCCTCATGGGCCGAGATGTAGCTTAGCCTTTCCCCCATCACCTCAAGGGATTTCACCTTCTCCAAAAGGGAAGCAGAGATCGATTCTACGCTACCAAGCGGTGCACCAAGAAGACATGCTTCATCAGGATCTGTCACACATGCACCTGGAAGTGAGCATAATATAGTCCCTCTTGTGACTGGGTCATGGCAGATGATCTCCGACTTTCCATTATTTAGTGACAGACCCAACTCTGAAGCTGATTGTATGCAGGAGAGATCCTTGACAATGTCCTCAGTAGTACCGCCTAGAGTGATGTCATCCAAGTACATTATACACAACTCAGATGACATTTGGGCACAGTGTTGATGGAGGGACAAACAAAATAGCAAGGGACCAAGTGGGTCACCCTGTTGGACACCTTCAGCAGACTGCAGAGTCTTTATTATTATTATTATTATTATTATTATTATTATTATTATTATTATTATTATTATTATTATTATTATTATTATTATTATTATTATTATTATTATTATTATTATTATTATTATTATTATTATTATTATTATTATTATTATTATTATTATTATTATTATTATTATTATTATTATTATTATTATTATTATTATTATTATTATTATTATTATTATTATTATTATTATTATTATTATTATTATTATTATTATTATTATTATTATTATTATTATTATTATTATTATTATTATTATTATTATTATTATTATTATTATTATTATTATTATTATTATTATTATTATTATTATTATTATTATTATTATTATTATTATTATTATTATTATTATTATTATTATTATTATTATTATTATTATTATTATTATTATTATTATTATTATTATTATTATTATTATTATTATTATTATTATTATTATTATTATTATTATTATTATTATTATTATTATTATTATTATTATTATTATTATTATTATTATTATTATTATTATTATTATTATTATTATTATTATTATTATTATTATTATTATTATTATTATTATTATTATTATTATTATTATTATTATTATTATTATTATTATTATCATTATCATTATCATTATCATTATCATTATCATTATCATTATCATTATCATTATCATTATCATTATCATTATCATTATCATTATCATTATCATTATTATTATCATTATTATTATCATTATTATTATCATCATTATTATCATCATTATTATCATCATTATTATCATCATTATTATCATCATTATTATCATTATTATTATCATTATTATTATCATTATTATTATCATTATTATTATCATTATTATTATCATTATTATTATCATTATTATTATCATTATTATTATCATTATTATTATCATTATTATTATCATTATTATTATCATTATTATTATCATTATTATTATCATTATTATTATCATTATTATTATCATTATTATTATCATTATTATTATTATTATTATTATTAATTATTATCATTATTATATTATTAATTATTATAAAAAATTAAAAAATTATTATTTTTTAATTATTTTTTAAATGACTCCAGCCTAGAGGACTTTCATTAGACTTTCATTAATGTGTTTTAAATATAATAATTGTATTTTTATTTATTTGTTGTACATCTAAAAAAAATTTTTTTTTAATATCCGGTGCACGTGCTATATAGGCACGTCTAGTCGAAATGTCGAGTGAATACAATTTGAAGTTGGTTATTGAGGTGATTTTAAGATTTTCTGGTAAATTATATTTTCTGTGCATTAGCTGTAATTTACTGATCACTGCATATTGTACACAATAAAACACAAATGTGATATATAATTATATATAGAGAGATCCTCTGGTATATAGAGGGTCAGTGATTTGGTAAATCTATATATTGCTTGCACTGTAGGTGGGGTGCTTGTAAACAAAATATTCAGGTTGAGCCTTGAAGATTTCTTGAAACCTTCAGGAAATGTCAATGTCATGCAATAGATTTGGCTAGCATAATCTTTCTAAAATTCCATATTTTTTTTAGATTTTAGATTTTATATATATAGTAATATAGTAAAAATTCCACTTTTTACTTCCTATTAAATCCTCTTACTCACCCAGGGGAGTCTTTAATGGAATTATGTCACGCTGCCTATAAGGCTAGGTCTGTAAAAGAGGTCGTACAAATTATATACATTTTTAGCCCCACCAACTTCATCTATACGCACATTCTGATCCTGCAATAACCTGTCATTTCTAGTAACAGAGTGTAGAGTCCAAGTTTTATAAGTGCATTCTTGCTTTAAAATATATATATAAATTAGGGGAGGGCTACTCCCTCTACATTTTGTAAAACTCCACAAACACTGCACTTTACTAGCTGATCAAAACTAAAAAATGTCGCTTCTAGTTTGATGGGGAGAGCGAGCAAAGTTCCAAAACATTTATGTGGCTGATGATTGCAACTGATATTTCTTTGCTGTAAGTTATGTCGTAGATCTTATTGTCTAGCTTTTGTTTGCTTGCTCAACAGAATCGATTCTTACACCAGCAAACTGCAGCTTATTGTATTTGTGTTTGAACACTCCCATCCTTCGACCTCGCTACAAATAAGATTAAATTTTTTTTTGGTAAAAAAATACCAGAATAATAACTTTTTTCCTTTCTTTCCTATGAGCACTATTATCTATAGGGGAAACAAATATAACATACCACGTTCTAATTAACACATGCTAGTCAAACAAAAATATACCAAAATAATCAATTGAGCACTATTTATCTGAGTCGATTAGGGGAAGCAAACATAACATACCAAGTTCATTAACACCTAATTAACACAGCTATAATATTATAGTCAATAACAAAAATACCAAAACAATAACTTTTTTTCCTTTTCTTAATTGAGCAATTGAGCACTATTTATCTACGATTAGATATATGGGAAGCAAACAAAGTTCATTAACACCTAATTAACACATGCGAGTCAATTCAATTACAAAAATACCAAAATATTAACTAATTAACATAAATAACTAAAAAGCTAACGACAAGTTCAACTCGCGACTGAGCCCAAAACAGATGAGGCATTCCCCTACTGGACTGCAACTGAGATGCTGAAAGAGGTGATCACAGGCATTCACCTCCCCAGTTCTTTGCCTTATCCCGATGCTGAGCTCCTTCAGGAAAGCCATCGACCTGTTCCAAATGACCCCAATGACTCGATGGTTATTTTATCCCTTTTTAAATTGATCCCTTTTTTAAATGTGCACTTTACAGATTATAGAGACCATGTCTCTCTTTAGAAATGTGCACTTTACAATAATAAATATTATAGAGATTGCAACATGTCCTTTTTTTTAGAAATGTGCAATTTACAATAATAAAGATCGCATGTCCTTTTTAAAAGTGTATTTTACACAATAATAAAGGTTGTGGAGACCACATGCCCTTTTTAGAAATGTGCACTTTACATATTTTAGAGATTGTCTATTTTTTAACTATTTTTTAACCTGCAGTCCTAGCCCTAGCAATAGCATATCCATTCAATCACTGCACCATCGAGTGAATACAAATTGAAGTTGATTATTGAGAAGGCAATGAATATAATTCGCTGATAAATTTGGATGGGGTGTGCTACTAGCCAATATTATGATGGCATAATATCTATTAAACCACTAAATTATACACAACTAGCAACATACAACAGATATACATATAATTATCATTAGAATGCACAAGGAACACAAAGAAAATAAAATTACTGCATAGAGTGTATAGAAAAAAGTTATGGCGATTTATAATATATACTTTGGTGGTGCTGACGTCCAGTCCCTCCTATTAAAGAGGCTATGGCCTTTGATTACAACCTTGAACCAAGACCTGAAAGAGATCCAAAGCTATGTTATGAGCCAAGACGCAAGCCTTGGCTGATAAATGATGACTTAGTTATACTACTAACTATATAATATATAATAATAACAATAATAATAATAATAAATATAGGGCATATTATCGTTTATTGTGTAAATATAATAACAGTATTAGTATTTGTTGTTATAATAATTAATAATAATAATAATAATAATAATATAATAATAATAATAATAATAATAATAATAATAATAATAATAATAATAATAATAATAATAATAATAACAATAACAATAATAATAATAATAATAATAATAATAATAATAATAATAATAATAATAATAATAATAATAATAATAATAATAATAATAATAATAATAATATTAATAATAATAATAATAATAATAATAGTAACAATAATAATAATAATAACAATAATAATAATAAATAATCTATATTCTCTAATAGTAGCCTCAATTGCTAATCATTCCATAATAAATGTTCGCCAAAACACTTGGCTGATTGTCCAGAGAACCAGCACTGAGCCACGTTGCACAGCGACCAAATTTTTTTAGTATAAAACAACAATAAGCAAATTAGCAAGTGATTAGAAGCCATGGACAGTAACGGTTTTAGGTGTGTGTATTTTTGCAGTAGCTGATAATGCAATAAATATAGCTTGTGTGCCATTTTATCCATTAACACCTAATTAATTCATGCAAATTTTAATAATAATAATAATTACTACATATATTTTACATTAGAAGTAACATTAAAAGTGACATACCTAAACACAAACAAATAAATAATACAAGCAATCAATCTAAGGCAGTCCCCAAAATAGAGCATTACCTCGCTGAACTTCGATGGCCACACGCTGCAGCAGAAAGAACTGTAACCTGGGATCCTCGAACTGGTTCACGACTTATTTGCCAAGGTCAGTAAAAAAAGGCTGCAGCTGCAGAGCCGAAAACTCCAGACATACTTGAACAGAAGCATAAATAGATAGACAGAGTCCAATTCTTGATACTTATTCCTTTAGTGGTCCTCAGCTTTGGTAGCCACAGCCTCAATACCAGCCAAAGCCAAATGGGATGGTGCACATGTAACATCCCACACTAGTGATCGACCACACTTCCATAGCACCCAAATAATGCCATCGGCCATTTGCCAACTGATCTGAACATTCCGAGTTGAGATGTGATCTTTAGAGTCTCTTGATCACTGCATTCGGAGAGGCATGCCCTGGATAGTGCCCCGCATGGTTTCAATCGCAAATCAGGCCATGTGTGCCTTTAAAATAAACCTGTTGACCACAATGGCAACATGAATGGGTTTAAATAGGGGTGCACCTACACTCAATTCCAAGTAACCTGTCCTCCATCCTTAAACCTACAGATGCCACTGGGATGGTACTGAGCCAATCACTGGATTCTTTCCATGCCGCAGCTAGCAAACATGCTCGAGAACTTTCAGAATGAGCATAACTTAGCAGCTGATTAAATGTAGCTTGAACTAAAGGGGTAGCCCAAGCTCTCTGCTGAAACTCACTTCCTGCAGGGAGTGAAGCATCATGACTTTTGACTCCACATATCAAGGGCATAATCCTGAATAGTACACTGCACACAAGACAACCTTTCCGGTAGGATTCGATGACAAAATCAGAGCAGGTAGCAACTGATACAAGGAAGGTGGAAGGTATCAACTGCACCGCACTTTCTGATCCCAAGACACCCGAATGCACTGGAAGTGATGTGTTGGGGCAAAAGGTAATAACGATAGCTGTCACCTGAGTTCTGCTGCACTTATCAACCAGACCAAGGAGAGGTTCAAATCCCCAAGGTATCTATCTAGGCTGTAAGTAGGTTATTGGATAAAATAGAGATTGTACAGAACTGCACTAGCCCAGCTGGGTCGGGATTAAATACCCCGCCAGCTGGCACACAAGAAATGATGTAAAACTAAGAAAGATACAAGATAAGCATGCGGTTAACTAATGAATGCTATGGTTAATTGTCAATCAATACCTTATGTACTATGCACGAATAGTTTGTGTGTGCTTAATAGTTAGGAAGGAGGGCTGGTGTTAGGGCCGGTCCTGACATCCTCCTCTACTTCTAGAGGCCAAAGGCAGTCATTAGGTTGATCTTTCCATGCCTGACGGGAGAGCGCATCCGCATTAGCGTTGTCCTTCCCCGGGACGGTACACACGATGGTGAAGGAGTAGTAAGACGAAGTGCCCATCCTGCCAGCCTTCCATTTAGGTGTTTGGTGGTGTTGAGAAAGGACAAGGCATGGTGGTCCGTGCTCCACTGCTGCAACATCTGCTAAACATTCCAGCTCAGTAGCCGAATAGCGAGTCTCTGCAGGTAGTAGTCATTGGGAATAGAAGGCAGCTGTTATCTCAGCTCCGTCCCACACAACAGTAAGTATAGCTCCGAGACCTCTTATGGAAGCTTCCGTCTGTAACAGGAACATGTCTGTGTGTGTGGGTATGGGAAGGGTATGCAATTTGCACAAGGCATCTTTTAGATATGCAAACTCAAGTTCCAATTGTGGTTACCAGTGGGTCTTCTCCGTGGCTGATTTTGTGGTTGCTGCTGTGAGCTCGACCGAGTTCTGTGCGAATTCAGGTACAAACTTCCTGTAATAGCCTGACAAGCCAAGGAATGATCGGATGTCAGACTTTGTCTGTGGTTGCCTGAACTGTCTGATGGCTGTTACCATGCATTCCCCTGGGCTAATCTTGCCTTTTCCCACAGAGTGACCAAGGAATCAGCAAGAGGCAACCACCCATGTACATTTGGCTGCCTTAACCATCAAGCCGAGTTCCTTTAAGCTTACAAGGATTGCAGTAAGGTGATGGAGATGTTGGTTCCAAGATGTGCTGAACACGACGATATCATCGAGATACGTGCGCCAAGTGGTCGTCCAGGGTTTGACATCAAGCGCTGGAATGTAGTGCGCAGACCAAAGGTATACTGAAATTTTCCCCAGGACGTGCAGAAAGCCGTTTTGGGTTTGTCTTGTGTTCTGAGTGGCACCCGATGAAACCCTTTGTTCAGGTCCAATGTGGATAAGAACTTGGCATTAGCTCGATGATCTCATCGATGCGTGGCAGATCTGGCACCGTGATCGACGGAAATCTATGCAAATTCAGATTCCGCCGTCTTTCTTCCGAACAGGTAAGATAGGAGACGACCACGGACTCAGTGAAGGCTCAAGGATACCAGCTGCTCTAAGAGCGGAGACTTCTTCCCAGAGTTGTTCCTTCCATGCGAGAGCCAAACGATACTGAGCCGTCCTAATGGGTGAAGAATCTTTGCTGTCAATGGTGTGTTCAAGTGTAGATGTGAGTCCAGGTGCATCCGTTATGACATCTTTGTGTGACTGTAGCAATGCGGCTAACTGCTCTGCCTGGTGTTTGTTCAGGTTTGGGAGAGGATCAACTGGGTTTTGAGAATGAGTGTCCTGGCTGTCCTCAATTCCAACTATGATGCGAAGCACTCGGTTGTCTACTCTCCGTCACAGTTTCAGTATATTGACATGCAAGACTCTGGAACGGTTTGTTCGACCCGGAATGGCCAGTCTATAAGTGAGTGGTGAGACCAAGACTTCATAAGGGCCTTCCCATTTGTCATCTAATTTTCCGTAGTATTCTCACCAAGAACATGGAACCAAGGGCAAATTCTTTTAGTTGTACTGTTCTGTCATAAGTTTTTTCTTGGCCTCTTTTGCAACCAACTCTTTGGATCCATCAATCTCAGCCATTGTGGACATCATGTGTTTCAATGCATTTATACAGTTGTCGCAGTAGTATCTGCTGTGCGGGTAGACTTAAGCACCTCCAGAAAACCTCTCACATTGCGGCCATAAATAAGCTCAAAAGGAGCATGACCTGTCACAGTATGAGGAGTGATCCTATATGAGAACACTAAGAATTTAAGATAACAATCCCAGTGTTGCTTATCTTGGGAGGCTTTCTTCAACATTGCCTTGAGCGAGGCATGCTACCGCTCAAGCATCCCATCGGATTGAGGGTGGTATGGTGAGATCCTGATGTGATGGATACCTAATAAATGCCAAAGATGGTTAATCATTCTACCAACAAAAACTGACCCTTGATCCGTCAAGATGTGTTCTGGTTATCCTGTGCATGAGAAGACTTCCAGAATGGCCTCTGCCATGACTTCCGCTGTCACCCGTTTAAGTGGAATAGCTTCTGGGTACTTGGAGGCATAACATAATATACTTGTTAGTATGCATTTGAATCCTAATTTTGTCCTAGGTAGAGGTCGAACGATGTCGAACGCAATCTTTGCAAAAGGTGTCGTAATGACAGGAAGAGGATGGAGGGGTGGACTTTGATGTGTGTGTGGAGCTGCCTTCTGGCACTCTGAACATATCTTGCAAAACTGCTGCACATCAGTGGTGAGTGCTGGCCATGTAAAGTGCTGCCTGATCTTAGCTTGAGCCTTTTTCCTCCCGAAGTAACCTCCAGTGAGAGAAGAGTGGGCCAACTTGAGTACAGTCTGTCTTCTTTGAGTGGGAAGCACAATCCTGGTGTAATCCATGCCAAAATCGTCTGTTTCATTGTGAACCAGTAAGCTATCTTCCCAACTGTAGCCTTTGTCATTATTGTCCCCTAGTGAGTGTAGAGGAGCTAGTGGGGAATCCTCCTTCTGCTGCTGTATAAGTTCAGCTTTGTCTGAGGGGTTGTGAGTGAGATCCGGTGGTGTCTCTTGTTCTTGTGGGCTGGCGTCTGGCACAGCCTGCACTTGCACTGGTTCTACAGAATTGGATTGAAACAGAGTGTCATCACAGTCATAGATATCACCTAGTGAGATGGGTTCAGCTCCTAACTGATCTGTAGCTTCCTGGTCACTTTGGTGTAGTGCCTGGTCCCTTGCATCTTGTGCTCTCATCACTCAAACTGTGGTAGAATGAGCTCTCTGCTGCCTCTCGACATGGATGAGGTAATCAAGAAGACCCAAGTCCATGCCCAGGTACGCATCATCGTGACCAATCCAATCTGAAACTGCAACTATATAGTCATCTGTATGGTTGCCAATATGTAGTTCAATCTTGGCCAATGGCCAGTCCTGTGGGAAGCTGCCAAAGCCAGATAGTGTGGTGGTCTCTCTGGTGTAGTCTTCGGGTGTGACATGTCATGGATGCACTATAGTGGAAACAGAACCAGTGTCAATCAATAGACTATTGCATGTGGTTGATCCAATAGATAGGTTAGATACAGTTGCCGTTGGTGGTTGAGGAGATGCTATTCTTCTGACTTGTCTTGGGCAGTTAGGGCGTTTGTGGCCCTTCTGCCCGCAACCATAGCACACTATAGTGTCCTGACCACCTACTCTTGGGCCATCAGGTCTTCTGTTGGTGGGAGAGAGGGGTCGACTAATCTGTTCATACTTGAATCGATGAGGTTGATAGTTTCTCTCGGGACATGGGAGTAGAGGTTCTCTCCTTCCAGCATTTGTATCTTGCAGGTACAGTGGTCTGTTATCCGGTCTGGGCTGCCACTAGCGGTGTGGTCGAGGATCTCCCAATTGTTGTCGCATTTCCAGCCTATCTGTCATGAAATTGGCATAATCAAGTGTATCTTCAAGTGAAAATAAAGAGAGGAACTTCCCAGTTGTCATTACTGCTGCTGCTTCCTCCACGTTTTTGTAGTCTTCTAGCAATCTTGTGGTCATCCATTGCAACTCTCTTAGTATGTCTGTGAGTGGTTCCATAGGTGTCCTCCTGTAGTTCCAAAATTGTCGTCTGCATGCATCTTTGATTTACCCATAGCAGTGAGCATGGCCTCTCTAAATTTGGGGTAGATATCTTTGGCTTCTGTAGGAAAATGACAAGTATAAGCAGTAGCAGCCTTAACAGTGAGCAAGGTTAGTAGTCGCTTGGGCCAATAATCACGAGGTATTTCAGCTGCTGTCATAGCATCTTCAAATTTTAGGCAGGTTGGTCATGGTCTTGCCATGGTGCAATGTTCTTGGCAATCTGGTCTAGCACTGTCCTCCTGAGTCTAGCATCATCCCGTGCCATCTGTTGTTCTGCCAGTGCCTTGTCCTGTGCTAACCTGGCTTTTTCCATCTCCATCTGGACTTGTATCTTATGGTCTTCTAGCTTTAGCTGAGCATCTAATTTAGCCTTCTCCATAGCTGGTGTCTCTTTGTGGTCTTCAGCCTCTTGTTCTCTTCTTTCTGCCACTTCATTATCTTGGCGGCGCTCTCTTTCTGCAGCATCTGTCTGCAGACAAAATTGTTCAGTGATCGACTGAACACTTGCAGATGGTTATATCCACAGGGGGTGCTTGTTGTGCCTCACTTGACAGGGCAGAAGCTGTCTCGCTATATCCTCGAACAGTCTAGTGTCCATGATGGAGTTGGTAGGCCTTCGAATGGCTGAAAGTTCGTACACCGCCACCACCAAGTGTTGGGGCAAAAGGTAATAATGATAGCACTTCTACCCAACCAAGGAGAGGTTCAAATCCCCAAGGTATCTATCTACACAGAGTATAGGCTGTAAGTAGGTTATTGGATAAAATAGAGATTGTACAGAACTGCACTAGCACAGCTGGGTCAGGGTTAAATACCCCGCCCGCAGGCTCACAAGAAATGACTATAATTATATGTTTAAACAAGGATGATACAAGATAAGCAAGTGGTTAACTAATGAATGCTATGGTTAATTGTCAAATCAATACCTTAGTCTGATATGCATGAATAATTTGTGTGTGTTTAATAGTTAGGAAGGAGCCTGGATGTTAGGGCCTTTCATGACATGATGCCTGTGCCCATGCATAGTAACTTAGGTCAACATTCACTATCTCACTTACTATTCCTCTTTGCAGCCTGTCAAATGACTGTAGTAGTGGAGAAGAGAAGGACGGAGATGAACGTAATGTATATAGTAGTTTGAGAATACAAAAGGCATGTCAGAGGAGATACAATGCATCATGAGCATGGAGGTAACTTAAGTCTCTCTCCCAAAACACGCAATGAATCTATCTTCTTCCCAAGGATTAAATCAATGATTTCCGCTCCACCAATTGGTGAATCCAAAAGGGTAGATGACTCTGGGTTCACTACCAAAAAACCTGGAATATCCACTAGTAAGAAACCCAGAGCGGTATGATCTCGACATACCAATTCGCACCTAGTGTGGTTCAAAGGGTGGCCTACATCCTGAGCTAAAAGCTCCACTTTCTGAAAGTCATGCACTACATCCACCGAATTACCATCTATCATGTAGTCATCCAGATAAAAGATGCAAAGTTCTGACTGTAGGTCCTCTAGTACTGAGTAAATAGTGAGGAAAACAATGCTGTGCCCAAGGGATCACCCACTCCTTTGACACTATCACACTATCTCCAAAGAAAAATCTTGTTGGAGAACCATTTCCACAGGGTGACATTCTTTCCCGAGATACTGACTCTAGTAGCTCAAACAAAACTCACTTAGCATAGCTGGAGAGTAATCAGTACATATCATGATATGATTATGTTTAGATAAACCCACCGAACATTACACACACTATGTTCTTTATAGGGGTTCTGCAGTAGGTAGTCAAATGTTGGTCTTGTGGAAGTTGTTCAGTTCAAGTCTATATACTTCCCTGCCATTCTCTTGTGAGTATCTAAATTTACTATTCTGAGCTATTCAGTTCCTGGAGGGTAAACACCTAACCAGGCTGGTGGCAGCACTACTGATGAATTCAGCGCCCCATCAGAAAGGAGGCGCCTGTGACTTATTGGTGGCCGAAAGAAGTTTTCAGCACCTGCAGGTTCAAAGAACTGCTTGCAGACTGGGCAATGATGTCTTTGAAACCCATGACCATGCAGAGGATTGAGTCAGAAGTACAAAGAAAGCCAGTTCAGCTAGCACTGTGACTGAGGCCGGGCCTTAGAGTAATGCAGTATTGCTAATGTTTTTGCAATGAATACAGGAGTGAGTAGAGCGGCTGGATCACGACTAGGCAACCAGGGAAGAAGAAAGAGAAGGGGAACGATTAAGATGGAAGGAGAGGGACTTGGCATTTGAGGCACTTCTTGCCAGGATCAGTGGAGATGTACATACTAGGCGAGCTATCAGCCTCTTCCCCACCTAGCATGGCTAAAACATAAATAGAAGGATATAAGTAGCACCAAAACTACTAAACTGATAAGCAAAAGAGATATGCACCTGTCCCGAGGGACTAAAACATTTAAAATGTCCTTGACAATCAAACCTCCACAAGATTCAACTACTTCAACCTCTCACTTCAGGTTGTAGTAATTAACCCCAAACACAAGAGAACACTTTCCCCTATGTAATCCTTAGTCAGCTTTCTCAATTCTACCTCCGAGTGCTTAGCTATTTGACTCCGGGATATCTTTCTCTAGATATCCCACCGCTGCCACCAATGTGACGGAAAGTTGTCTTTCTGCTGAAACAGACACTTTAACTGTTCAGTCAGATCCACACTTTCGTCCGACGCCTGGGACCTATTCCTAGCCACCTGCTAGAAATCTTATACCAAGCCAAACTCAGTATCTCTCCCCGAGATACTGGCTACCCACTTGAAATAAGTATGTTATATTATATTAAATACAGACACATACACAGTGTCAATCGACACTATCAACAATCTCAATCAAAGTTCTTACAACAGTTCTTAAAGTTCAACATAATCAGGTATCAGTTCTTTTGGGCATAGGCCATAGCGTGTTTTTATCTTATTCATAGTCTCCTTTTATATTCTTTCTATCAGTCCAGTTTGACATCACTGGTCTCCTTGCCAACCTGTGGATTGGACCAATCATCTTCACTTGGGTCAACCCATGTCACAGGCTCCTCAGTCAGGTGAGTGTTCTTGCTTATTGTCTGTGGTGTTGTTGTGGCTTGTTTGTTCCCATGAGTGGCTTGTTCTTTCACATGTATATGTCCCTTTGTTAATCCCACAGATAGTGATGTTCTGCTGTCAACACCACCTGCTGGTTCTGCCACTGTCAGGTGAGAGTATTTCCCTGACAGAGCCCCACATGAATCCACTGGTTTCAACCCTTCTGAACTGCTGTATGGGTGACAGATCAGGGGACTTCCCCAGAACCTAAAGGAGCAGTGGACAGAAAAGAGGAAATGCCAACCGATGTTGTGACATACATAACCACTGCAGGATTTATTTGAGGAATTGCAGAATATATCTCGGGAGAGAGAGGAGGAACAGAAATCTAAATCCAAACACCAGTTCAACCCAAAAGCATGAACAAGTATATTCCAACAAGGAGACCTGGTCTTGCTGAGGACTCCACCAAAAGGACATAGTTTCCACGCTGATTGGGAGGACCCTACCTGTGATGCGATGATGTGATGTGTCAATCTATGAAATCCACATTGAGCATCCCTGTAAAAAGGTAAAAAGGCTTATTAACTTATTGAGATCTTACAATTCCCCAGCATTGGGCTGCAACTTAGATCTTCGAGAGAGAGATGTCTGACTGCTTTGAAGGGGAGGAAGGGGAAGTCCTACTGGACATGGAAGAAGTTAACCTGGAGCAGGTAGACAAAGCAAAACTGCAGTAGCTGATGCAGAAATACCGTGCTCAGTTCAGGAAGAGACCAGGCTGTGCTGCAGGGGAAGTGATACGAATAGAAACTACCAACTAAGTCAACCGCCCTACCGAATGCCAGCAGACAAGTAAAGGAATCTGGAGGTAGAAGTTAAGACACTATTGGAAAATGGAACATTGGGAAGCCCATGTGCATTGTCGGAAACTCTCTCCGTGACCTCTTATAAGCCACTAGCAGTTTCTGATGACGCCAAACCCTTGTCTGAGAACCTAGATGCACCACACCTCTTGCCCTCAAGACCTTGGTAAGACCAATACACTAACCTCACTCCCTCACTAGAGCTTGTTAGAACAATAAAACAATGGCTCAAATGCACATTAAAACATATATCAATAAGCACAATATCACTAGTAATCTATCTCGTTCGATGATAGACTTACTCAGTCTTAATTGTCTTTCTTAATCGTTCGCTTTCTTTCTTTCTTTGTTCTCTTTTTCTCTTTGCTGTTCTTCTCTTTTATAGATTCTATCACAGTTCACGTAGTGGTTTGGTCGGTAGTCTGTCTTCTCTTATCTCTGTGGTTTTACACCTTCTGATGTAGGTGAGTAATCAGGTGAGGGATTCCCACAGGTTGTTCCTCCTTTCCCAGAGGTGTCAGAGGCAGTCACAACGTGATTCCCACAGGTCCTCCTTTTCCAGAGGTGTCAGAGGCAGTTGTCGGGATGCTCCCTGACATGCATCACCAGTAGTGCTAGTCACCAATGTAGATGGAGGAGTGAGACTGGTTGTTGACTACAGGCAACTCGATCGAATCACCAAACCGGACCTACCTAGGGTAATTGACGGGCCGGCAAGAGCAAGATTCCTCACAACTGTGGACTTAGCGAGAGGGTACCACCAGTTTCTGGTACATCACGACTTGATTCCAAAAACAGCATTCATCACGCCAAAAGGAATATGGGAGTATGTCCGAATGCCATTTGGGCTAAAAAATGCTCCCTCGGTATTTCAGCAAATGATGAATGTGGCACTGCCAGAGATCGCTGCAGCCTACATTGATGATATTGTTGTTTTCAGTCTGAAGTTTACTCTAATCTAACTAGAAGAACTGGGACTGACATTTGAAGGCACTGCAATGCCAGCTGGAAAGATCTGACTGCCAGTTCCTGGGCCACTAAGTAGGCCGAGGACAAGTACGACTGCTACAGGCAAAAATCAAGGCTATCTGGAATCGCAGACTCAAGCGAAAGGAGGAGGTGAGGGCATTTCTGGTTCTTTCAAACTATTACTAAAGGTAAAAACTGTGGAGTCAAATCCCTGACCGCTTGGAACATCTTATCCCTGCGTAGACTATTAAATGCATTTCTGAAGTCCAATTTCAAAAGTACGCTATCAGGGGCAAGATTTTGCACAGTAATTCTAGCTGCATGTGTAGCAGCTTCAGCACCCATGGGCAACACACCAAATCATAGCTGCAGGGGGGCTAGTACAGAACTAACAGGTCTTCACTCGCTAATGGTACACTTAGCAGCTAGTCTGCAGAGAGTACAACCCACAGCAATGGGTCTAATACCTCCACCTCATTTTGATACAGCAATAGTGATGCACCAAAGAAAAAGGAATTCTGAATTCAGGATTCTCACCAAGAAGGATGTTGCTGAGTGAATGCAGATAAAACTTTCTGCCTTAGCTACCTTCTCCTCCAATATATTCATAGCACAGTCTAAAACTTCTGAAGGAACATCTCGAATGTGAAATTGATGAGGAAAGGGATATTTTTCCTTTAGGATAGTTCGAGTATCATCATTACATTCTGCTAGGGAATCTACTGAGCTAGAAATATGCACTGCACCCTTATAGTCACCCTCCTCCAATTTGGATGAAAGCCTGTTATCCAAATGATCTATGGGTGATTTCAAGGATTTGCAAAATATTGGGCTGCTAGTCCCCACAATGCAGGGGATTTAGCATTAATAATTGAGTGACCAAGCTTCTTTGCTGACCTCCGCTCCTTGGTAATTGTAAGCAGCGAGAATGGAAGTACAGTACCTAGACTATGCAGACACATCGCAGAAATTAGCACTTACTTGCTGCAAAATGGTGACCATTTTCCATGCAGCACACTCTTGAGATGCACGAAGAAACCCTTTGAGAATCTATTACAAACTGGTGGACAAAAGGTGTCTACGTGGTCGATGATACTTGGGCTTTTAGCTGCAGGGGAAAAGAGCCCTCACAGGGATCATTGATAGGACCGTGAACATGGAAGAGATCTAGTGACAAATATCCAATGGTTGCATACAGGGCAATGACAGTGACCATTTCCAGACTGACTCCCAAGTACTATTTCCCCCTCGGCATCGCTGTCAACCAAACGAAGCTCGCCATCACCAAAATGATTAAACCTATGTATGTACCATATGTTCAATAAACAAGAGAAAGTCTATGCAAGGCATTGGAACACTTGGAGTCCTTATCATGAATAGCCACACCTATCCTACGCAAGTCATGCCTGGGAAAGGATAAAGGCATAGGTGATCCTTGAAGATGGATTTCACACTCTGAACAGCTTTTGGTCTGCTGCATTACCTTACCAAGGTAGTGCAGCAGATACAAAAATACAAATGCACACACAACACACGCACACACACACACTCACTCAGCAAGTTTATTATCAGCTAAAATTCACTTTGGCTGCTTCTATGTATACTAAATGGTGCATTAAAAAAGGTTAAGGTCATTAAGGACCAGGAGTTTTAAATTTATTTTAATACCAGGAGTCTTTTTGGAGCTAATTATGGTATAAGTATCATCTGTGCAGCTAAGTAGCTCTCAACGAAAGCTAACAATGAATTATTCCTGATGAAGGCTAGAGCATCTAGCTGAAATGTCAAGAGGAAAATTTCAGGTTGAGTAGTTTAAGAAGTTGCTGATGTGTTTTAGCAAGGCAATTTACAAGCTTGGGTGTTTTTTGTTGATAGTTTGCCATAATAATTATATTGAAATAGCTACTGTAAGGGAGTGCTACTACACTCACAAATGTTTACCATTGGATCTCAACCATTTATAGGAGACTTTACCTATTAATTACAGAGTTATTATGATATTGGTTTTCATTATTGTAAAAGATCCTGTAAATATTTAAAATTTTCATTTCAATTTTTTGGCAAGTCAATTTAATTACAATGACCAACTTGAAATTTGCTCTCTCAATGGCCTTGATGTAGTCGAAATGATGAGAGCAAATTTCAAGTTATTAAATGAGTTCATTGTAATTTCATTACATCAACTGAGAGTTCATTGAATACCCATTTTATTTAATTAATAGGCTTGCAGTCTTGCATAACATGCATATAGATGCAATGATCGTTAGTATTTTTTTGACCGTCTGTTGTTTTCTTTCTAGCGAAGCTTGCAGCAAATGCTGACTCAACTAGACTCAACAGGGATATATGCATAGGCGACTCTTGAATTGGATTTCACATTTTCATACACAATCATGTTTACTGTATTGATGATCTACTGATTTTCGGGTGTTTTATTGTATCGAGAAGCAAATTACTGCATTTGAGATTCAGAATCTACTGGCAGTCTGAATGAACCTATTGTATATATGTAGGGGGAGGGGGCAGGAAGATAGAGGATGCAAGATCTGGAAGACATTAATCACAGTTTTAAATTTTTTTAAACTCCTGGTCCTTAATTACCTTAACCTTTACAGATTATTTAACAGCTGAAATCACCATTTAGTATACTTAGAAGCAGCCAAAGTGAATTTTAATTTTAGCTGATAATAAACTTGTGTGTGTGTGTGTGTGTGTGTGTGTGTTGTGTGTGCATTTGTATTTTGGTATCTGCCCCATTCCAATAGAGGGAGAGCTAGCATGCCCATAGGTGTAGAGAAGCAAAGGTTTTATTTTTCATTTACTTGACAGAAAAGAGGCAAGATATATGTATACATGCAGATCACAAGCATGAGAGGATGATTTAGAAATATTATTTTTTATATATACAAGTCTTGGTATAACATTAATCGCAATGAACTCTCAGTTGACATAATAACATTAAAATCACCTTCTCAATAATCAACTTCAAATTCTATTCACTCGACGTTAGATGCTCTAGTTATCATCAAAGACTAGAGCATCTAGTCGAAACGTCCAGTGAATAAAATTTGAAGTTGATTATTGAGGTGATATTAACATTAAAATGGTAACAATCTCCTAATTATTTTTCACACCTTTGCACACACATATACACATTAATAATACACATTAATAATAACAACAGTATCATAATTTGGTATATTTAATATAAAACAACAATATGATGTGTATGATGTGCAACTGTATGCATATGTTCACAGCAGGATGGATCATAGTGTGTTTTAGTTATATATTCTGCATAGGTTGTGTTCTGAGTTATAGGTTCACAATGAGGGGAAGAAAAGAAGCAATGAGCAGCAGCAATACCAAACAGCTGGGACATGTGGCACTACTACTGAACAGGCTCAGTGTACCAAAGTCAAACTTGTTAGTCGATGCAATGGGAGTGGCCCCTCCAACATGAGTAACCAATCCCTGAGAAAATGGAGTTCCTCCACTAACTCCATAGATATTATAGAAGCTTTCATCTAAGTTGAAATCTTGGCCTACACTTGTACCAATGATTGTCCTCTTCAAACTATTTTGGAAGGGGGGAGGACGGAGGTGGGGGGATTTATGGTCAGGTGTGCAAAATTATTTCAACCAAAAAATTAATGAATAGTTGAATTACAGGGGTCAGTTGTAGAACGCAACACACAATGGCACTGCATATAACAAATGCTCAGTAGTTGTGCAGTGAGGACTGGAATTTACGAGCATGTATAACATTGTCTCAGTTCAGTTAAACTTGCTTATTTAGTGACTCACTTCTACCAATATCAGTAAGAAAGCCAGAATCTAACAACCAATGGTGCATGCACACGTTATTCTGAATAATGAGCAAGTTCATTGTATGTCCGTGAATATGTAGTCTTTATAACAGCAATAAAACAAGAACTTCACACAGAGAAATGGGCACATAATAAAGAATCTCTGTATTAACAGTGAGATCAGAGCCAACTGCAAGGGGGGGGGGGGGGGGGGGGGGGCATAACAAAAATCCTTTGTAATGACAATGGGACCAGAGCTAATCATGACAAACATCTACCTGAGAAAATTATACAAATTCACAGCTCTAGAATGCTGTATGTAGTAAAGTAAGAGCCCTTGACTTTAACCCCTCCTCAGTTAATCTGCATGCGCACAGAGTCCATAGCAACCATACATCATTAGATAGCATTTCCACTGGTATTTGGTTGCTAGATACAAAAACACACCTCTTGGGACAGCAAACCCAAAAAATGGAGGAAGTGAAATAGCACAGCAAGAAAACACCACAAATCAACAGCATAAGTGCCGCTTGCTATTGAACATGAGAACAATACTACGATAATGGTATCCTGTTTTGTGCATCCTTCCATCATTTACCATGGTTCTGTTAACTCTCTGTGAAGCTCTCAAGATGAGCATGTCAATAGTATTCAAACTTGTTTTGTGGTTGGCTCAAATATCTTATTGTAATAAATGGTACCTAAAAATGTTTAATGTCAATATTCTTACGTCCTGACTATGACTCTAACCCACTCAAAGTCACACATTATTTTTGTTGTAGTGAATAGTTTAATTTTATTTTATAAAGGGATTTTCAATAATTCACAGAGTTAGTTTTGCGGGAAGATGATTGTGAAGATTACTGTAAATTTTTAGAAACCTCAAAATGTATTTGCTCGATTAAATAAAACATTTAACTTCAGCAAAATACAGGAATATGTTCCATATGACTTGAAGACGGTGACCTCTTCAAAAGAGTAGTCCGCTTATTAGAAAATTGTCATAGACAACCTTGTTGGTACCACTTCAGGTGTAGTTTTATCATGTAACATGGGAGCTGCTGACACAACAACTTACTGATGTTCTAATTTTGGAGAGACTTTGCAGAAATTAATGATGTCAACTATTTTCCTTATAATTTACTCAATAATATTTCCACCCCATCATATTATAAAGTCCATATAAAGCTCTATCTTTTGTTAACATAATTATCTGTGGCAATGCTGATTCATTGCTGGGTTCTCTGGGCAATCGGCCAAGTGGTTTGGGGAACATTTGACTTCTTTTTTGTTGTTGTTGTTGTTATTGGGGTTATTGTTGTTGTTTTCTTTAGTTTGTAATTGTGCGTAAATCAGGTATAAATTTCATTACAGCACCTCTTGTAGTCTACCAGATACCTGCATCATACCCCCTCTAATTAATGTCTGACATGGACTATGAATTAGATTGGATACATACAGGCATCTTATCCTGCCATTTGAAAACATCCCTGCTAGCAGACTGATGTCATCTTGGTTATCATCGAATTCATTCCCTCTGTTATCCCTAGCCATGTTCCACGTATCTACAGCGACAATCCTGTCACTAGTAGGGTCACGATTACAGGCCAGAACATCTGCGGAAAACTGTAGAGAAAAATGGCAAGAATACATGATGGTTAATATTAAATTTTGGACATTAATAATTAAATACAAATTAATTTTAATTTTGGATTATTGTTAATATTAAATATGTATTGATTACAATTTTGTAATCTAATTCCAATTTAATATCAAATTTGGCATGAAGTATTAATATTAAATTTGAGTACTCTACATATTAGAAACACCCATGCTAAATCTTGAAAACAAATATTGATTGTATAGAACTCACCAGAGCCACAATGCTCCTCGAGTCATTATATTTCCCCACTTATATGTATCTACCCTCTGAGAGTAACTACTACAAAAATTAATATTATGAATAGTTAATGTTTTTGTGTTGTGTAAATGTGCATGTAAATGTGCAAGAGAGCAATGGTACATGTTTGTACTTGATCTTCATAACTCTCTTCAGCTTTATCTGAAACCCCGGAGATGGATTGCTGATCCCAATGGGTCACTGTGACTGACCATTAACCCAAGAATGATTGTTCAGGAAAATAAGAAATTGAAGCAGACTTGAACAGTACCAGCATCCAGAAGAAGAAAAACGACCCTGCATGAGGAGAGTTCCTACAGTACTTACATCATTTGTATGCATGTAGATACATATATTCTATATTTACCTAGGAACATCCTAAGCATGTATGTAGACATAGGTAGATACAGAGAACATGGCATATTAGCTTTTTTTCTCCAGGTGAATTGGAGGTAAAGTCACCAATACCATGGTCTATTCCCCGAAGAAAGCTTATTTGGTGGTGTGGGAGAGAATAGAAGAGGTCCTGGTGTAGATGATGTTATAACTCGTACTCTAAAAATGTGATCAGTCTTTTTTTTGCTTGGAAAGAACTGGACGACAGGGTATAAATTTTAATTGCAAAAGTCAGGGATGGAAGAGGTTTGCTTGAGGGTTCTTGCTCTCCTGTAAGTAAGACAAGCATGATTTGGTTATCACATTCATCTAATAACCCAGTGGGCTTATTTATTGGGAAATCATTCAAATTTCCTATATGCAATTGTGTAGAAGTAGGCCAGCATAGTACTGTCACTGTGATGAAAACCTGATGCCACAAAATGAAGGGTGACAGGCTGCATCTCCCTCGTGTTGGCAATGCATGATACAATGATGGTGAAAAAATTTCTCCACTAAAGAAATATTTCTTGGGTGATGTATTTGCAATGGTTACCACGAATAAAATTTCTTCAGAATATATCGCAAATTTGGAAAGGACTATAAACACCTGCTCACTGCTTAGTGTTGTGGATCTATATTAGAATTTTTTTTGTATTCTTCCAAAGTATCTCTTTCTTTCTTGGCAATTTGTTGTAAGTTAAAATGTCTATCTGTGAGATCCCTGTCAATATAAGCAGTTGGTAAGTTGGTATTTACCTTTTTTCGGACATACTTGATCTCGGGTATATTATGCACATGTGTATTTAATAATTTGAGCAGCTGGTATCACAATGTGGTTTTGGCAGGTTACCAGTTGGTCTGAGGTAAACTTGAAAGGCAGCTATATACAAAATAATGATGTTGATAATGGTCAGCAATAGCGGTAGCAATTAACTTGCAATTTTCATAATTCTTTACTTTCCGCAGCAAAAAGTGGAGAGCACGGAATCTGAAGTCCTCCCTCTGACGAACATCACCAGGGTACTTATGAGCATAAGAGGGAATGTTATCGTTTCACTTGTTAGAAATAATGTGCAAACTTGTGACACTTATTCTTGCTGTATATGAACTGATTACAATATTGTGTTTCCTTCATGCTAATATGTGACCTTCCACGTGAAAAGGTACTTCACGTGGAAATCCAATTTTTGGTAGCTTGTACATTATTATTATGGTTTAAAAATGAAGAAAAAAATATATTGAGAAATTGCGTAGTAAAGTAATTTCCAGTTTGCCCAGCTATTACTAGCCTGTTATTACAAGCAAAGCCTTAAGAATGTAACACTGCAGAGGCAGGAAATGCTCTTTATAACATTGACCAGTGTAGCTGCATTAGTTTTGGAGCTACAGCATTTTGAAGTTTGTTGGTTATTTAGGGATGGCAGCAGAAGTTACCAGACCTTCAAATGCTTTAATAGAAGAAGTTCTGGCCCTGGAACAATACTTTTTAGAGCTTGAACATGAGTATGGAGCACCTGATATACAACAGCAAAGCCATGGTGAAAGATACTGATAGCTCCTTCATCATGTCTGAAGTGGAGAGTGATGAAGAGGAGCAAATCTTTTTACCATGGGATTCTGTGGAGGTTGAAGCAAGAGAAAGTGACTTACAAGAGGAAGGCAGAATTAAGAAATTCCTCTCAGACGCATGTAATTGTCATTCCCTGTGAAATAAGCCTTGTTGTCTGACACTTTCAGCTGATGCCATTCGTAATTGTAGACAGTCATGTTTTGAACTTTCACATAATGAGCTAGACTTGGTGATCATGTCTCGGGTTCACTTTTTCTGAACTGTACTTGGGGAAAATGCATGTACTAGGCCTGTTTCTAGCTTCTACTTTCATGGAGTTAAAATTTGCCAGGATACTTTCCTTTTTGTGCACTGCATTAGTCATAACTGATACTTGCGTGTTTTGGAACTGTACAAAAAAGGCTTGACACTGACTAAACATTGCAATACTGGTAGGGTAGCAAGCACACATGTACCTTTGAGCAAGTCAACGATGTTACAATTTACACCTGTAATGAAGCCAGCGAGTGATCTTTGTTATAGGTGTCAACAAAACAACTTGTCTACCATGAAAGTAGACCAACGCCTGAACATGTAAGAAAAGAGAGGTACCAAAAGGCATCTTTACACTTTAGAGCCAGGGAAGCAAGACATTACTATCGAGAGCAATGTGAAAAGGCCAAGGATTCTCTTGGAAGGCTTACCTGGATGACAGTAAAAATGTATGCTTCATGCATTATTCATATGATTTTGCTCAGCAGGTTCATTTTCCTTTGGATTCACAACAAACAGGACCAGCATATTTTAAAACTGCACGCAAGTGTGGAATATTTTGTGTATGCTGTGAGGGGAAAAGTGAACAAGTGAACTACTTAATTGCTGAGGCAGAGAAACATGGAAAAGGAGCTGATTGTACGATCAGTCTTGTTCATCATTATCTGGAGAAGTATGGCTGTGGTGAGAACAATGTTGTTTTTCATGCAGATAGGGCAAAATAAAAATAATGCAAATGTCCAATATTTACTAGAGGGTGATGGATGTAACTGCTGAACTGTCATTTATGCTGGTTAGACACACAAAGTTTGCTCCAGACAGGTTCTTTGGGAGAATTGCTATAGTAGATCATGTGTGGACACCATTAACCACTTGTCTGCAGTTGTCAATGAGTCTACCCACTCTACCATTACAAAGCAGAACAAAGCACAACTTATCAGAGACCTTACAGGATGTAAGCATGTGAATCTTTATAAATGGATGATGTTCCTTCAGCAATTCTTCAAACCGATTCCTAATATCCTGCAGTATCATAGGTTCGTTTTTGATGCTAAGAAACCGGGTGTAGTTACAGTGAGAGAAACTGTATTGTCAACAGATGATACTGTATTTGTACTGAAGGTTGAACATCAGTTCATCCTTGATGCTGGTATATATGCCACAGAGATGAACAACGTCAATGGTATCTTTATGAACAAATCCACCCTTTTTTAAAGTGTTCTCTCAGCTGATTTCACATGCCCTATGCAAGCTGTCCAAAGCCTGGAGCTAAAAGCAAACCGACAATGGTAAGCAGTACATCTGCAGAGTTAACAGTCTCTCAAACAGCCACAGAAGCAGCAAGTGACCGTGAAAAAAGGAAATGTTTGGTGTGCCATAAAATCGGACATACTAAAAGAACATGTAAAGGCATAAGGATGTCGTAACTTGCTTTCATACTTTGTGTAAATGTATTATAAACTCTGTTAAAAATTTTCATTGTTTGATCTCCTTAGCTTTGTATATACTTACAAGCCATTTTAACCATATACATTTTATTCTAATTAATGCCACCAAACTAATTAAGTTTTCTGAAATTTCATTATGTGGACATTACAGAAATGTGAAAAACTCAATTTTCAAGAATAATGCACGAAGTACCTTTTTCACATGGAAGGTCACATATTATATATCTGTTCTTGATATCAGATTGCCATTCATATATTAGGTGCTTTACAATAGCTGCCACCAATTTGTGGTAGCACCCATGTTGGTGGAGAATACAGAAAGTTTTTTCAAATATATCCTGAATTTTGGGGAAAATTCATTGGTTTGTTAGTAATTATTCTTATTTAATTAATTTTTTAATATTTTTTTTAAATGTTATTGAGATTTCAAAATTTCATAATTATCTCTGTATATATATATATATATATAGAGAGAGAGAGAGAGACATAGCAAGCGAAAGGAACCTAGCTTATCTGGTTGTTGAAGTTCTGGGCAATTCTGTCTGCTAGGCAGATTGGGAGGGGATTTTGCGTTTATGGATTCCTGGTGCGGGCTAAGAAACTGCTTTGCACAATTGATCTGTAAATCTGGTTTTATTGCTGGTTACTACGTCTAGTTGCCCAATTCAGACTGCTTTGAAGTGGCCAGAAGGCCAGCAGATACTGACCCAGTACACCTTTTGCTTGTAAGAAAGGAGGGATAAAAGAGTCCAGACCATGAAAATAAAAAAGACTCCTTTTTTGGTATTTAATCATGCCTGCCTCATAAATGTATTATTTGCATTGTATGTTATGGTGTATGTGTGCAGTGTTTAGCCACACCTACATGTACTTCATGTTGGAATAAGTTATCTCAGAGTTATACAGGCTATTTCTAAGTTACAGGCACCTCTTGGTCCTACACTGCCAGGATCAGTGAGCTTCAACTGCACATCTATTTTTTTCTGATAAAATGACTAATTAATAACAGCAACTGTAAAAAAAACACAAGAAAGAAAGTGTCAGGCCATGGAAGGTCAAGGGTCAAAGGGGCTGGCAAACCTACTGGAACTCCACATAATGCTCACCATATTACGAGTTTCACTGAAGCCTACAGCAACCCAAGCTGAAGTTTCCCCTTCCATGTAGATACTGAGGTAATCCTGGTCATCCACCTTCCGCACTATGCTGACGTATGTGAAGCACAAGGATATCTCACAGCCAGTAGGTTCTGATAGGACTAGCTGATTAAACATGTTCCCATCCTGCAGCAACAACAAGGAATATGTCACAAGTTAAATATATTCATGTCACTATGTTCTGGAATAACATTACATGTTGACCTATCATCATGTTGTCACACGATACACAAATGAGATATCATGTGACAACACTAAATATTAATGACATACCGTAATTTGGCTTAATTTCAGGGTTGAAATATTTTTTCATGGTTACTGTTATCCCAAAGTATATACATGTACTTGAATATTTAACTGCGACAAAAACACATAAAATAATATCACTTTGTGTGGTGTGGACTATCTTATGACGCTGCTGATTCTCTTCACAAATATTTGAAGCCAAGAGATAGACTCCCTGACTCCACAGGATTCAGATTCTCTACAATCTGAAATGATCACTCTAGATAACAGGAAAGTTGAAGTGGTCAAGAGGAAAAGAAGTGAGGTCAGTACAATCTCATAGCTAGCTTGTGAGAGAGTGTGGCTTGTGAGACTAAGCTAGCTCTACTTGCTGAATATGCTGTAGTGTGTGTATATGTAATAATGACCGTCCTAAACACTGATGACAACATGACTAGCCTGCATAGGTTATTTAGTGGCTAATACAATTATAACATATCCTGTGATAAACCTATTTATCATGTGACCAATCCATATAATAACAAGATTGTGACCATTGATACAATAACATATACATAACCAGCCTATACACTTACGGAATATCATGTAACTATAACTCTACTGACCCTGTCTCTTAATTCCACCTCGGTATCCAGAGTATCAGGAGCTGCAGGGGTTCCACGAGCTGCAGGAGATGTTGAAGTTGTAGAAGATTCAGGAGTTGAAGTATTTGCAGGAGTAGCAACAGTTGATGCAGTAACTGTACCATCCTCAGTCAAAGATACGAAATTCGAAGTCTGTGTGTGCATTTGTATGAGTGTGTATGTATGTTGTATATGTGTTTGAGTGAGTGTGTGTGTATATGAAAGTGTATGATCGTGTGTGTGTGTGTGTGTGTGTGGTATGTATGTGTATGGGTAAGTGTTTGTAACACAGGGAAGTTACGGATTATTATAGAATGGACAGAATATTATAAAACACCCGGCAAGATCAGGCATGATATCGTTGACCTATTTTGTTTTGAATGTGAAAAGCTAGCATAGATTTATAATGGAGCTACCTATACTGTGCATGGTTTTACACAAGGCTATCATCCTTCTTCTCTAATGAGTGGATCTAATATACCATAATACCATAAATGTGGATGGTTCCAGCATTAAAACTTAGGTTCGCAGTAGAGTGATGTAGTCAGGTCTATTCATGACAATATCAACCTGAGGTGTGGATTGTTTTAAACATGCCAAATGTGTGCCTCTATCTGCCATCATATAACATTTAACAGACATTACAGCTGATCTCTCTACTTTGTACATCGTTTCAGCAAAGAAATTGTCCCGGGAAAAATGGGAATGCTTTACTTCACATTCAAGCAAATGTGTCCATAGCTAGAGTATGTTGATGAATAGAGTGTCTAAATCAGAATAAAAATTCACCTGATCCTAAGAAGGCTTCTCCACTGTGGGCTGCCGTGATTATCCCATGATTTTTTACGCTCGTTTCTTCAAAATCTCTGCTCCCTTTGTTCGGTTGTTTCAGAAGTAGGATTTGACTTTTCTCTCCCTCTCTCCTTTTCTGAAGTCAATTAAAAAAAAATCCATTCTGGAAGATCAAACAGATGGCTGTTTTGCTTAAAATCAGCAGCTGTGCACATAGCTTTTTAGACATGCACACAATAATCTGCATGGCAACTATTTCCAAACTAATCACATCTCCATATCTAGACAGTGCTAAATCTGTGTGGCTTAGAGGAGTGCTGCAGCAGCTTGCGTTTTAGTTTTTCACAGTACACTTCCTTCTTTGGTCCAAGCCCAGACAAGTGCAGCTACTAATACAGCTGTGGTTTGTAGCTATAGCTTTCTCCCAGCAGTCAAGAGCTGAATTGAAAACCACAAAAAGTAAGTTGAGTAGCTCAAGCTAAACTAAGCTGTGGGCTCTTGAAAGTTAGTAGTTAATCTGATGGTTTCTTTCTTTTGATCATGTACAA
This sequence comes from Cladorhizidae sp. MBARI D1340-BT2, assembly GCA_028752905.1. Classification (NCBI taxonomy): domain Eukaryota; kingdom Metazoa; phylum Porifera; class Demospongiae; order Poecilosclerida; family Cladorhizidae; species Cladorhizidae sp. MBARI D1340-BT2. Next base: position 34,279,015 of record JAQNBH010000002.1, on the reverse strand, counting down.
TGCAGCAGTTATAGCTGTAGATGAGGTTTGCAGCAGCTCAAGTGCTCCATTGTATATAGTGTGACACACTTTAGTGTTGATTTCAAGCTTCTAGATCTCAAAGGCAATCTTCAATGTTTAGCTAATGGCATACTTTTATGGCACTCCTTCCATTGTAGAAAGATGGAAAAATGGAAGGTAGACGGTTTATTGGGCCTAAGGAAGTTTCTCGATGGTGGATGATGCCAAACACTAGCTAGCAATGATGTCTATAAAAATAAACTACATCTGATGTTGAACACAAATCATTTTAAATATGTAGTTGGGTAGATTAACCTGATAGATAGAGAAATGGTATGATAGAACACACAACACAAACACAGACACACACACACAAACACAGACACACACACAAACACAGACAGACGCACACAAACACAGACACACACACACACGCACACAACACATACTTCTCCCCTTCGGCCAGTGCAGGATGGAGTCATTATCATTTCCAGAATCATAAAGCTTAACTGAGCATTCATGGCACACTACTGGGCCAGCACAGTGTGCACGGAGGCCTGCTTGTTATCTTGGGAAGGATTCCCTGTGAAATGATCATTTTACCACAACCTAAAATCTAATACTTGGCCATTTCTATAAATATTTCAGATAAAAGTTCTGTACAAATCATAATCATACCTGCAGCTTCCAGGGTAAATCCACCGAGTATTGAACCAGTTCAACATAGCTCAGTTTTCTGCATAAGCAGCACAATCCTCACTTGCATTGCAACCTGTTCCTCCAGCTAGTTGTTTTCTCTCAATCCAGCATTATTTAAGACAACGTAAATGAATACATACGTACATGCATACATACATACATTGTTAAGAAACATACACACATACGCCATGCCGCAAGATCATGCTTTCCAACTCCCCTTTGAGGGCTTGCTTCACTCACTCGCTAATTATCTATCATATATATTATACTTCTCTTTCTTGATCATAATAGATGTACAAGTGTTCACTTGAAGCTAAGGCAGCCATTCTCTGCTTGGTTCTCTCTCTCCCAGTCAGTTCAACTTCCAATAACAGAAATTCTCTGCAACCTGAACTCCTGAATGCTACTCTCTACATATATATTTTTTATACTCACTCTCTCAGTCTCCACATCGGTATCTATACAAGACATGATCAACAATATTTAATGTATTATGTAATAATTAGTTAGAAAAAGCTACTTGCTGGAGCTGGTAGCTGAACCTTTTGGGAGCCATGTCTCTGGCAATGAAAGGCGGGAGACATATTGATTAGTAGTTGTGGTAGGTAGTAAAGGGGTGGTCATAAAGAAGAAGCCCGTCACATTTTTGTGATGCTTGTCCTAACCACTACTAATATGCAAGTCCTATATCCATGATGACCATCCTCCACACCCAATTAATTGTGTCACGGATTCATTACACTTGTCCGGTAAAGGGTTTAAGAAACAGATTAGTCCCAGCGATGCCTTTTTGACAATTTTGAGTTTTCTGGTAATTATAGGGAATGAACCATGGGTCACAAGTTGAAAAAGGAGATTGATAAATACATAGATAGATACAAGATCCTAAGGTCAAAATCCATGGATTTTAATATTTTTTGGTAGGGTAGGGGGGTTGCTGGTTTACTACCTCAGGGAAGGGTCATGATATAATGATAAATTTCAAGTAGTTCCCCCCCCCCACTCTTTTTATGGTTTTCAGGTCTGCCAGTTTACTACCTTGATGTGGTTGCAGTTGGAGAAACAGCTCTTATTTACACTGAGCTATATATTGGGTTACAATTGGAGAGGCACTCCTATGAAAAAATATATAAATGTGATATTTTAACTTACGTCATATGTTCTCAAGTCAAACCAAAATGTCGGTTGTTCACGAACAATAGAGTACCTATGTGATTATTAAGGAAGCCAATTATAACATCCACCAATGTACCAGGTTGAATTAGTCAGACAATGCAGCTCTATGGGGTTGGGACACACACAGGAGATCAATAGTACAATGGATTGAGGCAGGTTGAAGTAGTTTGATAATAGCTCTATGTGGACACACATTGGATCAGCAGCACACTGAATTGAGGCAGTTTGAAGTAGGTTGACGTGTGTGGTTGTGTGGGTGTTAGGAACTGCACAAAAAAACATACACTGTAGAAGCATGTCTAATCAAATTAAGATATAGCTATTTATGTACTTGCCATACATGAAATCTAGCCCCACAACAGATCAACATCACACTCAGTTGACCGTGTGTCTCCATAGAGCTTCAGAAGCAAGGCAATGTATATAGACCCATACACAACCACACTGGATTAACCTCATCTTTCATGGATACAAGTTGAGGTCGGCTGACAATAGCTCTATGGGGACACAGAGTAGATCCATATCAAACTGGGTTTAGGCAGGTTTGACAATAGGAAAACATACTGAATCCATGTCACACTAGGTTGAGGCAGATTGAAATAGGTTGAAAAAAGCTCTATGGGGATACTCACTGAACCAATGTCATACTGGGTTGAGGCAGATTGAATTATGTTGGTAGTGTTCTATGGAGATGCAATGGGCTCAACACAGTGTGATGTGGACCAAGAAGAACAGAAGAGACAGAAAATTGTATTCCAGTTCAAGGGATTGAATAAGCTTTTCGCAGGCCCTCATGGGAAGATGTATGAAAATGTTGCCACACATGGCATATCAATCTATATATGTATCCAGTATATGTTCACCCATTAAAAAATATGAATGACTTACTGCCTTATTTTATGCGCGCTTATATAAACGGAAAATGGTCATACAGCAAAAGGTAAAGATTTTTTTTAAATAGCAGCAGATTTGAAGCTAGGGGAAAGAAAATTGGTGACGTACAGGGGGTGAGAACAGGCACAGCATGGTTGATAGCTGATAGGAAAGGACACTGGACATTCATTTTGATAGCTATTCCATGCTATTGCATAGAGGTGTTTTTTTGTCATGATAATGCAGAAACTATTATCAATCTTGGTAGGTAAACATACACATTCCTATTCTCTATGGACAAAGAGAACTGGCTACAAAGTTGGCATATAATTATAGGAGGGATAACTGATATGTGTAGTCAATAGAAGAGAAATGTGCTAATGATTGATAGCATATAAAAGGTGGGAAGATTGCAAACTCTCACTTGAACAGGTTTTATTTTAGTTTCTGCATGATCTTCCCTTTAGCAGTCCGAGAATTCCTGCAGATAGCACAACCTTATGAGATCACTCTTACTGTAAAGCACTTCCCATCTTTGAGGGAAACTGCTTCAAAGTATTCTTAACAAAACCCATCTCACAGCCATACTTCCACATGTTCATTCAGTTTCATAACTTTTCATCTCATTACGTGGCAGGGCCAAAACTCATCTCACAGTCCTACTTCCACATACTCATTCAGTTCCATAATTTTTCATCTCATTACATTGCGGGGCATTGTGTTTTAAATGTTGCATCAGCTGGAAATCAACAAGATATATATACATAATTCTTGGCTACTTTCCTATAGCACAATCATGAAAAATGCACAGATTGCAATTAACTACATATGAATAATTACTATTAAGCATTTATTCATAAATAATGGTCATGATACTATCAACTTGGTTAGGTGCTAATGTTGACATCTAGTACTATATTTATTCAAGTTTAATAGCTATGCTACAGTTAGGACAATGGCTAGGGCAATGCAATCTAACAATCATAGTTGACTTTCTCTCTTTCTCTATTGCAACTTCACTCACTCAATGCTTTGCATTCATTATTTGTTTTTCATGGATGACAATTGCAAATCCCATCAAGGATCGTCTCATCCCGGCCTTAACTTCTGCTTCTGGAAGTCTTTCTGCTAATAAGAGCTGCAGTAGCTACTCTGCTTTGGTGGAATCCCCCTGAATTCCTTTCTGTGAAGTAAAGAGGTACTCCTGGATGGATTTCTTTGGTGTAAGATTTGATGTATCTCTGTATAGCATTTTTGGCTTACCTTAATGGAGCTGATTTTTATATCAAACTGAGCTTATTGATTTGCAGTCAAAGGACATGGACAGTCTGAAAAAAATATTCCTGGAAAATAGTTAACCTTATGTTTATGGTTTAATTTCAAATTTCAATTTTATCATTAGAAATCCAATACAATAAGCTGCAGTTTGGTACAAGAATAAGCTCCATAGAGGTAAGCTAACAAAATCTACATTCTAAACAAACTCTCAGTTGATATAGTAGATACAATGCATGACATTCTCAATATAATCAACTTGACTGAGTGAATCTAAGTTAACCATAGAGAATGTCATTGAAAAAATCTACATACATATATAGCAGGAAAGAAAAGAAAAACACATGCTGGATAATGGGGGACCCGGAATGCTCCCCAGACATGAAGCTGGCAGTTGGGATCAGTCAATGTTCTTTTGTCTCTCTCTAACCTCCCCCCCCCCCCTCCCCCCCAAATAATATGGTAGTGATGGTGATGGTAAAAAGAACTACAACAACAGCAATAATAATATAATAGTAATTAGTAATATCAATAATGATGTGGTTAATAATAACAACAATGATGTGGGTAATAATAATAACAACAACAATAATAATAATAATACATCATCATCAACAACAACAATAACAACAATAACTAAGTACAGACGGTTTTACAAAGACTAAGCAATCTACTGGGATGCTGCAGAATTTACAAAAGTTCAGGACAAATCTTTGAGAGCGACGTTCAAAAGTTATCTGAGATTGCATATGTTCTTGCTCATGGAGGACAACCAGTTACTCTGCCAATATTAAAGGGAGGAGTTGTGAGACTATGCATACAGAAGTGACAATGTTTGCTGGAAGGGATGGGCCCTAAGTCTGCTTCACATTGACAATGTATCGCTTCAGCCTTTGTGTCACTTCAGGTCATATTGCCTCGCTTCAAGTAGTTCACAATATTTGCCGCCAATTATGAAACTCCATCCATTAACTAATGAGGTTTCAATCTCTTTGCCAGATACAGTCATATACTCAGAAAGTTCTTCACTGTTTCCATTAACATAACATTCATCTCTTCTTTAGAGAAACTTTTTTCTCACCCAAACACAAATAAAGCATACCAACACATGTCAACTGACATGTTGTGACCAGTATTTGAATAGAAATCAAGTCAACTCAAGCAAAGCCGCATGTCTTCATGTTCACAATATCGCTAAATTGATGCATTACTAATGCGAGTAGCATATTGTGATTCAGCCTTTACAAAGTGTTCCCTCGGGCTTCTTTTCTGGGTGAAGACAAGAATTCTATGCCTCCCCCCCTCCCCCCCCCCCCACCACCACTACCACCACCAACATACAGGCAAGCACTCTTTTTAATCCTCCCACTTCATGAATGGGTGGCGCAAAATGTCAGGCCTCAGTCCTGACTAGCAGCAAAGCAACCCCGTAAATATCAAACTATAAATAGAATTTATAAATAGAGCTAGAACTCATGACCTCAGACTATCAACACATAGGACAATCAGAACTCATGTCCTCAGACTATCAACACATAGGACAATCATGATATCATCTCACACTCTTAGATACGTCTTGTAGGGATATACAGTAATTCTACTACTCTCACACTGTTATCAACACCATAAACTGTGAAATCCTGGCTACAAGGGTATTTAAACCCCTCTGCCTTCCAGGCTTAGTCAGTCTCATCCTATCTTCACATTCTGCTACTCGACTGGTTTTAATATAAGCTACTTAAGATATAAAACTCTTTTGTCTAGTTTGGGGTTTAGCTAGAAGAAGTTAGGGAGAGACTCTGTGGCAGCGAATTACTATCTGTTAGGTCTCTTGTGGTTGGAGACTCTAACATCTGGTGGCAAGCGGTGGTTCTTACATTGTCATCGAAGTAGACTAGTTAGTAAGACAGCTATTGTATTGCTTTACCTTATTTTTCCAGGAACTTAAGACAGTTGGTGCTTAGCTAAGCGGAGAATTGGAGTGTGGCCGGTGCTTGGCTCAGCTTGGTTGACTCGGAGAAGTGAGAGCACGTATTCAGCATTTCTGTGTGTATATTGTTTGATATTCTGCATAGTGGTTGCTTATTATTTACATATTGTGTATTTATGAATTTTTCCCCTGTGTTGTGCAAGAAATGACGTCAAGGAGGAAGGCGAATGACAAGTCTGAGAGAGCAGACAGAATAGAGCGACGGGAGCAAACGGAGATACTCCAAAGAGAGCAAGTCCAGATGACCGACATGGATGACACAAATACGGATACCAAGAAGGGCTTGGCAAGCCACTGACTGTACGACAAGGACTACAACAGAATCCCCCAACCCACTGGAGGCTATCCAGGCATTAATCCAGACTATGGAGGAGAGCAGAAGAATTGAACGTAGAGAAGAGGAAGAATGCCAAAACATTGAACGTAGAGAAGAGGAAGAACGCCGAGCCATACGTAGAGAAGTAGAAGAACGCCAAACCAGAGAACTGGAAGCGAAAGAGGAGAGCAGAAGGATTTAACATAGAGAAGCAGAAGAACACTGAACCAGAGACCTCGAAGCGAAGGAGGAACAGCACAAAAGAGAACTCCATGAGATACTGCTGATGCAACTCAAGCTTCAGCAAGACCACCAAAATGAAGTGTGATATCGCCAGAAACACTTGGATGACAGCCGACGAGACAGAGATAGAAAAAGGATGCTGGCAGATAAAATTGCTCCATGGAAGGACAAGGACCAGCCTGCATCCTACCTCCAAAAGTTTGAAGACACACTCTCCACAGCAGGGATCAGCAAGGATGATGGGCAAGCCACCTGGTACCTCTACTAACAGGAACTGCGTCTATAGCTTACACGACATCTGTCTCAGAGGAGGCCAAGATAGACTACAATTTGCTGAAAATGGCCTTGCTGAAGGCACTCGGACATTCCAAAGAAGCCTGCGAGTGAGAGTTCTGAAAGATGGTGATGCAGCTACAAACATTCTAATAAAATTACTATGTTTGGCAGAGATGTTCATGGAAAACTGCAATACAATAAAAGAGGCAGCCCAGACAGTGGCCACAGGAAAATTTCTCTCCCTCTGCTCACTGGAGGATGTGAACCATGTCAGTGCAAGGAAACTTGAGATGTTCTTGGATGTCACCAACTTCATGACAGAGCGACAAGCCATGAAGGATCAATTCTGCAACAGATGACTGCCCTACACAAAACTGCAGAGTCGCCCGGGAGACTGGTCGAGGAAACCATGCGATGAAGACCGTCATCCCGGGAACTGATGCTCACGTTGCAACGTCAACCAAGACAGCAGGGAAGGACATCAACCCAGAGTGCAGTGAGTCTATGGGTGACGTAAATAAAACCCTTTTTATGGTAAATCTCAGTTAAAGCCTCAAGAAAGTCTGGGGATAAAGTTAACTTTGTGCCTACATGTTTTGGGCGTGGCAAGAAAGCCCATAAATGCCCAGACTGCCCACAGAAGCAGGTCGGATGTGTGAACAATTCTGGGGATGAGAGCGAAGTTAGGATGGAAAAACCAGTGAAATGTCTGAGTCTATAATAGCAGACATCAGACAACCAGGTCTATATGTAGAGGACAGGGTAGGCCAGAGAGAATGCAGGATGTGCATAGATACGGGAGCAGACAGGATCATAGTTGATGCAAACCTGGTAGAGGAAAAAGAATACCTAGGTAGGAATGCTACCTTGGAGGGCTTCAATGGATTCAGTGCATTTCAGCCTCTGGATAGAGGTAGGGAAGCACAGGTTACACCACATAGTAGCAGTGGTGGACAATTCCCCGGAATATTTTTTATTGGGTATGGATACGGGCCTGTTAGAGCTAGAAGTTCAATAAATGCAGGCAAAAGAGGAGCTGAAGGTGGCCAACAATAAGTTGCATGAGCTAACTTTAATCACAAGGGATCAGGATGCATGCCAGGCAGAAGAGGAATGGGCCGACACAGAGCTCAGTACAGAGTCAGGTGCCATGCCCCTTCAATTTAGTGACGAAATATTTGGGGATGAGGAGGTTAGAGAGGTTGAAATGCAAGCAACACAGGACGGTGAGCCCATAGATATCCCTATCCGCGAGCTTCGGGAAGAAGCCTCAGAGAAGCTTAAGCTGTGTAGTCAGCAAGAAGAGGACCCAACCCTAGCCAGAATCCAGCAGTTCGCTGAGGATGGGTATATTTGGAAGAACAAAGTGCTGGTGCACAGAAGGACGACACCATGAGTGAGAGGGCGGTCGTACCAGCAGAGAGGAGGAAAGGTATTCTTAAGATGGCACACTCCAACAAATTAGGTCATTTTTCTTACAAAAAGATTTTTCTTACAAAAAGACAGTAGCAGCCTAGGCCAGACTATTTACCTGGCCAGGTATTTTTACACACACCAAAGCCAGGTCTAGAGCATGTCCAGAATGCCAAAAGGCAGCTAGAAAAATTTCTCATATAGCTCCTCTCTGTATCCTCCCTGTTGTCACTACCTTCTTTGCAAGAATGCCTTTTGACCTTGTAGGTCCCTTGCCCAAGGCCAAGTCTGGCAACAGATATATACTTACATATGTGCCTTACATCTAAATACCCTGAGGCAGTCACATTTTGCAGGGTAGATGCAGAGGCCATGATGAAGATCTTCTCCAGGACATGATTGCCAGAGGAAATATTGACAGACCAAGGTTCTGTCTTCACGAAGCACCTCACCAAACAGCTGTGCCGACTCCTCGATGTCAAACAGCTGAGGATATTTCCATACCACACATGAAAGAATGGCTGCCTAAAACACTGGCATGGGTCGTTAAAGAACATGCTGAGGAAATGTAGCGAGCGTAAGAGGAAATGGGATAACATATTGAAGTACTTCTTATTTGCTTATAGAAGCGCTCCCCATGCAAATACCAGGTTCTCTCCATTTGAGATAGTATTGGGTAGGCCAATAAGAGGACCATAGGATGTGGCGAAAGAAGGTTGGCTGAGTGGCGAGATGGATCAGAAGACCATAGTAGAATGGGTAGACCAGCTTGGAGAGTAGTTAATAGAGATGAGTGGTGGAAAGAGAGAAGTCAGACAAAGCATCCATGAAGGCCCAGTATGATAAAAAGGCACGAGCCCATGAAGTTGAAGTAGGCATGCTAGTCTTGGTCAGAACCCCTAACCTGAGCGGAAAGCTAGATGACCTGTGGGATGGCCCCTTTGAGATAACCAGGAAAGTAGGTTCGGTGAACTAGTCATACCTGAAAGAAGAAGTAAGAAAAATAGCCCATATCAACATGTTAAAGGCCTGGAACCTCCTGATGCTTCGCCACTAGGTATGGTAGTAGTAGAAGAAGAGGAAGACGAGGGCCAGGAGCAAGGTAAAGTACTTGCAGAGCTGCCAGCTCTGACAGACAGGCAGAATAGTGAGGTGGGAGCCTTGCTAACCGAATATAATGATGTAGTAAGGCAGGAGGTTGGTAGAGCCAGGGATATATTTCATGAGATTGATACTGGCAATGGGAAGCCCATTAGGACATGCCCATATAGGTTAGCTCTGGCATGGAGGGACCAGCTGAGGGAGGAGGTCCGGGTGTTACAAGAGTCTGATTGAGTGATGCATCTATATAGTATATATAATTATACTAGTTCTTGCAGAAAGTACTTTATTTGGCTCTGTTGGAGGAAATGTAGTTCTAGTATGTAAAATACAACTCTACCTTGCTTCATTATGGCTATCATTTCTACCTCAACCAGGCAAGCGCACAGTGGTGCCATCCACCAGCCATTTGTTGTGGTGCCTGTTTGTAAGCCTGATGGCACTGTTCGACTCATTGATTTGACCACATCACAAATCCAGACCTCCCTAGCCCAAGCAGAAGTGGAAAAGACAGCCTTTTGCATGCCATGGCATTTTACTATGATGCCCTTTGGATTGAGGAATGCCCCAGCATATTTCCAAAGGATGACACAGTCCTAGACGACATCCAAGATTTTAGTGTTGCATAAATGGACGATATTGTTAGACCTGGGAAGACCATGTGGCACACATCAAATGTGTGCTAAACAGACTAAGGAAGGTTGCACTAACTGCCAAGCTGGCGAAATACCAGTGTGGTTCAGCATCCCTAACCTTTCTGGGACACACCCCGTAGGAAGAGGCAAGGTGTCCACACCAGACCACAGGGTGGAAGCAATTAGAAACTATGTGAGACCTATAACTAAAATGGACGTACAATCCTTCCTGGGTACCACAGGATACTATGGGAAACTTATCCCCACAAGTCCATAGAACTCACCAATGCGACGAGGAAAAGCGCAGCATGTTGGTCGACTGCCATGAATAATGAATTTTATTATCTATGCCATACCCTTCCCCGAGTGTCTTCTCTTACCATCTCCACTCCCACACATTTATACAGACAGACACATCCACTAAGTGGATTGCTAGTGTTCTGAGTGCGGTGTGGTGAAGATGAAGAAGTGTGATTCTACTCCAGGGAGCGGCGTCCAGCAGATGAGGTACTCTGCCACGGAGATCGAATGTTTGGCCATCATACGAAGCATCCGGCACTGGTTTTTGAAACCAACCACAAAGCTTTAACACAACTCCACTCTTCAACTCACCTCAATGGTAGATTAACGCGGTGGGCATTACTGCTGCAACCCTATAACCTCACCAATCGCTATAATCCTGGCCCGAAGAATGGTAATGCCAATGGACTCTCTGGTCAGGCTTGGATGGAAAGCAGGAAGAAGAAATAGAATGGCAACAACCTTTTCAAGGAGGGGGTGATGTCAGGCCTCAGCTTGAACTGGCTGCAGAGCAGCCCTGCAAAGATCAAACTATTATAAATTGAACTAGATAGAATTTATAAATATATAGAGCTAGAACTCATGACCTCAGACTATCAACACATAGGACAATCAGAACTCATTTCCTCAGACTATCATCACATAGGACAATCATGATATCATCTCACACTCTAAGATAAGTCCTGTAGGGATATACAGTAATTATACTACTCTCACACTATTATCAACACCATAAGCTGTGAAAGCCTGGCTACAAGGGTATTTAAACCCCTCTGCCTTCCAGGCTTATAGTCAGTCTCATCCTATCTTCATATTCTGCTACACGACTGTTGTTTTAATATAAGCTACTTAAGATCTTTGTCAAGCTTGTGGTTTAGGTAGAAGAACTTAGGGAGAGACTCTGGTGGCAGCGAGTTACCAAGGTTGGTATCTGTTAGGTCTCTTGTGGTAGGAGACTCTAGCACAAAACAACAACAAAACTCCCTCCAACTTCTTCCTCATCTCTCTCCCCAATACACACACTTTCACCCATTTTTATTTTTACCAAGTCCAAGTCTGCCATAGTAGATTATTTATAACCATATACTTATGCGCCTTTCTTCCAGTCATATACCCCACCATCATCTACAACAGCAACAACAATTACCTGATAGCCATGTAACCACCACTAGCATCTGAAGGTGCTCGCCAATTCATGGTCATAGAAGTGAATTCTAATCCATTAGGATTGATCTGACCAATTGAAGCCTGAGCAACACAAAGACACACCCACCAACACACATACGCACATAAACACACGCAAACAACACAACATGTTGTGATATCAGTGTCAATACAGATATACATGAATATTACCAGGTTCATTGGCTGCTAGCTACTTTAGGAATATTTGTGCTTCCATAATATAGGAGTGCAGTGGCACATGAATCCATTCCTACGTGCAACAACTTCTAAAAATTCCGTTTTAGACTGCTGCAAACATTAATGAATAACTAGTCATATATATATATTCTAATTACTACCATAAACATGAATAATAATTATTTTAAGACACCCAAGGAACCTGCATGCTATCCACATGCAGATAGTTCCTATCCCCCCCATGCCACCACTCTCCTATGTCCCCACAACCCCTTCTTGCCTGTAACAAACTTGTGATTACAGATAAATGATTACATGATATTTCTGAAGGGTTAAATGAGTGTGACTTTGATGGTTGAGAATCCAATCCACAACCAGGAAGATTAACAGTGTTAACATACTCAACAAACTCTCAGTGTTGTAACTGAGAGAAAGAAGCTAAATAAATCTGTGTAATCATATGGACTTCCTGAGGCCACTCCACAAATGGCAAATGTCAAATACCATATCTGAATTGCTTTCTGGAAAAAAATGCCGTCGAGTCCTGTGACTATTGACGTGGTATTTCACGGTTGTGAGCCAATCAGAAGGCTATTAGACATTTTCACTGGTAATGGTGAAAAGAAGTGAAATTGCAATGAGAAAAAGTGTTATTGCCCTCTAATAAGCATGTGCAATCACGTTGGTATAGTAACTGATGTTACTTTTGGGAAGACCAAATTTCAAATAGTAGCTTGGTGTAGTAGAACTCCCTATTTATTAACATGAAATAGCATGGTTTGCTGTGAAACTTTGCAAAAATACCACTAATAAGTTATTATTGGGGATGGCAATTGCATTGCCTCGTGAATTTTTTTCCATTCCTGCTAAATTATTTATACCAAACATCACTACCAACCATGCTATTTCATATACAAGTAGAAAGTCAGAGTTAGTTATGCATTCTTAACCAACTCTCAGTTGACATGGTGACTTTATCATGATCATCATCTAAAATTCGTTGAGTTTCAGCTAGATGCTCTAGCCTTCATCAGGAATAGTGAGATACTAAAGAGCGTGGATAAACTATAGAAATATGAATGGTTATCTTCAACTTTGCCTCTGTAGATGTAAATGCAGAAAGGAAGAATGCATTATGCAGGCAGTCAGGAGTTTGAGAAGAAGGATCTATAATAGTAATTCCTTGTGTAGCAGGGATGAATGAAGACATCAGGAGGGTATGCAGGAAGTTCAACACCAGAGTATTTTTCAGCTACTGAAGTACACTAACAGAATTTTAGTCAAATGAAGGATGAGTTACAAACTTTTATGGAATCATGCATCGTGTACAATATTCCTTGCGCCTGTCTGAAGCACTACATAGGGGAGACTAACAGAAGACTGGATACCAGACACCAAGATGCCTGTAGAAAGTATGCAAGTTAGTAATCACTGAGCATGCATGGACAATGATCACCTTATCTTGTAGGAGAAAACCACCATCTTAGACCAGGCCAGAAGATAGAAGAAGGAATTGCCACAGCCTAGCACACAGTGTGAGAAGTTCGATTAGAGATTGTGGATAGAACTTCTTCCGGAAAGGAACACCTTGCAGCCATTGCTTGAAATAGCCTGCTCATGCTCTGTACTAGCAAGGGATTTGGAATATACCTGCACATGCAAATTTCACATTCCTGACTATATCTCACAAATATTAATAACATGTAGCAGGTGATATTAGCAGTAACTTACACAGGTATTACAGCTTAAATTACGCAAGTTGTTTGCTAGCAAGCTAACCCACCCAAAGGAAATGACAGGCTCTTATCTAGTCTCAGAGGTCGTTTAAACATTTCTATATACTACAAGCATTACAAAACCATGAAGCCATCAGATCAGTACCATATTAGGTATTCAGCTATGAGGGGTTGCACAATGGCTAGAGCTGTGCAATGTACCACTAGAGCACTCTTTCTATATAACAATCCAAGTAAAAGGCTACAATTATTAAGAGTAGCTGCAGCCATAGTAGCAGATGTTGGTGTAGTCTTATACCCACAGATCAACACCAGATCAAGATTTACCCATTAGCAACTAGTTTTGTACCTGGAGCATCCTCAAGTGTATACCCAAACAGAGGCTACACTCATTCAGTTGCTGCTATATAACAGTGACTTCCTGTTCCTCCCGCTGAGTAAGCTGCTTTCAGCCCTCTCAAAATTATAGTCAGCTGTATTCACTGCTGTCACAATCCTGTCCCACGCACTCTCTATATTATAAGCATATGGACATAAAATGCACAGTAGTGTATTGTTTCGCTCAATTTGCTTATCTCGAGTAGTAGCTACCCCTTCCTGCAGAATCTTGATCAAAATGTAGAAGAGGGCTGCTACTTTACCAAAAGTTCTTGCTGTGTCATAGTTCACTTGGCCTCATGCGAAAAGAAATGTTCCCATTGGTCGATAAAGATCTACCATGAATACAAGGACCTGTACCAATGTAGTCAGTGTAACTGCACTACTTCCCACCTCTCTACTCTCTTCCCATTCACATATCTCCATGGTCATGAACTATCTTAGGTTAAACTATGATGTCCAAAGTTGAAGTTTTGGCTGTGGCTAGGAGTTGGACTATAGAACTATGGTTAAGATTAGGATGAGGTCGGCAAGAACTGTGAAATATAGACACCCACAGATAATGCCACGAATGTCCATAGCACCACTGGGTCACTTAGCCACCTAACCCTTACATTTTCTCCTATTACTTTCTATGCAGTGTATGATTATTGTTTTCCCCCCTGTCAGGGAAACCTTCCCTGGCTGTTAACAGGAAACCTTCGATGAACCATGGGAAGATGGAGGACCTAAAGCTGGTGCTTAACCATGAACAAAGGAACCACCATGAACAAAAGAAACCACCATGGACAAAGAAACCACCATGGACAAAGAAACCACCATGGACAAAGAAACCACCATGGACAAAGAAACCACCAGAGACTGGTGACCTCAAACTGAGTGCTATAAAAGAACATTGTAATTTAAATAAAGAGAGAGGAAAAACACTAAGAGAAGAACTGGAACTGAACTTGTGTAAGGAGGGATAGACTGTAAAGCTAGGCTTGTATGGTCTGTGTAATCCTCTGTGTATGATTGCTGATTGAGTATATCACTTATCTTATTAATATATATACCATTCTATTAATAAGAGGGATACAGCGACTACTGGAGTCGGCTGATTTCGGGTTGGATCGAGGATCACTAGTGAGGAGAGACTGGTGACCAAGGATCTAGCCGTCGTATAAAATAGTGTCTCATGCCAATTAGTTAAAGGTTCTAATTGGATGAGAACTGATTTTATCACACTGGTGGCAGCGTGTGGGATAATACTTGTTTCATCCTTCGGGAGTGGTGCATATTTCTTTTGCTTATTATTAATATATACTTGTTTCATCCTTCGGGAGTGGTGCATATTTCTTTTCCTTATTATTTTTAGTTGTTCTATGTGCCACTAATATCCCTTATTATAGTCGTGTTGTGTATATTTCATAATTGTAGTGGTTTTATGTGCGACTAATATCTCTTTTCTTCACTCTTGTCTCTCAACTCGTCTTTCTGAAGAAAGAGAAAAAAATGTCACTCCCAGGAGAGGACCGACGGACAAGAAACCAGACTACTCTGAGCTTTGCTATGCCCAGAGACATCATTGAGGAGGGGGAGGAGGATTCCCTCCACCACCACCAACCTTTTTCAACACCTGCTAACAGTCAACAGCAGTGGGTTTCGAGAACAGAGATGATGGCTACATGGCTTCAAGCTGATGAAGCATGGGCACTGAGAGAGGAAGAGAGGATGGATCGCGAAGCGCAGTACCGCCGTGAAGACCGCGACCGACAAGAACGCCAAGAGCAACGATGGCAACAACTTTTGGCTGAAATGCGTAAACCGGCAAGGGAAGAACAATTCCCCCCCCCATGCTAAACCGACATTACAAAAATATGTCGAGGGAGTAGACGACATGGGTGCTTTTTTTGGATACCTTTGAAGTAACTGCTGAAGTAGGAGGGTGGCAAAGGAGACAGTGGACTGCCTGCCTACGTAGTTCGTTGTTGGGACAGGGGATGCTGGCAGTGTCATCATTGACTGCTATAGAACAGCAGGACTATGATGTTGTCAAAGCAACCCTGCTCTCTACATATCAAGTCTCCACAGAGAGCTACAGGAAGAGAGTGTTTGAAGTTAACTTCAACCAAGGGAACCCTGAGAATTGGTTCCGGGACAGAAAACAATCGTTTAATCGTTGGATTCAATCCAGTGGTAAGTCCCAATATGACACGTTATTAATCGAATTAACGTTGCAGAAACTTCCTCGATGGCTAGAAGCGAGAATGAGGCAGCTCAATCCAGCCTCTTATGAAGACCTGAAAGAAGCTGTAGTACGCTATCTGAGCTCATCCAGAGGAGAGAAGGAAGTAGCCTCAACACAGAAACCTGAGCAAAGGAGTTGGAGAAGCGCAACTAATGAGAGCCGCGAAGCCAACGAGAGAGGCGGACGTTTTCCACCTAGCCGCAGGGATGAGCGCTACAAAGGTAATACTAATAGTAGTACGATGCAAAGTAAAGAAGCTAAACTGCTGGAGTGTTATCGTTGTGGGAAACCTGGGCATATGAAAAGAGAATGTGTTGTCAAGTTGGAAAAAGCAAACTGTGGGATAATTAAATGTGAGAAAGTACCAGCTTGGTCTCGCAATGTGAAGGTCAATGGTAAACCAGCAGTAGCGCAGGGTGCACGAAGACCATAGTCCATCCTAGGCACATACAAAAGACAGATTACCTACCATGGAAAATTGCATACGCCACAGCCAGTGCTCGAAAAACATATTTTCCAGCAGCCAAGGTAGTGTTACAAGTGGATGGAGACAAAAGGCTAGAGTTAGCTGTAGGAGTTTCAGGACATATAACTACTGACCTTTTGTTGGGGCATGATGTTCCCCATTTCCATAAGTATATTAGAGAAGCGATGGAGACAGAGTCCAAAAAAGAAGAAAACATTCCAACCACCGTAGACAATAACCACCCTTACATGTATAAACATTGCTACGTACGACCCTTTACCTCACACACGACTCCTTTACCTCGCGCATGCATACTAGCACACATTCATTCGCTATACACATTTCCTACTGATAACTTGTTGAACTCGTCCAGTTGCATCAGCTAGGTGAATAGCTTACTGAGCTTAACTATGTGCATAGCGAATCTTCGATAGTGATTGGTAGTACCTAGCCCCGCCCGAAGAAGTTAGGAGGGGGACCGTTGTTCGATATTTCCAATTACCGCCCACCCGCCTAATGGCTGTTGACTGCCCATACCCCGGCTGCGACTTCTCGACACCAGCAGAGTTGATCCCCGTGGTGACTGCGGCCGTGCTGAATGGACACATGCTGATCCACAGCCAGGCGACCCGGGCTAAGCCCACCCCGGTCAAGCGCCCAGAGATAACGGCCGGGGGTACCACTGAAGCCTGGCACTACTTTGCCACCAGATGGAGGGCATACTCCATGGCAGTAAGACTAACGGGCACTGATGTGGCCATCCAGCTGCTCGAGTGCCTCGAGCCGAAGCTAAGAAGGGACGTCACCCGCAATGCGGTGGACCCTTTACCCATTGAAGATTTTTCGGAGACAGACCTCCTCGCTGCCATCAAGGCCCTTGCAGTGCAGGAGGAGAACCCGAAAGTGGCCAGGGTCGCCCTCTCCTGCATGGTGCAGGACCGGGGGGAACCCATTCGCTCGTTCGCTGCCTGCCTCCGAGGCCAATCTGAGGTGTGCAGGTTCACACAAAAGTGCTCTGGCTGTGAAGTCGTCAACAGCCAAGGGGAGCAAAGAGTTGCCGATCAACTCTGCATCGGCCTGGCAGATGCAGATATTCAGGAAGATCTCCTAAAAGACACAAACCAAAACATGACTGTCGAGGAGACAATCAGGTTTGTCGAGGTGAGGGCCGCAGGCAAGCGGTCCGCGGTCACCATCACCACACCCACCTCGACAGACTCATTGGATGACGACCATGACCAAGGGGATGCTATCAATAGCGCGTACCGACGCCAACAGAGACAGCCAAACCCAGTCACACCAAGGACAACACAGACCTGGACCCAACGCCGCTCACCCATCTCCCACACCCCCCTCCGGAACCTGCCCCAACAGAACAGAGGGCAACCCAGCAACACCACCCGCCCCAAGATCAACCCGAAGGCAGTGTGTTGCTTCTGTGGCCACCAAGGCCACGGTGAGAGGGAACGGACAGCGGTACGAAGGCTCGAATACCCCGCCTTTGGCTCCACTTGCTCCTCCTGTGGTAGACAACACCACTACGCACAGATGTGCTGGTCGAGACAGACGGAGCAAGAGAGCGCGATCTCCGAGACAGTGGCAACCATGACCGAGGGATCGCTACCACACCAATCGTGGGACTCCAGCACCATGACCTGGACCCAACGCCGCTCCCCGCCCCAACCCAACATGGAGGTGAGAGTCTCGTCCCACCGAGAGGATTTCAGGGCCCACGGCCACACCCTCAGGGTAGAAAGGCACAATATCGCCACCACAGCCCTAGCTGACACGGGGTGCCAGAGCTGTCTGGCAGGCCCAGCCCTCATGAAGGAACTGCTCCTTACTGACCACGACCTGGTCCCGGCCACGCTCCTCATGAGCTCCGCCAGTGGCAACCCCCTCCCCATCAAGGGTGCCGCTCTCCTCAGAATATCCACCCACTCAGGCCGTGAAACGCGGCAGATGGTATACTTCAGCGACCTGGCCTCCAAACTATATCTCAGCCTGGCCAGCTGCATCGATCTGGGACTGATTCACACGGAGTTTCCCCTCTGCAAGCAGACGCCACCTTCGAGAGACGGCACGGATGCATGGGCGACCCCGAATCGGCCCCCACCCCCTGAAGTCGCGAACCTGCAGACCAGAACTATGGACAGCCCCTCGACACCTGTGGAGAGCAAACCTTCCCATAACCAACCCAGACCCTGCTCATGCCCCACCCATGCCCCGCCCCCTGTCAGACCCACCTCCCTGCCATTCCCTGGCACTGAGGCCAACCGTCACAGGCTTGAACGTCCTTGCTGGACTTATACTCAGCAAGTGCGTTCAATGTCTGTGAGCATCAACCCCTTCCCATGATGTCAGGACCCCCCCCTCTCCCTCAACATTGACCCCAACGCCATCCCCAAACCCTGCCACAACCCCATTGATATCCCAATTCATTGGCAGGACGAGGTGAAGGCCGGCCTTGACCGGGACGTCCGCCTCGGCGTGCTGGAGAAGGTCCCCCTGGGTACGCCCGTCACTTGGTGCCACCGTATGGTCATCTGCACCAAGAAGGACGGGTCACTCAGGAGGACCATCAACCTTCAACCACTCAACCAGCACGCCACGCGTGAGACCCATCACTGCCCATCCCCATTCCATCAGGCAAGAGCCGTTCCAGGCAACACCAAAAAGACCATCTTCGACGGCTGGAACGGCTACCACTCCGTGGCCCTCAAAGAAGCTGACCGCCATTA
The DNA here is from genome assembly GCA_028752905.1 of Cladorhizidae sp. MBARI D1340-BT2. Classification (NCBI taxonomy): domain Eukaryota; kingdom Metazoa; phylum Porifera; class Demospongiae; order Poecilosclerida; family Cladorhizidae; species Cladorhizidae sp. MBARI D1340-BT2. The sequence goes on along the minus strand of JAQNBH010000002.1, from coordinate 34,259,805 downwards.
CACCACCTTCATCACCCCCTGGGGAAGGTACCGCTACTGCTCGGCCCCCCAGGGGTACATCGCCTCAGGTGATGCCTACACGGCCAGGTACGATGCCCTCGTCGCCAACGTGATGTCGAAGACCAAATGCATCGACGACGCTCTGCTTTGGTCGGACGACATCACGGGAGCATTCCACCAGGCGACTGAGTGGCTCCACATCTGTGCCGTGAACGGCATCACCCTGGACCCGCGCAAATTCCGCTTTGCCCAGGACAGAGTGGAGTTTGCCGGGTTCGACATCACCCCCTCCGAAGTACGACCAGCTCCGAGGTTCCTCAACTCTATCACCGACTTCCCCACCCCAGCAAGCATCACGGACATCCGCGCCTGGTTCGGCTTGGTGAACCAGGTCGCCTATGCATGTTCCCTCACCGCCACCATGTTGCCATTCAGGGCCCTCCTGAAGCCCACCTCACCATTCCTCTGGACACCAGCCCTGGACCACGCGTTCCAGGCATCCAAGTCGGAGATTGTAGAGAAGATTCGCGACGGGGTGGCCATATTCGACCGAAACCGCCCAACCTGCCTGGCAACAGACTGGAGCAAAGACGGGATAGGGTACTGGCTATTCCAGAAGCACTGCCAGTGCCCATCCCGGGAGATCCTCTGTTGTCGGGAGGGTTGGCGCATCACCCTTGTGGGTTCCAGGTTTACCCACCCTGCCGAGTCCCGCTACGCCCCTGTGGAGGGCGAGGCTCTGGCAGTGGCGGATGCCTTAGACAAAGCCCGGCACTTCGTCCTCGGGTGCAGCGATCTAGTGGTAGCTGTAGACCACAAGCCCCTCCTCAAACTGTTCGGGGATCGCTGCCTCGAGGACATACCTAACCCACGCCTCCGCAACATCAAGGAGAAGACCCTCCGGTACCGGTTCCGGATGGTGTACATTCCTGGCGTTAAGAACCTCACCAGCGATGCCCTCTCACGCCACCCATCCGGAACCCGGATGCCTCCCCAGCTCCACCTCCCCGATGATGTTGCGAACCCCAGCCCAGCCTGTCCGGGCAGCCCTGCCTCCACACTCTGCGCCATCACCAATACCACCTCTGCGCATATAGACGAGTCCGGCCTCTCCACCGCCGTCTGCAAGGCAATCTCTTCAATCCCCATCAGCTGGGAGCACCTCCAGACAGCCACCGCCTCCGACGCTACCCTTCAGGACCTGATGTTTTATATCGAGCAAGGCACACCCGACAACAGGCAGATGCTCCCAGCCCCCATCAGGGACTACTTCTCAATCCTCCCACACCTCTCCATCGTAGACGGTGTGGTATGCTACGGGGAACGACTTATCATCCCCACATCCCTGAGACCAACTTGCCTATCCACCCTCCATGCAGCCCACCAGGGCACGAGCGGGATGACTGCCAGAGCCACCTCCTCCCTGTACTGGCCGGGTATGCCCGCAGACATCGCTGCAACCAGGAACAGGTGCCCAGCATGCAACGGCAACGCCCCCTCTCAACCTGCCATGCCGTCAGTCACCCCAGAAGAGCCAGAGTACCCCTTCCAGCACATCTGTGCGGATTACTTCCACCACGAAGGATCCGCATACCTTGTGCTGGTAGACCGGTACTCTGGCTGGCCAATCACCAAACCGGCCACCAACGGCGCAGCAGGCCTCGCCACCATACTGAGAGAGACATTCAGCACCTATGGCATCCCCACCACTCTAACCTCGGACGGCGGCCCAGAATTTGCCGCTCATACCACCAGGGAGCTCCTCACCTCTTGGGGCATCCACCACCGCACCTCCTCTGCCTATAACCCACACTCCAATAACCGAGCAGAGACCGCGGTCAAATCCATGAAGAGGCTCATTTCGGGGAACACAGGACCAGGAGGCACACTCACCACCAAATTCCACAAGGCCCTCCTGGTCTACCGCAACAGCCCGAACCCAGACACAAGGATGTCACCCGCCGAATGCGTATTTGGTCGCCCCATCCGTGATGCACTACCCGGCCTCCCCACGCGGCTGCGACAAACCCATGCATCAGAATCACAACTCCACCAGAGGCAACAAGCCAGATCCCATCGCCAAACCCTCGGCAGAGCACGCTGGGACGAACACACCCACGGCCTTTCCCCCCTTCGTTGCGGTGACAGAGTATTCATCCAAAATCAGACAGGCCGCCACCCAACGAAGTGGGACAAAACTGGATTGGTCATGGAGGTGCTCCAGTACCACCAATATGCCGTGAGGATGGACGGATCGAGCCGCCTCACCACAAGGAACAGACGATTCCTACGTCGTCAGACGGAGACTCAACCAGCCCAGCCGACTCACCCGCTCAGCCGTCCGCTGCCTGGCACTCCTCCCATTGCATACCCCCCTCCCATACCACCAACCTATATTCCACCCCCATTGAATACCCCCCTCCCATACCACCACCATCTACTCCACCCCAGATCTCCCCCCCACCGCTCCCGCCCCCTCAACCGATACCCCAGACCAAACTGCCCCCTACTACACCGGGGACACCTGTACATCCACCATCAACATCAACAAAGCCAACCGGACGCAAGCCCGCCCTGCTGGCTACCCCGGCAGACGGACGATCATACGCCTCCGTCGCCGGCACCGGAACCCCGCCTCATCGCCCCACCCAGACCGCCCAGAAAACCCTGGCCTTGACGCCCGCCATCAACCCCCCCAAGAACCCCAACCCAGCGGCCGCGCTGAGACACAGCAAGAGAGGAGCAAAACCAGTCGTACGCTACGGACAGAGAACTATCAGTCCCCCTTAAGACGGACTTGTGGGGAGATAGACAATAACCACCCTTACATGTATAAACATTGCTACGTACGGACCTTTACCTCACACACGACTCCTTTACCTCGCGCATGCATACTAGCACACATTCATTCGCTATACACATTTCCTACTGATAACTTGTTGAACTCGTCCAGTTGCATCAGCTAGGTGAATAGCTTACTGAGCTTAACTACACCGCCGCAACCACAGAGTCAACGATGGTGACAACAAGGGCTCAGCAACAGGTGCAAACCCAGATCGACACTCAGTTGCAGCTTCAACAGCAGGAAGAGGAACCAGTCACGCACTCTCTTGACTCTGAGGGAAGTCACGCACTCTCTTGACTCTGAGGGAAGTGGTAGTGAGATGGAAGAGGACGTAGCTGAAGAGTCTAATCCAGTGGCAGCTGTACCAGTGGAGTCCAAAGTTGAGGAGGATATAGAACCAGTAGGTGGGATAATTCCTCTGCAGGTCGCAAGGGACGACTCAAGGAGCACAGAAGTAATGAGCATTGATGCAATCTCAACTGAACAACTGCAGCAGGAACAGCTGAAGGACAGCCATGGTCGATTGGCTAGATGGGTTTTAGCCTATCACTTTCTGATCTCTCATAGATCTGTTTAAGCAAATGCAAATGCCGACTGCCTTAGTCGAGACCAAGGGTCTCGATCTAACGGGGGAGGAATGTCAGGGAAACCTTCCCTGACTGTTAACAGGAAACCTTCCATGAACCATGGGAAGATGGAGGACCTACAGCTGGTGCTTAACCATGAACAAAGGAACCACCATGAACAAAAGAAACCACCATGGACAAAGAAACCACCATGGACAAAGAAACCACCATGGACAAAGAAACCACCATGGACAAAGAAACCACCATGGCAAAGAAACTACCATGGACAAAGAAACCACCATGGACAAAGAAACCACCAGAGACTGGTGACCTCAAACTGAGTGCTATAAAAGAACATTGTAATTTAAATAAAGAGAGAGAAAAAACACTAAGAGAAGAACTGGAACTGAACTTGTGTAAGGAGGGATAGACTGTAAAGCTAGGCTTGTATGGTCTGTGTAATCCTCTGTGTATGATTGCTGATTAAGTATATCACTTATCTTATTAATATATATATCATTCTATTAATAAGAGGGATACAGCGACTACTGGAGTTGGCTGATTTTGGGTTGGATCGAGGATCACTAGTGAGGAGAGACTGATGACCAAGGATCTAGCCTTCGTATAAAATAGTGTCTCATGCCAATTAGTTAAAGGTTCTAATTGGATGAGAACTGCACCCCCCCTCTCCTTAAAAGGAATTCACATGACATAGGGTGGGAGAGGAATGGAGTAAGGGAAGGAAAGGATAAGCCCAAATGATCAATGTTACAAACCTCTCAGCTCCCGCACAAATAATCCAGACAATCTAATACCACATGGTTATTCACTTACTCGGGAATTGGCATCATCATTGCATTCAATGCGGTGCTGATACTGATTTTGTCCAACAGCTGTGTTACCTACGATACCTTGCTCGGCGATGTTTAGAAAATTACCAATTATTTCAACGTCGTTGAGATCGGTCTTGTTTGATCTTATGACTTGGATAAAGAAACCTTTGAAGCTTATGCTCTCATCCCTGTTCTTAATCAACACTTAGGAAGCAATGGAGGGAAAGAAATCGACAATAACAAATTATAACAATACTACAAGACCTTTTATGAAATGCTAAGGGTATTCTAGAGCTAAGGCCAGGAGTATTCTAGGACTAGGAGTATTGTAAGGCTAGGAGTATGCTAGTACAGGGTATTCCAGGGCTAAGAGTATGCTAGGGTTAATGTTATGCCTGGGCTATGCATATGCTAAAAACAGAGGTATTCCAGGGCTAGTATGCTAGAGGACGGCTAGAAATATGGCTAGGACTATACTAGTGTTTGGACTAAGAATATCCTGCTAGGATTATGGCTAAGGTTAGGGGTTAGACTCCTCCTAGGACACTGGAGATACAAGTACTCCAAGATCTACCATGTATTAACTTTTGGAAACATCCCTGAATACTTACTGCATTTGAAATTCACACATACCAAGTCAACATATCAGGCATTAAAATACAGAACATCTATTATTGTACCAGCTATTTTTTGGTTAACGTTTCAACCAAATACTGAAGACTGAATCAACATTGGACTCCCAAATGCTGATGATGACCGAAACAATCTCCCCCCCCCCCCCCCCACCCTCAAAACAAAACAAAAAATTATCAAAGATAAATATTCGTATTTTAATGAAGTCCTCTGAAAATCACCATACAAGTTCCAAGTTAACCATTTTCTTAAATTAGAGTGTTTTTGTGCATTTCAGCACTTGGTTACTTCTGCCATTCAGTTGATCCAGTACCACCATTGAAAATCCCAGTATCAACTATGGATGTTCTAATTGTTCCACGCTCAAACTTCTTATTATCTAATCCCAATCTTATAACTCTACAGAATTAGGTGAGTCCATGGATGTTTCTAGCCCTAACCCCAGAATACACATAAGCCTTAGAACAGCTTTGAAATACCCTGGTCCCAGCACTAGGCCTAGAATGTCTAGAATATGGGTTTTGTATTCACATACTAATGGCATCATTGTTCCATGCCCCAGAGGATGTACTATCATTCATAATTTTCAATGAATCCTTGAGTGCTGCTCATTTTTATGTTCTCTCAAGCAACAGTCAGAAGGAGGGGGGGGGATATGTTCAATTGCAGCATTGAGCCTACCTGCGAACTTGCTGCTCAGAACTCATTGGCAGGTGCATTCACTGATATATCTAAATGTTGTTAGAATATTACTGAATGGATGTGAGCCTCTACCTCATGTAGTGGTGCTAAGTACTGGTTGAAGTACAGAGGTGATACATCAGCTTCAGAGGTGCAGCTTTTGCCAGCACCTCCACTCTTAGCTGAGCAGCAAGCTTGCATGTAGGCTCAGTGCTAACAAGACCCCTGACACCCACTCTCCTTCTTTTCTCCACCATTGCTCGAATGAACACAAAAATATATAATGCATGAGCAGCAGTCCAGGGTTCATTGAATATCATGTATGACAATGCATTTCCTATGGGAATAGATACCATTAGTAGCATGGCTGAACATATGTGATATAATAATTCAAGTCCCATGTCAACCGGCCCTTGTTCTGGAAGCCAACTGTATAGCCAATCACCACTTACGGGACATACTGGGATAATACCAGTTATCCTTGCAATCTAGGATGTTCTAGGAAGGATTGGAGGAAGTGCTGGTCATGTGAATGTAAACAAAAGACTGCGAACTTCTCGCTCGCTCATTAGTAGGTAGTTGAGAACTGGTAATCGCATGGTACTTACAAGCATGAACCTTAAAGGGGTTTAATTACCAAATCTCAAACCTTTCACAATGCTTTTGAACAGCAGTGGTTATGTGTGCTACAGCGATGAATTGTTATGTGTGCTACATTGATGAATGTAGAGCTATTGGTAAGCAGCCATAGAGTTGCCATTGCTATCCTCAAAGATACACATATGTAAATTTGCTTCATCTTGCACACTTTTGCCCTGGCAACTCCTTAAACTCAAGTATAAAGTGGAGATCAGCCTTGATATCCCTGTGTTGTAGAATGGTATATATGATGGCCTACCACACAAGTCGAAAATTGTCCACAGCTCTGCTTGATCTTGCCTCAAGTAGATCTAGCTGCAACCACTTCACCATCACTGCAAAGTTTTACCAATGTCAATGTCCACCAAGGGCCAAATCGTCAAATATGTTGAGAGCCAGGCACTCCACTTTCAAAGACAAGTTCTATGTGTTAGTCTATGATTAGGTAGGTCATCTTCTCACCTGTTCTCACTAATCTCTCTGGCCTTATGAGTGGTCTCTTTAGCCAGACCTTAATTATGTGAAGATCACTAAAATCTTACAATAATTTTCTCAATAATAAACTTCAAATTGTACTCTCCCGACATCGACTAGGTGCTCTAGCATTCAAATTATGAAACCTAGAGCATAATAAAGGCTAGAGCATCTAGTTGAAACATCGAGAGAGTACAATTTCAAGTTGATTATTCTTAATGTTATTAAGTCAACTGAGAGTTCATTGAGAGTCTTTGTTAAATTCTATGCATTTGTGCATGATATCATTCAATGGAAAGGAGAAAAAAATTATAGGAACAAATGCACATCGGCTTGGCACTCCAATGACTAATATGCTTATCAATGTATTGCCCCACAACCCTTCCAGGCTGATATATGCAGGTGGTGGAGAGGATTCGACTTAGTTAACTTCAAACTATCTACCCAAAGGGCTGAACCACTATCTATACCCATGGGCATTTGACACTCATGAACATTAAAACCCACCTACACCTCATTATTCCCATGAGGATTTGACGCTAGTGAATATTAAACAGCTGCTTAATTTCCACTGTTACCATGGTAACTTATCATGGTTAACTGTGACCACAGAATATTTATTCTTTGTAAAATAACTATTATGTTGAACTATTTCAATATACACAGAGCAACTGTAAAACAAAAAATATATTCAACAAGACAGAAGAAGAACCTGCTGCTATTTTTGTGCAGTGTCTAGCACACAATACTAGCCTTTGCCTAAAAACTTTAGGTAAAATGTCAGTTTGTGTGTATGAAGTTTGCGATATAGTCAGACTAAGTAGCTTAATTCAATTTTCATCAAAATGATTAAAAAACTTCAGGCACAATTGTCACCTGGTCTCCAACATTCAAGCTACTTTGTCCAACAAGATGGATTGTGCGCATCAAAGCTATTGATGCCTATCTAAATATATCACTTGATTTTATTGAATGGATTTGAAAATAATTATTGTTGAACAAGGTAGGGTTCAGAATGCCATGAAGGGTGAACAAGGTAGGGATAAGAATGCATGAACAAGGTAGGGATAAGAATGCGTGAACAAGGTAGGGATGAGAATGCCATGAAGGGTGAACAAGATACGGATAAGAATGCCATGGAAGGGTGAACAAGGATGGGATAAGAATGCCATGAAGGGTGAACAAGGTAGACATGAGAATCCCATGAAGGGTGAACAAGATAGGGATGAGAATGCCATGAAGGGTGAACAAGGTAGAGATGAGAAGGCCATGAAGGGTGAACAAGGTAGGGATGAGAATGCCATGAAGGGTGAACAAGGTAGGGATGAGAATGCCATGAAGGGTGAATAAGGTAAGGGATGAGAATACCATGAAGGGTGAACAGGGTAAGGATAAGAAAGCCGTGATGGTGAACAAGGTAGAGATGAGAATGCCATGAAAGGTGAACAAGGTAGGGATGAGAATGCCATGTAGGGTGAACAAGGTAGGGATGAGAATGCCATGAAGGGTGAATAAGGTAGGGATGAGAATACCATGAAGGGTGAACAAGGTAGGGATCAGAATGCCATGAAGGGTGAACAAGGTAGGGATAAGAATGCGTGAACAAGGTAGGGATGAGAATGCCATGAAGGGTGAACAAGATACGGATAAGAATGCCATGGAAGGGTGAACAAGGATGGGATAAGAATGCCATGAAGGGTGAACAAGGTAGAGATGAGAATCCCATGAAGGGTGAACAAGATAGGGATGAGAATGCCATGAAGGGTGAACAAGGTAGAGATGAGAAGGCCATGAAGGGTGAACAAGGTAGGGATGAGAATGCCATGAAGGGTGAACAAGGTAGGGATGAGAATGCCATGAAGGGTGAATAAGGTAAGGGATGAGAATACCATGAAGGGTGAACAGGGTAAGGATAAGAAAGCCGTGATGGTGAACAAGGTAGAGATGAGAATGCCATGAAAGGTGAACAAGGTAGGGATGAGAATGCCATGTAGGGTGAACAAGGTAGGGATGAGAATGCCATGAAGGGTGAATAAGGTAGGGATGAGAATACCATGAAGGGTGAACAAGGTAGGGATCAGAATGCCATGAAGGGTGAACAAGGTAGGGATGAGAATGCCATGAAGGGTGAACAAGGTAGAGATGAGAATGCCATGAAGGGTGAACGAGACAGGTATGAGAATGCCATGAAGGGTGAACAAGGTAAGGAGGAGAATGCCATGAAGGGTAAACAAGGTAGGGATGGGAATGCCATGAAGGGTGAACAACGTAGGGATAAGAATGCCATGAAGGGTGAACAAGTAGGGATGAGAATGCCATGAAGAGTGTACAAGGTAGGAATGAGAATGCCATGAAGGGTGTACAAGGTAGGGATGAGAATGCCATGAAGGGTGAACAAGGTAGAGATGAGAATGCCATGAAGGCTGAACAAGGTAGAGATGACAATGCCATGAAGGGTGAACAAGGTAGGATGAGAATGCCATGAAGGGTGAACAAGGAAGGGATAAGAATGCCATGAAGGGTGATCAAGGTAGGGATGAGAATGCCATGACGGGTGAACAAGGTAGGGATGCGAAGGGTGAACAAGGTAGGGATAAGAATGCCATGAAGATTGAACAAGGTAGGATAAGAAAGCCGTGATGGTGAACAAGGTAGGGATGAGAATGCCATGAAGGGTGTACAAGGTAGGAATGAGAATGCCATGAAGGGTGAACAAGGTAGAGATGAGAATGCCATGAAGGGTGAACAAGGTAGGGATCAGAATGCCATGAAGGGTGAACAAGGTAGGGATGAGAATGCCATGAAGGGTGAACAAGGTAGAGATGAGAATGCCATGAAGGGTGAACCAGACAGGTATGAGAATGCCATGAAGGGTGAACAAGGTAAGGAGGAGAATGCCATGAAGGGTAAACAAGGTAGGGATGGGAATGCCATGAAGGGTGAACAACGTAGGGATAAGAATGCCATGAAGGGTGAACAAGTAGGGATGAGAATGCCATGAAGAGTGTACAAGGTAGGAATGAGAATGCCATGAAGGGTGTACAAGGTAGGGATGAGAATGCCATGAAGGGTTAACAAGGTAGAGATGAGAATGCCATGAAGGCTGAACAAGGTAGAGATGACAATGCCATGAAGGGTGAACAAGGTAGGATGAGAATGCCATGAAGGGTGAACAAGGAAGGGATAAGAATGCCATGAAGGGTGATCAAGGTAGGGATGAGAATGCCATGACGGGTGAACAAGGTAGGGATGCGAAGGGTGAACAAGGTAGGGATAAGAATGCCATGAAGATTGAACAAGGTAGGATAAGAAAGCCGTGATGGTGAACAAGGTAGGGATGAGAATGCCATGAAGGGTGTACAAGGTAGGAATGAGAATGCCATGAAGGGTGAACAAGGTAGAGATGAGAATGCCATGAAGGGTGAAGAAGATGGGGATGAGAATGCCATGAAGGGTAAAGAAGATGGGGATGAGAATGCCATGAAGGGTGAACAAGGTAGGGATGAGAATGCCATGAAGGGTACAAGGTAGAGATGAGAATGCCATGAAGGGTGAACAAGGTACGGATGAGAATGCCATGAAGGGGTGGGGTGAACAAGGTAGGGATGAGAATGCCATGAAAGCTGTACAAGGTAGGAATGAGAATGCCATGAAGGTTGAACAAGGTAGGGATGAGAATGCCATGAAGGGTGAACAAGGTAGGGATGAGTATGCCATGAAGGTTGAACAAGGTAGGGATGAGAAAGCCATGAAGGGTGAACAAGGCAGGAATGAGAATGCCATGAAGGATGAACTAGGTAGGGATGAGAATGCCATGAAGGGTGAACAAGGTAGGGATGAGAATGCCATGAAGGGTGAATAAGGTAGGGTTGAGAATACCATGAAGGGTGAACAAGGTAGGGATGAGTATGCCATGAAGGTTGAACAAGGTAGGGATGAGAAAGCCATGAAAGGTGAACAAGGTAGGGATGAGAACGCCATGTAGGGTGAACTAGGTAGGGATGAGAATGCCATGAAGGGTGAACAAGGTAGGGATGAGAATGCCATGAAGGGTGAATAAGGTAGGGATGAGAATACTATGAAGGGTGAACAAGGTAGGGATGAGTATGCCATGAAGGTTGAACAAGGTAGGGATGAGAAAGCCATGAAGGGTGAACAAGGCAGAGATGAGAATGCCATGAAGGGGGAACTAGGTAGGGATGAGAATGCCATGAAGGGTGAACAAGGTAGGGATGAGAATGCCATGAAGAGTGAACAAGGTAGGGATGACAATGCCAAAGGGTGAACAAGGTAGGGATGAAAATACCATAAAGGGTGAACAAGGTGGGGATGAAAATACCATAAAGGGTGAACAAGGTGGGGATGAGAATGCCATGAAGGGTGAACAAGGTAGGGTTGAGATTGCCATGAAGGGTAAACAAGGTATGCCATGAAGGCTCTTAGATTTCTTAATCAGCATTAGTTAGTAAACCAAGACAGGAGGTCTGTTTCTAAAAGAAGCATAGTGCAAAAATTAAAAACAGAATAAAATGGAGGCATTTTTGGGGTCTTACAGCTGCATATAATAATATGATGTAATATTGCTGACAAACTTCTGTGAATTCTTGATGATATAACATATTTTGACATATTAACTTCGTCTCTTAGGTAGTGTAACTGAAAGAGTTAAAGGAAACATGTGTATCAAGAAGTACCAAGGTGTTATCATCAAGTAGGTGTTGACCAACAGCAGCTGCTATCTGATCTGTAGTCAGGTCACTGAATATTGGTGTGTGTTGTGGTTTGGTTCTATGAGCTATTTTAAGTCATCATCTTGGAATAGCTTTCAAACCCAACCGTCACTGGTTCATGACATGCTTCTGGTTGGATTACCGTAGTGATATCCCAGACACAATGGAATGAGTTTTGGGATTGGATGCACTGCATTGTAGAGCAGTATGATAGTGATGCTGATGCGAATATCATGTTTGTACATTTATTTATGCGAGATTCCCGTTCTATTTCAGATAAGTAACTAATTTTGGAACGTAACTGCTATTGGCAAGAATCATCTTATATCTTTCCTGCATGCCTAGTAAACTACTCATTCTTGGGCATGTTTTGGTATTTGCATGTGCAGAGGTAGCAGAATATCTCAGAATTGGGTTCTGCTGGACTGGCTGTTGATATGCTCTGTGAGACAGACCGGCTGTTACTCCATAGCTAACCAAAACGTAATTGACAGTAGTTATATCATGCTCTTTTGTACTATTACATTGATTCACCTCCTTCTCTTATTGCATATGTTTTAATAATTATGCTTTTAATATTACATCATGCTATATTATGTATATTATGTGTTATTATCATAAATACAAATACATATAGTTGTGGTTGAAAGTAGAATAATGAGGCCTGTTTTAAGACAGCTGCACATATTTTTTCCCATCAATACTTTCTTAAACTATCTAAAGTATTTAATATTGAGCTGCTGATGGCACATGGCATGTCAGAAAATATTCTTTCAGTGTTTTGGAGTGTGCCACACATTCTAGTGCTGTATGTTTCAATAGCTGTGAGGGAAATCTGTGACAGGTGAGGGAAATCTGTGACAGGTGAGTCCAGGAGAAGTTAGAGCAAGTTCAATAGAGAGCAACTTTGGGGCATTGCATTGCCTAAATTTTGTACAGTACTGATAACCAATGGGTTTTTGGTTTATAATACATATAATGCCTTGACATTCTACGCATTAATTTCATATGCTCATAAAATATTGAGCATAGGAGTAAAAGTCAAGCACAATAGCTTTTGGCAGCTTTTGTGGTGGCATTCCTGAACAACATATTGGCTTTAAAAATTATCATGTGGGTATCGGTAGTGGATATGCTCTATCACCTCAGGCAGTTGTCTATATATTCAAACTAGTTGCTAATCAGTAAGTTTTCATCTGTGGATCAACTTAGGAGTAAACAATAGCAGCTGTACTAATTTTAGTAACGGTAGCTTTTAGACAAGCTATATTGAAAAACCACTATACAGTAGGTTTTCATCTGTGGTCTTGTTTAGTGGGGACCAATAGCAGCTGTTACGACTAGTTCACTCACAGTAGCTATAGCCAGATGAAAAGCTTTAGCCCAAACATATTGAAAAGGTGTATTAGGTAGTGTGACTAACCTAAGTTCTGATGCTTTTATAAGCTTTCTTTGCTCTTGTTCTAGTATGTGAATCCAGCATCATAGTTAGATATATCCCCTCAACACAGAGCACTAGAACAAAAGTTAGTTATCCACAATTTGAGAGTTATATGTGCTCTGTTGCTTGATACCTAGACTAGAACAAGAAGAAACAAAGCTTAAAAGCACCAGAACTAAGTATGTATCAAAGATACTCTCAAAAGTACTAAAGGGTCTACTCAATAAAGAGATGCTAATACAATAAGACTTTTTTTTGGTAGTAACTAGGTTGCTAAAGATTACAATAACCTTCTCAATAATCAACTTGACTCGAAATTGTAATAAAACTGACCTTCATAGATTTTATTTGGTTCATAGCCGAAACCTCCATTTGAAATGTTATTTGTCAGAGCTTCAGGCAATACTAAAATATATCCTCCATTACCAGTCTGCACCACGGTCCCATGCCCAACTATACCAGGTCTTATTGATTCACAAGCTTGGTTGGGGGGGCCATTAGTGAAACCAAAAGCTCCTCCACACAATACGAAAGCCCCCATTAACAAGACTCTCTGAGTTGATGACATCGTTAGTGACTGTATCCACCCCTTTGAAATTGCAGCAAAGAACCTCACAAAAACAAAACACGCTCTCCAATTACCGGACGATCAAATTTAAAAATCGTTGTGGTAACGACGACAACCCTAAAAAAATGGGTGCTGGGCACTTATTTTCACGATTTTATAAATAAGAAAGTTAGTACTTCAGGCTCTTACTCTACGCTGGATTTCAATCTTCGGTACTTCCATTGTTACTGGAATACAACTTGATCTCTCTGGACAAGTACTTTTTTGATCTTTTGGCTACAGCGCTTTCTTAGGAAGTATATATATATAGCTGGTGTTTCGTTCTAGCTAGTCACCTACTATTTTCTATAATAACATTAAAATCACCTTCTCAATAATCAACTTCAAATTTTATTCACTCGACGTTGCGACTAGATGCTCTAGCCTTCATCAAATGAGCCGCTAAGGCTGCTATATACTTTTTTATCATTATTATTATTATTATTTAATTATTAATGCTTTACACACATACACGAAGAAATAAGGACAATGAGACAATGACAAAAAGACACTAACAGGGGGGTAGGAAGGGGGGGATGCTGTAGCACCCTACTTTTCGAAAGCTAAGAAATCTGTGACCTTAGCTATCAGTTGCTATTTTAGTAATGTCACCTGACGCTGTAAGTTATTTTTAGCATGTTTACTTAATGAGATGTAAATCATTGGTCAGTGACATCATTGTCATGTGACAGAAAAGCAGGCCAGTGCATAGATTAGTAGCTATGTCTCAGAAGAAGCTGACCTCTTTCTTCACAGTTGGTTTAAGTTCAGCTGACTCTCAAACCACCTGTGTGCATTCTGGTATAATGAAGATCAAAATATTCATGTGGACAACAGTCAGAATTTACTGAGCAGTGAAACAGATAAGGAGCCCCAGTGCCATGAAGTTGAACCTCACAGCCAAGAAGTGCAATTGGAAGAGTCTGCTCCATGTGAATGTCCTTGTTGTTCAGATGTAGCTGTTCCCTATCATCCACTGGATCTCTCTGAATCACGGACTAGCCACTGCAGTGAAGACAATGCAACACTTTTAAGTTATTCAAGAAAGATACAACCTGGGTGGTTTAAGTATCCTTGGATAAGCGTGTGCACAACGAAATACAAGGTCTTCTGCTCAATATGCCTGCATGCTAACAAGCTAACTTTGCTGGTTTTTAGTAAATCATCACCAAAATCTACATTTTGGACACTGGGGCAAAGCTTTGAAAAGATTTGAAGAATATGAGAAAAGCAACACTCACACAAAGAAGCTGTGGCAAAAATTGCTACTACCACACCTATTCCTATTTCAAGAAGATTGAATGAACAACATGCTTCTGCTCAGTCACTTCACAGGGACATGTTAATGAGCAGTATCAAATTCTTAGCAAGACAGGGACTGCCTTTGCGTGGCCTCAGCAATGATATTCAGGGTAATCTCCACCAGTTGCTGCTTCTTCGAGCTGAGGATGATCCACACGCTATCAAAGAGCGACCAACTATCGTTAATGAAATAATTGCCCTAATGGGTCAAGAAGTTCTTCGAGGACTGCTTGAAGAGATCAGGGCTGTAAATTGGTTTAGTATAATTGCTGATGAAGCTTCAGATGTTTCTCATAATGAACAAATCAGCATATCGACCCATCGGGTCGATCATAATTACATGATTCATGAAGACCCACTCTGTCTAGAAAACACAGCTTATACTTTGTTTAGTGTTATCAAATATTTTTTAATTCGATGCTCTTTACCGATCACTCTATGTAGAGGACAAGTATTCGATGGAGCATCCAATATGAGTGGAATTTGCAATGGAGTACAAGCACACTTATCAAGAAAGAAGCAAGTTAAGCACTATATGTCCACTGTTTGGCACACAGTTTGAATTTATGTGTTCAGGAAGCATCAAAGAAATGTGCTTTACTACACAATGCAATGGAAGTTGTATTTGACTTGGTACAATTTGATTAAGTTCTCCCCAAAATGACTTGCTCTTTTTGATAATTTGAGAAAAGAAGTATCCATCCAAAGTGGTAGAGAAACTTTATCACTATCACTTAGAACATTGTGTCCCACAAGATGGACTGTAAGTCCCTCGAGAGTATACTGATTAACTACAAATTGCTTTAAATGAGATCCAGCAAGGAAGTGGCGAATATGCTGCCAAAGGACGTGGACGGCTGAAGAAGCTGGAATCCTTTGATACATTTTTTTTGTTTAAAACAGTGTTCTCATCATCAGAACAGTTTTCATCTAACTTACAAGCCAAAAACATAACTATTCAGGAAGCAACTCGTGGAGCAGATTTACTCATTTCTCGAATGAGGATTGAAGATAAATTCAGCCTATTTTATGATAAACTTAAAAAACAATCAAGCTGTCTAACAGAAGAACCAACTCTGCCACGTTATCACAAAATGCCTAAAAGATATGATGATGGCTCAAGTCCTCATCAGTACCATAGCCGTTATCGACATGCCTATTTTGAGGTGCTTGAAGTCGTAGCTGGAGAGATAGAGCATAGATTTTATCAGCCAGACCTTAAAACTATTACAGATATTGAAAAGTTGAGAAGTTGGCTATACAGTATGGTAATGGTGAAACATTTGATATCAGTGACAGTGTTTCAAAGTATCTTGAAACTGATATTAACTGCACTCGTCTGAATACCCACCTCTCAATGCTTCCGGATATGATTAGAACAGCTGAATCTAGTGACTCTGTTTCCTAAAGAAAATGACCAATTGTAGGCTGAACATTTGTTTCTGTTGTACATTCACGATGATAGAACTGACAAACTTGACTTGTGTAAACTTGCTAAGGCATTTATTTCCACAATCAAAGACGAGTAAATTACTTTGGAATGTTTTGTGATTAAGATAAGAATCATGCATACCTTCAATGTTTTTCAAAATACTTTTTTCCAACAATATCAATATAAAATGGGACAGATAAATTGTAGCACCCCCACCTCAAATGATCTTCCTAACCCCCTGAGTCAGATGTGGTGACATAAAGTAACTGAAGCTTTGTCTAGCAGCCTAATCATGCATATTAAAATGGGGGGGTTGGGGGTAGCTATCCACCACGTGCCAGTACACGCGCCTAGATGTAGCTAAAGAATTCGCTTGGTCAGGGATACCTGGCATTGGCCCAGGGCTAGGGTTGTGAGAAGTAAACTGAAGTCAGGCTCACAGTTCGGGATAACTTTTGGGGGGGAATCAAAGATGAAAAACATCTCCATGGTTATATATAAGTGATGGGGGGATGGAATGCTGAGAGGGTCTGCTCTATAGGCACAATTTAGTTTGGTTCTTTATTTTAATTGTAATGTAGCCGAGTTATTGGTCCATTCTTGAAACCTATCAGGCTAGGGAAGGTTTTTCTCACTGAACTCCCAGGATAGTGTTTCAGGAAACCCCCCCCCCCCCCCCCTCTCTCTTGTTTGGTTCAATGATAATCAGTATTTTGTGGCTAAGTTATTTTGTTAGATTGTCCCCACAGGGAGTTCTCTTGATTTCTTCATTTTACTTCATTTCTTCACAATTGCGTTCAACCCAAGAAGGTGACGTGATGTGGCAACATACTTGCTATATTTATCAATTTCTTTCTTAGGCAATGACCTCTCGGATTGCACAGTTCTCAGCACCATCAGCTAAGAGTTTGTGAGGTTCTCTTTTACTCCATTTAGGAGTGTCCGGTAATGTTTCCAGCAGCACACAGTCAGGCATTCTGCAAGCCTGTCTGGGACATGACAGTGCCTCTCATCAGTGTAATCGACAGCAGCAGCATTGACTTCAGCGCAGAACTTACTTCTCATGGGAGTAGGAACGAGTTTCATGTTGTGGGGGGGGGGCATTTCTAAAAAACTGGATCTTCTTTTGTTTCTCTCCACGAATTCTTTTGCGATATCTTCAACGGAAAGACTATCAATTTTATGCCAAAGAATATGCAGAAGCATGCAGTGATTTAGGCGCTGCTGTGTCCTCAAGTTCCGCAAATAGGTTTTTAATCATTTTAATGCTGAGAAACTTCTCTCTGCAGTTGAGGTTGTCACAGGGATTGTTAAATATAATTTTAGTAATTTGTGAACTTCAGTTAGCAATGATTTAACACCTGGCTGTTCATTAAAAAGACAACAGATTGTTTGAACTTTAGTAACTTCCCTAAATTGAATGCTAGCATGACTGAGGAGCTGCTTTGATAAGCATCTGAAGATGAAGGGGAAGCTTTTGCATGTCAATGTCATCCTTATACAACACAAAAATCTTGAGGCAGAATAACAGCCTTACCATTGGCACTGTCAAGCAATAATTGTTCTAATGAAAAGGAAGTTCTTCTGAAGAAGGCTCCTTTGAAGATCACCATGAACAGCATCAATTACTTCAAAGTATTCTTTCCGATAATAATCTTCAACTGAAATGAAGATATGTTGCTGCACCATCATCAATTATTCTCGGAATTAGCCTTTCCCAAGCTTTTCCTTGGAAAAGTAGGTGGGTCGCACTTCTCAGATGCCTCACTTTTGACTTTGTCAAAAAAGTTGGTCTTCAGTTGATTTCAGGGAGACTTCCGCAGCATGAAATACATCTTGAACATTGATTTCTCTTCCTTGGATCATGGCAGATAGTTGTTCAACTATACTAAAGATGAGAATAGAGAGCTTGATGACTAAAGATGAGAATAGAGAGCTTGATGCCAAAAATGTGGAAAACCGATCCATGAGTGCGAGAACACCATTAGCACGTCTTAAACAATCATCACTTCCATGTGGTGATATTTCCATTGTATAAACTCATAATTTCTCAAGATAGCCCCAAAAGCTCCAGTTCGAACTGTCCACCTTGTTGGACAGAGTTCTGATTACTGAGAGAGATGGGAATTCCTGTGGCTTCTGTACAGTTTCGAAAACCACTTGACATTTTGGGGGAAACTTGATCAGCTGGATTACATCCATGGCAAAATTAAGTGCTTCCTTACAGACTTACTACACCATGCAACCTCTTGCAGACTCAAGTTGATGCAGTGAGCTAAGCAATGGACAGAAATAGCCTTTGCATTATCATCTTGAAACCTCTTTGCAACCCCACTGATGTGTCCCAGAAATGTACATGCTCCAGCGTACACTTGGCCTCTGCAGTATTCTAATGGAATACCCAATTTTAAAAGGCAATCTTTTATATGAATAAATAAGACCTATGAAGTCTTCTGATACTTGATATGTTTAAAATACCCACCTGAAGCAAATAACTAGCTGCTCACGATTGTAAATATCCCTAGTTTCATCAGCCATTATTGAAAACCACTGTTGACACACACAAGTGACCGTAACACTTTATGTCCCATTATTTCCACCATTAAATTTTCATTAATTACTTCAGGGGATTGATACTTTTTATCCTTAACCCACAAATCTTCTTTAAGTACCTGTTCCATCATCACAGATAAGTTAGAGCTACCAGCATGATCATTGCGTAGTGCAAGCCCTTGCCTAAGTAGGTACTGTAAACAAGTTATCTGCTTAAGGAAGCTGCTTCTTCGTTTTGAATGTAAATTCTTTTTCAAGTTGTGTACTAATAGGCTAATTTTTTTGTGGCTAACGAAAATTTCTGAGCTTCTCTGTGGGCTTTTGTGAGCTAAAGAGCACTCGTGTTCCATAAACCTATCAACAGCTTTTTTCCAATTTAAAAATCCTGCGGCAGAAAAAGCAGGCTCAGCTCTAGCACTCATAACTGATACTTGTGATTTGTAAGCATTTTTACAATAGAAGCAAAACACTTTGAAGATAGACTGACAAAAATGAAGCCATGGAAATTTATCATACCATGAGGCAAGGAAACATCTCTTTCTGATATTCTTTCCTGTCCCATAGCATTTTTCCGTTTTCTTTAAGAAGTGTGATCTCTTGCTTGATTTAATTCTGTTCCAAAGCAACAGAAACGATTGCATGCAGAAATATCTAAATCCTGATCAACTGGAATGCTGTCTTGCGAAAGCGATTCAATAAATTGGGGGGGAGTCAGCAGGTTGACTTACCCCAGTTGCTGTCTGTGAACAAACTGTCATGTTCCAATGAAACTATATAGTATAAAACACAAAATTCTTTGATTAAATTCTACTATAATACATACTATTGAAGACTGCTTTGGGTCCAACTTGATTCTTTTAGAAGCCATGCTGTCTGGAGTTCTTTACCATGTGCTCAGGTGAATTACTGATGCTAGCATTAAGTCTCTGTTGCACTTCAATGTGTGCAAACCGCACAGGAACTTTTAAATGAAGTCACTATAGAGGCGACAAATACTTGTACTACCACATTCTACAAGTTCAAATGTACCCTAGATTAGTAAATATTGGGTGGACCATGCCCCCCCCCTACAGAAAAGTTGCGTCAGCCAGTGTCAGCCAGTGTCCCCCTATTCCTACTCCCTTGCTTCTAGAGTCATTATATTCTTTCCAGCCCTCTAGTCGGGTTCTGTAATGTGTTGTGTTGGGGAAGGGAGCAGCAGGCTCTTGTTTATTTGTCTGGACTTGTTGGATTCCACAATCAAGAATATACCTTGATTTTTTTAATTTTAAAGTTGGGTTAACCATGTTCAAGGAAATCATTCTGTAATTATCTATAGAAGATTTAGATGCCATAATTCATGATATTTTGATCCTGCTCATGTCTATGCTCTTCTTCAACTCCTCAGAAACCTTAAGGTTTTATCACAGATCCATAGCTAGACCTAGAGCATGCATTAAATAGTTATGTCAGAATCAAACTGTGTTAGACTTTCCGGTCAGCTATTAACAATGCAGCTCATTCTCACTTGCCTATGCAGCCCGTTTTCTTTCATTAACACTTCAAATTTGCTTGATTATTTTCTTCACTATGACATTCCAACTTTATTTAAACCTGCTTTATTTAAAGCAGGTGACTGTTTTATGGGTAAACATATGGTGCATATAAATAGAGAACCAAGGCAAGACAAAAGTGTTTTATATATTGGATTGGCTAATCAATTTATTTCGACAACTTCTAATGTTGACAACAAAAGTTTAGAGACTCTTTACCTATTAATGTAATGAGTGAAATACAGATCAGTATAATAGAGTATTGTTTTTCATTATATTAATAGGTAAAGGGTCATCTAAATGTTTGTGGCCCACATATGGAAATTCTTGTTTCACTTAATTTTTGAATAGTTGATACTTAAAAACACTTTTGTCTTGTTTTTATTATTTTTTATTATTATTTTTTTATAGTCGAGCAGGAAGTTACTCGGTGTAAACCAAATAATTATTTGATATTATTTACCATGCACATGCCAATGTATTCATATTATACACATTAACATATGAATGGGGTCAGATAAGTCATTATATAGAAGATATTGTGCATTTTATGACTAAAAGTTTTCTCCAGTGTTTCTTCTATAAACCATTTTCAGATGTGGAGGAAGTTTAGATTTGAACTCTGGCACTAAGGAAAGGGTAAAGAAATTTCAGACTGTCAAATTTCAACCACTTTTTCACAGGCATAAGGGCAGTATATATATATATATATAATATTTGCACTCCTATTATACAGAATATACGTACAGAACTGCTGTAAACTCTGTTTTAACATGATAGAATGGGAAAAACAAAAAATACTTACCCTCTCCCCTCCCCTTCACTTTCACACAAGGTGGATTTAGCAAGTGTTAAATTTGTCCGAGCAATGTTGCTATAACTTTCATATCGGAATGAACCAGACATTACCAGCTCAGTATGGTCAAGTATTCTAAGTCTAGCAGTCTCTTGAGCATGAGAACAGGGAGTGCACCTAAGGGTAGCCTTTTTACACTTGCAGCACCTAGTTAGTTAGTACACACTTACTTGCAGCCACAGTGATAAGTCCATAGCAGCACTATGTAAGTTCTGGAAGGGTGGTGCACACAGGTGTGCACAGCATTACTGTGTTGGGGGGGGAGAAACATAGCTATAATTGCATGGTGCATGCAAAATACCTAGGATTCTACAAGTTATATAGCTCCAGGAAATTTTTAATTTTTTATGTCAGAAATTAACCTCAAGGCCATTGATATTAAATGTTATATTTTTGGAATCATAATTGCATTCATCGAGGTCTCATGGACGCAAAGGTGTCAATTATAGAGTCATAATTTAGCTTAACAGTGATATCATTTTCATCCAAAAAAATTTCAACTCTCTCTTGAGCTGTCGTGATCGAAGCTTGTTTTTAACAATGGTGAGTTTACTAAAGCTTCTCTCACAGGATGCTGTGGTCACAGGAAGTGTGACAAACAAACAATAAAGTTGGTATAGTTCTCTATACACTGTGCAGACCAGTCTGATGCAAAACTTGTAATACATCCAGAACTGTTTTGCAATTTTGAAGAAGGTCTCTCCTAGATTCCTTAAACAGGGAACACTCTGTTTTCAGAGCTGATTCATTCATTCCATAGAACTCAGCTAGGTGCTGCAAGTTGCTGTCAGTTTCTTGCTCCTCACCCCGCTTCAGCAATTTTTCAGGCTGGAGGTAGCTGAAAGAAACTAAGAGGTTCTGTGTTTCTTGTGAGAATCGCCTTTCTATTTGTTCTATCAATACGTCCAGTACCTGATAGTAAAATTCTGCTCTGTACTTACTTTCAACCATTTTGTGATGATGCTCAGTATGCCACATATGATCAAGTCGCAGCGTGACTCTCTTCCTCCATGCAGAGAGCATTGTAGGAATATCAGCGCCAATTGTGTTATCAAGAGAAGTAGCTGTCTCAAAGAACTCCTGAAACTTGTCTTCAGTTCTCTGTCTCCTTAAAACAGTGAGTGTGGCCTTGATGGATCCAACTGCTGCTCTTAAGTCAATCTGCCTAGATTGAAGATACTGACTTATGGTATTGGTAAGCTCTAGGTGCTGCTTTAGCACAGTCATGGCCAGGAGAAACTCAAAGCTTTGAAATTGGTGTTTAGCATCAGCTGCAGCCTTTGCCTGTGATGTTTCATCTTCGATAGTACAAAGTATTTTTTTTTTTAACTTGGAAATTTGCCTCGATTGCCTTTATGGCTTCATATCTGCATGCCCACCTAGTTACGCAAAGCTTTTTGATCGCAAGCTTTCCAGTTTCCTGTGCAACACACGTGACACACTCAAAACATTTATTTAGAGTCCGGACTATTGTCATACAATTCACTTAATTATAACATTCCTCCCTTCTTAGTTTATAAGAGAGTAAAGATAACAAATTCACGATAATTGATAGCAATTAAAACACTGATCCCTTAAAACGATTAGGAGGAGGTCTGTTTCGGACAGACCTGCGCAGTACTGTTGTTGACTCACAATCAGGGAAGTGCTGTTATCATCCACATTAACACGGGGTAAGCAAGGAGAGCTGACCACGGCTGACGTAGCTGAATCGGAATGTGGAACACTCCCTTCAAGGAACCAACTGTCCATTACCCTTCGCAGAGGCTGATTATACCCCAAAGGGTAAACCTATTGGTCACAAACAACCCTTTTTGTGTATTAACGGCTAGGAACTTTTTATAATCATCCAACCACTCCTAACTGTAAATAGGCTTGTGATAGGTCTAATTTCGAGAACCTTTCACCACCTGACAAAGCTGAGAAAATATCCTCCACATGAGGTAAGGGGTACGACTCCACATGACATGCTTGATTAATAGTCAGCTTATAATCACCACACACATGAAGGTCACCATTACGTTTTAATACAGGCGCATTCAGAGCTGCCCAATCTGAAAATTGAACCGGGGTTATGGTTCCCTGTTTCTCCAGGCGTTCCAATTCTTTCTCCAACTTTTCTTTCATCATATAAGGAACATTCCTTGCTTTACAGAATTTAGGTTGAGCACCCTCTTTGACATGAATCCTTACTTTAGTGCTCAATAAGGTACATAACCCATCGGCAAACACAGGGGAGAAATGGCTAGGAGTTCTTCAACCTTATTATTCATGCTAAACTGATGAATCTCGTGCCAATTCAATTTAAGTTTAGCTAACCAATCTCGCCCGATGAGGCTTGGCGCTTTTCCTTTTACAACAAACAATGGAAGCTCCTCCTCCTGGTGGTCAACCTTAGCAACCACCACTACCCTGCCTAGTACAGGTAAGGTCTCACCAGTATATGTTTTTAAGAGTACCTGGGATTCTCCAGAGGTAAGGTCACTCCCGATCTCTTGATACCATTGTAAGTCTCTTCGCTCACAATAGAGAATGCTGCTCCTGTATCAATTTCCATTTTCACAACGGATCCGCACAAGTTTATATGCACCAATAATGGCTTGGATAATGTGTCCGTTACTGTGAACATTCCATAAGCACCATCTTCCACCAATCTAGACTGCTCTTCCTCTACGTAATTGGTACTAGTCGAACAATACTGTGACTTTGAATTATCCTGTCCTCTTGACTTCATTTTTGAGCGACACACCCAGGCGATGTGTCCTTTCTTTTTGCATGCTCGGCATTCTGCTTCCTTAAAACAACAGGTACTGGCTAATTGACTGTCACTACCACACCCACATTTCTGGAGATGAGAAGTAGTAAAAGGCTTCTTAGATGCCTTGCTATGAGTGAACAAGACAGAGGTTCCTTGAGCTCCCTGCAACTGTCGCATGTCTCTCTCCGCGGTCTCCATTGTCTGGGCTAGTTATAAGCTACGTGAGAAGGTTAAATCAACTTCTGCTAACAGTCTCTGCTGTACTTTCTCATCATTGACACCGCAGACCAGCCTATCCCTTAACATCTGGTCTAGCCCCAAACTCACAAAATTCAGAGAATTGTCTTAGTGCTGCCACGTAATCAGCTATGGACTCATTCTTAGCATGAACTCGAGAATTGAATTTATAACGCTGCATGATCACAGAAGGTTTGGGACAGTAGTGTTTAATAACTAACTCCACAAGGTCAGTGTATGCCATCTCTCCTGGTCTGGTAGGGGAAACTAAATCTCTAATGAGTTGGTAGGTCTTTGAACCAC
Organism: Cladorhizidae sp. MBARI D1340-BT2; assembly: GCA_028752905.1. Classification (NCBI taxonomy): domain Eukaryota; kingdom Metazoa; phylum Porifera; class Demospongiae; order Poecilosclerida; family Cladorhizidae; species Cladorhizidae sp. MBARI D1340-BT2. The sequence goes on along the minus strand of JAQNBH010000002.1, from coordinate 34,235,383 downwards.
AAACACTCAATAGTATAGCTCGCTTCTTGTCGGCCTCAGTCACTCTTCAACAACCGTGAAAATCCTTAATCAACTAGTAAACTAACAACCGAAGACAACAGACATTATAAGAAGACATCTTGATCTCACTATCTGTGCAACACACGTGACGCACTCAAAACGTTTATTTAGAGTCCGGACTATTGGAACAATAATGTCATACAATTCACTTAATTATAACAAAAACAGAAGGGGAGATTCCTAATTGATTATAATGGGGTGTAACAGGTAAAGGGTATTCTAAATGTTTGTTGTCTACATTGGCAATTTATTGCTTGTCAATCCAATATAATATACTTTTGTTTTAAAATAAAACACGCTTGGTCTCTCTACATACCTATCTATTTCCCACCACACACATCAACTTATATTCAACAAGTCCATTCAAAATCTGTATTTGTTGTTATTCGAAATATTTATAGGTAAACAATAAATTGGTGGATATCCCATTTCTTTCTTTATAAGTCAATCTAATATGCGTTTTTGTTTCAATTTTTTGTCTTGTTTATGATGCTGTGTAATACATATCTATATATCGACTTTCTTGCCACGCATTACTTGTGTACAACATGTGTATTCATCATAATTATACTGCTTGTAGTGACTAATCTGTTTCTTAATTCAAAAAGACACCCAGAAAATCAGTAAAAGGTGGTCAATATCAAACAAGTTGATTAAGGACTTTCACGGTTGTTGAAAGAGTGAAAGAACTATAACCTTAGGGTATTAAATAAGGTCATAACAGTTTTAACCACCACATTGATTTAAACTGCATAGGTCTGTCTCAATTGGTTACATGAACCATCCTTACAATTGTAACCATCGAACCATCACGTGATAAGACCACCTATCAATAATTACCACTGTGAAGTTATACATAACCCAAATGTACATCACAACCAAGAAATTCAATGTGCAGCAGGTCATGAGCAGAGCTATACTGCAGCTTTCAAGCTTGAAGTATTTCAATTTTCAGAGCTGAACAGCAATCTTAAGTGCAGGGCGACAGTTAGGGTGAACAAGAAGCAGGTGAGAGATTGGAGGAGAAAATAAAAGCCATCAAAGAAGAGGATGTTCATGAACGGAAAGTATATAGCACTTCCTGAGATGGAAGTGGAGTTGATGGGTGAAGTTACTGAGGGCAGAAGGTTTGCCTCCATCGGATGAAGACAATGAAATATAGATCGAACAGAAAGTACTTGTTGGAGATGATCATGATAGGCCGTAGATCCTACAGTGCATTCATTATGTACACCCAAGTCTATATGTTAGTAACATAGCTAGAGTGTTAAACTACACCGTTGACTTATTGACTAATTATGGATCTATTGTGAACTAAACTACAATTTCCCACCACAGCCAGCATGATCATTGCTCAGCATAACAAGCAGAAACCTCATCCTCTTCCAGCACCTGCTCTACACCACGTGGCAGGAACCGCACCACCACTTCTTCCAGCACATGCTCTACACCACGTGGCAGTGGAACCTCAACACTGACTCTTCCAGATGTTCCTGAACCTTTTGTAGCCTATACACTGACTTCCTGGAAGCTAATTTCACAAAAAATTAAAATAATATTTTAAATGTTTTCTATTTGTAAGTTATTAAAAATTAAAAAAAAAATTAAATTATTGGCGGCCGATATATAGACCGCTCGGACTTCTAGTGGCAGTAGTTGATAACGGCCGCAATAATGGCCGCTCGTGTTCAAAGGGTTAAGTCCATCGTGAGTATCATAAATAAACATCAACTTTATGCTAATGATCCAGCTTGGACCCAAGCTACTCTGCCTGTGTAAAATATGGTGGTCTAGGAATCCATCATGCTGGGAAGATTGCTCTCTCCACCTATTAGGTCTGTTCCAGTCACTCCCTTTTCCTGACCAGGAGGCTGCCCTATCCAAGTTGTCTCAAGACCATGACCATCCTCACCAGGCAATACAGTGGGCATTCAGAAGACATAGGATACTTATCAGGTCATAATGATAGTTGGTTTACTGCAGGAGATGACTTGGCCCATGCTGAGCTATTAGTTGTATCAGTGAAAGAGTCTAGTTCATTTTTTCATGTTCTCCCAATTTCCTCTATAGGCCTGAGGATGGATGACAACACCATCCATGTTGTGGATGGCCTTCATTTGTGCCACTCCTACTCCTGCCAACAATGTCTATTTGAAGTTGACAACCTAGCCACTCACAGTCTCAAGAGTGAAGGCCACCATCATCACCATACAGCATCTTACATTGTGCTCCCTCATCTGCTGGCATCCCATCAAGAAGGCACCATCTGTCTCCACAGATCAGATGGGAAAAGACCGGTTGGGGTGACATGTCAAGCATGGGCATTAGCATGGGATGCAACATGTCCAGACTCCTTGGCACCATCGTATCATGGTTTGCTAGCAGTACAGATGCAGTAGCTGCTGCAGAAAATGAAAGAAAGCTGACCAAATAAACAAGTTTGAACCAGTCACTCCTTCACCCCAGTTCTATAGATGCAATAGAGGGGGGGGGGGGGGGAGGTGGGAGGGGGGGAGGTCAATGGTCAATGGCTTTTATCAAAGATCTTGGCCACAGAATTTGACAGAGAACTGGTGAAATAAAATTTCTTGCTTACTTTTTGCAGCAACTGTTAGTTGCAGTGCAGAAAGGAAAGTCTATTTCTGTTTCGGGGTCCATTAGTGGGTAGTGTTACCTTAGTTACTGTTTCTTTAATAAAAAAAAGAAGATGTAACAGAAGTTTTGGGGTTGTTAAACACCGGATATTCTTTACCTGGTATTATTTGTTTTATAGTCGAGCAGCTGCCTCACAGAAGTTACTCAGTATATCAGAACTAACTAATCACATGTATCATAGTTAGTTACCCGGATTTGTGCAATGTTATCTATTGTCACAAGAGTAAACTTCTGAGGAAAGCAATGATCACTTCTATGTATAAAAAACACATAGCTTCTTTCTGACTCAGCTCAGCTAGCTTGATATTGCACATACACAAGTGTGTTTACGAGACTAAGAAACCATTACCGAGTTTGGGTGTTTTGTTGAGTAGAGAAACGGTTTTGGAATATGATGAACAGATATACTCATGTAGTAATAGTAGATGTTATTTATGATGATGATGATGACGATGACGACGACAATGATGATAATGATAGTAGTAGTAGTAATAGTAGTTATAGTAATAATAATAATAACCCCCAACTATCTGGTGATGTGGCGTGTTTCCAGAAATCCTGGGATATGTGAATGGTGTTAAAGTCTGTAGAATCTTTGTTGCAGAATGCACCTGATGATTTGGCTTGATCCTGGCTTTTGGCTGTTATGGCCAAATTCTCTCCCCATCGCATCCCTAGGTTTGAGGATGGATGACGATATTACCATGTTGCCATGGGTCTCCGCTTGGGCTCCACTTTGTTGCCCCCATAACTGTGGAGCAGAAGTGGATCATCTTATATCGCATGATCTTAGCTGCAAAAGGAGTGAAGGATGTTTCTACCATCATACCACCATGGCTATCAAATCATTGCGGGTCATTGGGACCAGGTCAATGGCTTTCTTGAAGGGGCTCAGCCTCGGGATAAGGCAAAGAACTGAAAGGTGAACGCCCGTGCTCACCTCCGTCATAGTCTCTCAGTGGCAGTCCAGTGGGGCAATACCTTGTCTGTTTTGGGTTCGGTAAGGAGTTTAAATTATTGTTAGTTCTTTAGTTATATTAGTTAATTAGTTATTATTTTGTTATTTTTGTAACTAACTTGTGTTGATATTTTGTTTTATTGTCATTATGATCTCTTTATCTATTTCTGTCCTATGTGTGGATCTAACTATTTAAACACAATGAGAATAACAAGAGATATTAATAATGAAAATAATAATAATAATACCTGAATTGCTTCCTGTACTAAAATGCCATAGAGTCCAGTGGCTATTGACATGATGTTTCAGTTCTTAAAGAGTAGAAAGAGTTCCATAATGTTGAAAAGGAAGCTGATTGCCCATTTTGAGCGATTTCAGACAGTTTTTCCTCAAAATGCTCAAAAATGTCTCAATTGAGCTTCTTTCGGTTAAAAAGGGGAGATTTCTCACCAAAAGCCGTTTTCTGTCGTTTAAAGAGTAGAAAGAGTTCCATAATGTTGAAAAGGAAGCATTTTGACAAGAACGAGCGATTTCAGACAGTTTCTACTCAAAACGCTCAAAAACGTTCCAATTGGAGCAAAATAGAGCTTCTTTCAGTTAAAAAGGTGTTTTCTGTCATTTAAGGGGGGACTGTACGTCAGTCAAATCGCCATAACTTTTTAAAAATTCCAGTGTGTTCCTTATACTTTGTGCTTTCTAATGGTATGTTGAATGTCTCTGCAGACATATTTTCTCGGAAGATACATCAAGATCCCTAAAAAAGTTGACCTAACTTGCAGAAAAGTTCATAACTGCCGTCAGCTGATAGAGGAGGCTCTAATCTGTGCAACACATGAACAGATTATTGAGTGGCAGGCCACTGCTTTTGTAACTGGAAAACACCAGGGAAAATCCCAAACCTCACCACTTCAAATCACCATAACTTGCCAACACTTATAGTAATTAAAAATGTGTTACATATGTTGCACAGATAATTAGAAGCACTATCCAGTGATATAAATTTTTTTTAGTGAAGCGTAGGAAAATTATGAGCTTCACGGCAAAAAAAAAAAAGTGTTTTTTTTAATGATAAAAGTATAGTCCAAGTTACGGCAATGAAATGTTTGGGTTTACAATAAAATATCATGCAAGATGTGTTCTCTTTGTAGTTTCTTGATCTGTTACATGGACAAAAACAAACTTAACTTCAAAATGGAGCATCCAATGCCTCTAAAAGTTTGCAAATGGCTAGAGGATAGATACAAGAAGGAAAAAAAGAGGGGGAAAAGTCTAGTTTTTGATGTACAGCTTTTTACAGGTGTATCCTATGGAATTTTAATTCTGAATGTAGTGACTCCCTACTATGTTAGAGCAAGTACTGGATAGTTGCAAATAGGGACCACCTCCTGAAGAGTTAGAAGTAAGGACCTCCTGGACAGTTGGAAGTGGGGACCACCTCGACAGTTGGAAGTGGGGACCTCCACAGTCAGAAGTGGGGTTTATTTAGAACTACTTTAAATGTTTTTTCCTTTGCCCATTCTCATTCTATGTTAATGTCATGAGATAGCATGGTTTCTAGTGAAATTGGCCATTATTCAGAATGTGGAGATGGCAATTGCTCAGTTGCAGAAGCCCCGTGAAAATATTTTGCCATCCCTATACTTCTGCTACTACTGCTACTAATACTACCACCACTGATATAATATTAGTTTATTATTATTATTGCGTACATGTTGTCAAAGTCAGTGCCATCTTTGTTGCAAATGCACATGACGATTTGGCTCCAGCCTGGCTTTTGGCTCTTTCAGCAAAAGAATCTGGTGCATGGCTAAATTCCCTCCCCATCTCACCCATTGCTTTGAGGAGGAATGACAACCATAATGGTTGCCATCGGTCTCTGCTTGAGCTCCACTTTGTGTTGTCCTAACAACTGCCAGCACTGTGGATCTGAAGTGGATCATCTCACCATGCATGGTGCTAACTGCAAGAGTAGTGAAGGACATTTATAATGCCACGATAAACGACATCCTCTTCTGAGCGTTGTTATCTGCACATGCTCCTTCCAGGCTGCATTCTGGCCGAAAAAGGCCTGATTGGGTAAATTGTTCCATGGGAAACTGGCTAGCAACTGGTATGGGATGTAACCTGTCCAGATATGTTGGCCCAATCATGGGGTGTAGCAGTGAGTAGTGATGGATCTGTGGCTGTTGTGGCCGCGAGGAGAAGAAAGTGGCAGTCTGGATCCTTGCTACTGTTTTCTGCCCATGGCCATTGAGTCATTGAGCATCATCAGGGCCAAGTCGATGGCTTTCTTGAAGGAGCTCAGCCTCAAGGATAAGGCAAAGAACTGGGGAAGTGAATGCCCGTGCTCACCTCCTTCAGCGTCTCTCAGTGGCAGTCCAGCAGGGGAATGCCTTATCTGTATTGGGGTCGGTGGGGAGTCACTCTGAGTTGAAATTGTTGTTAGCTTTTTAGTAATTTATTTATCAGTTATAAAATATAAAACTTAAATATGTTTGTTAATTAGATAGTTATTATTTTGTTGGTGTTTTTGTGTTATTAATTATTATTATTACTACTACTACTACTACTACTACTACTACTACTACTACTATTATTATTATTATTATTATTATTATTATTATTATTATTATTATTATTATTATTTTCAGCCTTTCTGCTGCAACCTCTTGACCAAAAGAAGCTCTTGTAGTCTGCACCCTCTACCAGTCTATGAACTCCTACTCCTTCAACATATTTCACGCTCTGAAGGCTGAGTTAGGAATTTTATTTTTGCTATTTTTTTAAAATGCTGCTTGTATACCTCAGAACCCACTAAGCTCGCTCTTTTTGTCGTGTTGTACCCCTGGCTTCCGCGTAAGTCTTCTAAAACTTCGCACCCACCACCTGGATAATTGTCTTCAGCGTATAGAGTGTTCCAGCTGGATGAGCTCCTGCTCCCGTAACTTTTCGGTAACGGAAAGAAAACCTTCTCTACGGTTTTCCCGACAGCAAAAATGACAACACTGTGATTACACCAGCTGCGCATGTCCCTTTTATGTGGGAGAAGCTGCTGCGCATGTCCCTTTGTTGTGGGCGGAGTTAGACCGCACCCAGAGCTGTTCTGCACCGCCCCAGCGTTATTGCTTCTGTGTGTTAACCGTCGTACTCAGTCTAAAAAGTACACCGTGGCACTGGATCGTACGCCGTCACAACTGCAACATGGCCAATCGTAAAGTTTCAACTAGCGGAGAAGTAATGGTTCGCACCAGTTTTAGTAAGTGATTTTATATTATGCTTCATTTCAAGCGTGGGTGAATCAGTGGGGAGAGGCCTGTAACGTTTAATTTGTTCCCCCCAAAAAGTTGTTCCCCCCTTATTGAAAGTTTTGTTCCCACCCTAGCCCTAGCCCTTGCCCTAGCCCTTGCCCTAGCCCTTTATTTTTCAAGAGGGAACTTTTTTCAAGTATAAAGTTCCAGGGGGAACATAATATTTTTTACAGAAAAAGTTCCAGGGGGAACCAAATATGGGGGGGACCAAATTTGTCATGACAGTACCTATCAATGTATCCCCCCCCCCTCTTCCCAGGTATATAGTATATAGTATGTGGGTGATTTGACTGGCTTATTTTCCCAGGTGGTGAGGCATTTGACAGGCAAAGCAATAAAATTGAGTGCATGGGCCACTAAAACCATGTGGCATCAGCTTCTGTAATAGAGAATAGAGTAGCTAATCTGGGCTAGTAGGCTTGGGAGACTGGGAAGGTGTGGAGAGCCTATTGTGGTCTCTGTGATAAGTGGATGTCACTGATCTTGGAGAAGACTTCATAAAACCTACCTATAAAATGGAGAAAGATGGACTACTGGCAGTGGACAGCTTTGAAAGTATAGCTTACTACCATGATGCTGTAATTCACTCTTCTCATTCAAATACTGTCACAGTGATTCACCAGTTCAGCAGCAATGACACACCTATGCCATGAACTGTGTTCAGCATGGCACCTAATACTTTCAGCATCCTCTGAAAGAGTATCTCAATAACATTTGAAGCATAATTACTTGGTAAAGGCTCATAACAAAATGTTGTACTCGATCCCAACCATTCCTTACATGACTTTAGTCAACAAGAAGTCATCAAAATTAAACTTATCCTAATAGCGAGACTCCTACAATTGTTCTTGAAAACGGAGTCCGTTAGTAGCATTTAATAGAAAGTCTAAGTTAAGCGATGGTGGTAGAGATAAGCGATGGTGGTAGAGGGCCAGTTTGATTAAATTCCTAATGAAGTAAATAAAATTACTGGTAAACTCTCAACGAACTGTCATTTGACATAAATAATTTTCTTGATAGTCAACATTTTGTGTCCAAGGAAGACCATTAGTAATCAGGAACACAGATGTTGGACATTTCAGTAATGAAATCGGCACTTCTGGGGAATGAACAAACTCTTTGCACACATTTTACCTTGGTTGTCTTTCGAAAGCCTTCATGATTACTCGGGAACTATCACAGACACGTAAACCAATCATACCAATCCCAGTTACACTTTCCAAATACGGCTGCCCTGAGCTTTGCAATATTCTTCCCAGCAACTGCATCATACACACACATTATCCACAGTTGTTCTGCGAAACTGGTGTTTTGTTTGGGGCAAACTTTGCATGGCCGACCAGCACGAAAGAGAGCTGAACTGTGGTTTTTTTTTGTGTTAAAGCTCTCCAGGTGTTGAACAGCGTCAATGGGCGCTATTTTTATTCTGGTCAACACAATTATCGGCATGTAAGATTAAGCTCCTCTCTTGCTAGCTATGCTTCTTGAGATAATTGTGCACTCGACTGATTATGTTATTCTCACCCCTTCCAATAGCTACATTTTATGACGTAGTTCATTTGAGAGGATTGACCTCACAACCCCAAAATGCTACATTTTCCTGGCATTCGGGGGGGGGGGGGGGAAATTGGCCAGGTTGTCACAGGCAATAAGGGAAATGCATTTACTTGGAAATATCTAAGCTGCAATGCGTCGTGCTGGTGTTGAATCGACTGACAGTGGTGGTTGCTTTGCAAGTTCACATCGTTCATTATAGTGGTGCCTCTGCAGCCTAGCTAGAGCACAGTGTTTTCATGCATCTTCAAGCCTTTAGGATTTGATGGCTTCTCGTAATTGTATTACAAGGGTTGCATTCTGTTGACAATCAAAACAGATCTCAGTTTTCATGATGGATACGAAAGGGTACACATCATTCCAGGTGTGTTGAAATGTCCACCTTGACATTTTATCCTCGTGAAAATTCTCCCTTAATTAACAAGTTGTGATATACCGTTTGCACACAAACACCTTCAATTGGCAAGAGCATCACCCGGTATTCTTTGTACGAAGGCAGACCAACGGGAAGAGGTAATGCGTGGTTGTTAGTTGACAGTTTGGTGGAATACCTTCACGTTTCATAACATCAAAGCCTGTCTGGTTGATAAAGCTTGCGAACGCTGAAGTGATGATTGACTAGACTCTCAAGGCTGGAGTGGCATATTACATATTACGTACACAAACAGATAAGCTTCCCACCATATTTACAGTTCTCTGTATAATAGCAAGCTCACGCAAGTCATCTTATTATTCCTGACGAAGGCTAAAGCATCTAGTCGAAAAATCGAGAGAGTAATGATTATTAAGAAGGTCATTGTAATTTTATTATGTCAACTGAGAGTTTCTTTAGAATTACTGTTCTCCTAAAAGTATATAGGACCAGGTGAATTTGGTTCTGCAGGGAATAGGTGACAGTGTGATCTTCCAGCTTGTATATTTCAACAGAATCATTAGGTATCCTTTAGTGAGCAATCACAGATTTACGATCATACTGTCTGGCAAGCAGCCATTCTTTGGACCTAGAGAAAAGCATGCACTTCCAAACGATTTCATAGTCCACTCTCTCTTCCATATAAACATGCTGCGCAGTTAGATTGTGTATGTTAGAGTCAACATGACTCAGACTACGAGCTTGTTTAAGTCTGCCCAGCATCATAACAGTCAGGTACACTACGACAGCTTCAGATTGATCACACCCACTAGTCAATCTGAACTCAGCATTCACCTCATCTGTCCTTCCCGTCAGTGGCTCAGAATCCATTGCTGGCTTGTTTAATTGTCAAGTAGAAACTAAATAATGTAACTGGTTACCCACCAATAACAACCGTGGTAGATAGAGAATAAAATGTCAGGTAGTTTCAGCTGGTTTAAATCACTGACACTGCGAGCTACAAACACTGGCTGGTAGCATTAGAAATTACTAGATCTCGGCTTTCTTGTTTATGTAATCATCTTTTAAGCTGCACTCTAGGGAGACTCCATTGCTAGGTGGAAAAGTTCATGGCCTCAAATACGTCATTGGTTACCGTGAAGATGTGTTTTTCTCAAAGCATTTCTTTAACATCATATCTGCTGCTTCACATGTATAAAATTAAATTTGCAATAAATGGACTATGGAGAAAGTATTGTTCCGTACCCTTGCCAGGTCATTAGCCATTGTCTATTGCATAAGTTCCTATACATGCACGTCACTTAAATTGGTGTTCCCATAATTGTTGGTTGTTATTTTACTTAAATGTTATTATTACTCTGATAGACACATGTTGGAGTCAGGTTTTGCTCTTGAGATTCAATTCGAGACTATCTCGATCCCTTCCTAAGGTCTAGCTGATCATGTGACTACTGTCTTGTAGCCATATGACAGCAGTTGTTAGTAAATGGCAGGGAGATCATAACCTTATTTGCAGTCGAGAGTGGGGTGAGGGTCTATTGCTCTCTGGACCACAAGCTTCCTCGTCCTAGGATTGTTATTATGAGATTCCTATTGTACCATTATAACAAGAATGTACCTCTAGTATCACATTATAACAAGAATGTTGCTCTATAATTCGTGATGAAGGCTAGAGAATCTAGTCGAAACATCGAGAGAGTAAAATTCAAGTTGATTAATTTTGAGAAGGTTATTGTAATGTAACTCTATCATATTAACTCTATCATATTATAACAAGAATGTGGCTTTAGTATCAGATTATAACAAGAATGTGTCTCTAGTAGTATCAGATTATAACAAGAATGTGGTTCTAGTATCAGATTATAACAAGAATCAGATTATAACAAGAATGTGGTTCTAGTATCAGATTATAACAAGAATGTGGCTCTAGTATCACATTATAACAAGAATGTGGCTCTAGTATCGGATTATAACAAGAATGTGGTTCTAAGTATCAGATTATAACAAGAATGTGGTTCTAGTATTAGATTATAACAAGAATGTGGCTCTAGTATCAGATTATAACAAGAATGTGGCTCTAGTATCAGATTATAACAAGAATGTGGCTCTAGTATCAGATTATAACAAGAAAGTGTCTCTAGTATCAGATTATAACAAGAATGTGGTTCTAGTATAACAAGAATGTGGTTCTAGTATCAGATTATAACAAGAATGTGGCTCTAGTATCAGATTATAACAAGAATGTGTCTCTAGTACCATTATAACAAGAATGTGGCTCTAGTTTCAGATTATAACAAGAATGTGGCTCTAGTATCAGATTATAACAAGAATGTGTCTCTAGTATCAGGTTATAACAAGAATGTGGCTCTAGAATAAGATTATAACAAGAATGTAGCTCTAGTATCAGATTATAACAAGAATGTAGCTCTAAGAATGTGTCTCTAGTATCAGATTATAACAAGAATGTGGTTCTAGTATCAGATTATAACAAGAATGTGGTTCTAGTATCAGATTATAACAAGAATGTGGCTCTAGTATCAGATTATAACAAGAATGTGGTTCTAGTATCAGATTATAACAAGAATGTGGGTTCTAGTATATCAGATTATAGCAAGAATTTGTCTCTAGTATCAGATTATAACAAGAATGTGGTTCTAGTATAACAAGAATGTGGTTCTAGTAGTATAACAAGAATGTGGCTCTAGTATCAGATTATAACAAGAATGTGGCTCTAGTATCAGATTATAACAAGAATGTGTCTCTAGTATCAGATTGTATCAGATTATGACAAGAATTTGTCTCTAGTATCAGATTATAACAAGAATGTGGCTCTAGAATAAGATTATAACAAGAATGTAGCTCTAGTATCAGATTATAACGCTCTAGTATCAGATCAAGAATGTGTCTCTAGTATCAGATTATAACAAGAATGTGGTTCTAGTATCAGATTATAACAAGAATGTGGTTCTAGTATCAGATTATAACAAGAATGTGGCTCTAGTATCAGATTATAACAAGAATGTGGTTCTAGTATCAGATTATAACAAGAATGTGGTTCTAGTATCAGATTATAACAAGAATGTGGCTCTAGTATCAGATTATAACAAGAATGTGGTTCTAGTATCAGATTATAACAAGAATGTGGTTCTAGTATCAGATTATAACAAGAATGTGGGTTCTAGTATCAGATTATAACAAGAATGTGTCTCTAGTATCAGATTATAACAAGAATGTGGTTCTAGTATCAGATTATAACAAGAATGTGGTTCTAGTATCAGATTATAACAAGAATGTGGCTCTAGTATCAGATTATAACAAGAATGTGGTTCTAGTATCAGATTATAACAAGAATGTGGTTCGATTATAACAAGAATGTGGGTTCTAGTATCAGATTATACAAGAATTTGTCTCTAGTATCAGATTATAACAAGAATGTGGTTCTAGTATCAGATTATAACAAGAATGTGGTTCTAGTATCAGATTATAACAAGAATGTGGTTCTAGTATCAGATTATAACAAGAATGTGGGTTCTAGTATCAGATTATACAAGAATTTGTCTCTAGTATCAGATTATAACAAGAATGTGGTTCTAGTATCAGATTATAACAAGAATGTGGTTCTAGTATCAGATTATAACAAGAATGTGGCTCTAGTATCAGATTATAACAAGAATGTGGTTCTAGTATCAGATTATAACAAGAATGTGGGTTCTAGTATCAGATTATACAAGAATTTGTCTCTAGTATCAGATTATAACAAGAATGTGTTTCTAGTATCAGATTATAACAAGAATGTGGTTCTAGTATCAGATTATAACAAGAATGTGGCTCTAGTATCAAGATTATAACAAGAATGTGGCTCTAGTATCAAATTACAACTCTTACTTGAGTAATATGCACACACTATACATTGGATATGTCATGGTTTGAAGTTGATGTTTATACATTCAATTGGACTCAGACTTCATGCTGAGATCTGCAATTTGTCTACATGAACAAGATCTACCACCAGCCATAGCATTTGTGACTGACTCTTGACTTCATTCATGATGGCTGGGTTCCACTGAACATAAGCAGCATCTGCTGAGCCATGATTATATCCACTGTGTGTGTCCACTGTATTAGGGCATTACATATAAAAGTGGCGAGTTCTCTTTTCCCCCTTCTGCAAATGAGTTTTACACACTATGTCACTGGACTTCCTTGGTTTTTCATACAGTCCATTACTCGCAAGATATGTCCTTAGAAAATCTATGAATGTCAGCAGAGAGTAGATCTACAAAGTCAGGACATGCTTACATAAACCTGCATGCAGATGTAATCAGCATAAATAACAAATAACATGGCTACTATTTCTTTGCTGCAATCTAGGTACTCCCAACTGTCAAAGATTCGGGTTCGTGTATGCCACTCCAAGTACTCCTACCAAGGATTGTAGTAAGTAGAGTAAAGCAAATCCTCACACACTTACATGTACTGTACCTCAGCCTCCTCAGCTCAGCAACTGGCTCCCTTAAATAGGCTACCAGCTGTGAACTTAGGTTTGAACATACATGGTATATAACATGCTTGCACTCCACACGATGTATTGGCCAACTAACTGTTTCATGTTGTAGGTGTTACTTGCTAAGTGTATGTGTGTGCATGGAGTTCAAGCTATTCTCGGTGTGCCTGCATCTTGGAATCTTGTCAGGGGTGACCTTTAGGTGGAGAATCCCTGACACTATTGTGTATATCTAACATTTGGACTGAAAATTGCCTCATCACGTGTTATATATATATATACTGTGGACTGATTTATCCAACCAAAACTAGGCATTTAGTTATATATAACCATCCATGCTCTCGTAGGCTTATCAAAGGAATAAAGATATCTATCTCATGCTAAGTATCCATCAGTACGTATGGACAGTGCTACATTTCTCCAATAAAGCCATGCTTTTTCTGATACCTGCCCTCTTACCTCTGCTACTACTAAGAGTTTGTACTTCGACTTGCATCACCTCTAGCACCCATCTCTCTATGAGCATATCCTACACAACCGCAAGCTCTTGCCACTCAATGAAAATTGAATGGATCATTGATCAGACCACAAGTTGATCAGACCACAAGTTGATCAGACTACAAGTTGATCAGACTTCAAGGATGCATTAAACATAAGACAAATGCAGCCAACTATGAAAGTAAGTTCACACTCTAAACATCCCCACTCAAGGGTAGTTTAAAAAGGTGTGGCTTTGTTCATGGTCAGGGATGAAAAATAACCTTGCAGTTTTAATCATGTGATACTACTGACAATGGTTCTGATATGTCAAAGCAGTAACTGCATTACCTATTAGACAATACTGTGCAATAGCTATATAACATTATACACCAGCTGTAGACACATCCTCATACACGACCCTTTACCCATTATTGTCATACATGTACGCATGCGCAGAACATCAATACTGCCAGTTAATACCAGCATTGCTATTCTTAAGAACCTATTTATACCTAGTTGCATCTTTGATCAAATGAGCAATAGCTCTATTATCTATGCTGGTATTAACTGGCAGCTAAAGCATTTCGACGGACCCCAAACTAAGTTGCAGCCACACGAAGAAGCCAGCAGATCGGAGAGGAGACTAACCCGAATTAGCGCCCACCATCACGATGACTGAAGTAAAGTGCCCATTCGCCGGCTGTACGTATATCCTACCAGACCTAGAACCCACACTAGCAGCTACAATACTGTCAGCCCACGCCCTGAACCACAGAGCGACTGCACCAACACAGGCAGCCAGGGTAGAGAAGGTGAGGAGGCCAGACATCACGTCAGAGGGGACCACGGAGGATTGGATCTACTTCAAATCCAGATGGGGGGATTATATGAGAGCGACCAAACTAACCGGACCGGACCTCTGTATCCAACTACTGGAATGCTGCGATGACCAGCTGAGAAGGGATTTGACCCGCAATGCAGGGGGGACCCTAGTAGATAAGACCGAGACGGAGATCTTCGAATCTATCCAAACCCTAGCAGTAAGGGAGGAGAACACTGTGATAGCCAGGACCGCCCTGCACGCCATGAAGCAGGACAGGGACGAGCCAGTGAGAGCTTTTGGAGCGAGACTAAGGGGACAAGCCAGCGTCTGCAAATTCATTAAGTTATGCGCCAACTATGGCCACCAGGTGGATTATGCAGAGGATAACGTAGCAGATGTACTATGCAGAGGCCTGGCCGACCTGGATATCCAACAAGATCTTCTGGGGGAGCAAAACCAGGACCTGACAGTGGAACAGACACTCAAGTTCATTGAAGCTAAGGAGGCTGGCAAAAGATCAGCCTCCAGACTGTCTATACCCCACCAAGTAGAGGCCATGGGGAGCACCTACAAACGCTCAAAGAGGCCAGACATAGAGAAGAGACCATCCAGGACAGGACCACCCCAGAGAGAGGAAGCATGCTCCTACTGTGGAGGAAGGGGCCATGAGAAGAATGCCCCCACCAGGATCAGAAGGACAGAATGCCCAGCATTCGGGACCACATGCACCGGCTGTGGCAAGCCACACCACCTGGAAAAGGTATGTAGACAAAAGCACACACAGCAGGAGAATGCCATGAGTGATTACATGTGTGTCATCAGACAAAGGCACACACAGCAGGAGAATGCCATGAGTGATTACATGTGTGTCATCAATACCCCCAACACCGCCATGGAGCACCACACGTACGACCAGACCAGCGGCAGATGGGCCAAAGGGACATCGAAACCACAACCACAGGTACAGCTCCAAATCGAAATAACCACTGAAGACTATGCCCACTAACACCTTGGCCACAGGTGACAGGAAGATCACTGCATGGGCGATGGCGGACACAGGATGTCAGAGCTGCCTCACAGGTACACACATCCTCAAGGAACTAGGCTTGACTGCTAACAACCTCATCCCTGTAAAACTACAAATGAGAGCAGCCAACAACAGCCACCTCCACATCTTAGGAGCAGTCGTCCTGAGATTTACTGACACCAGCTCAGCGCTATCTACCAGACAGATGGTATACGTGTCCAAAGACGTCAAGAAGCTATACCTTAGCAGGGAGGCCTGTGCAGACCTGGGCTACATCTCACAGAAGTTCCCAACAGAGACAATCTCCACTATGGAAGCCAGCCCCAGGCCCACCGCAACTATACTAACCACCAAGAACTGCCAATGTCCCAGAAGATCCACTCTAACCCCATACCAGTCCCCATCCACTGGCAGGAGGATGTGAAGGAAGGCCTCAGCCGGGACGTCCGTCTAGGTGGCTTGGAGAAGGTACCTATAGGCACCACCACTACATGGTGCCACCACATGATCATATGCCCCAAGAAGAATGGCTCCCTCAGGAGGACGATAGATTTTCAGGCACTCAACCAACATGCCACCAGGGAGACTCACTACACCCAGTCCCCCTTCCACCAAGCACAATCAGTCCCCAGAGAGACCAAGAAAACAATCTTTGATGCCTGGAATGGATATCACTCCGTCCCACTCCACCAGGCTGACAGACTTTCATTACCCCATGGGGTCGATACCGCTACTGCACCGCTCCACAAGGCTACATAGCCTCCGGAGACGGTTATACCAGCAGGTACAACAGTATAGTATCCCTCATCCCAAGGAAGACCAAATGCATTGACGACACTCTCCTATGGTCCGACTCCATCACAGACTGCTACCACCAAGCCACTGAATGGCTGGACATCTGTGGTAGAAACAGAATAACCCTGAACCCTGACAAGTTCAAGTTCGCAGAGGACGAAATTGAATTCGCAGGATTCAAGATTACCAGGTCGACCGTTAAACCCTGCAGCAAGTTCATCAGGGCAATCACAGATTTTCCCACCCCAAAGAACATCACAGATGTCAGATCCTGGTTTGGGCTCATGAACCAGGTTTCGTACTCCTTCAGCATGACTAAAGAAATGCAACCGTTCAGGGACCTACTCAAACCCACGGAGAAATTTACATGGAGTGAGACTCACCAGAAGGCATTTGCAGACTCCTTACTAGCCATCACAGCTGACATCGTCAAAGGAGTAGAAATATTCGACAAAAGCAGAGCCACATGCCTGGCAACAGACTGGTCCAAGGATGGGATTGGCTACTGGTTATTCCAAAAGCACTGTCATTGCCCATCCAGGGTCCTATTCTGTTGCAAGACAGGCTGGAAGATAACACTTGTTGGCAGCAGATTCACCCATGGTGCAGAATCTAGGTAGCCCCCATAGAAGGGGAGGCCCTAGCAGTCGCCGATGCCCTGGATAAAACCAAACATTTTGTCCTAGGCTGCACCCACCTTACCATTGCAGTAGACCACCGGCCACTGCTGAAGATCCTGGGAGACAGGTCACTGGACAAGATCAGCAACACATGGCTCAGGAACCTGAAAGAAAAGACACTCAGATACCGGTTCAACATCATTCACATCCCTGGGGTCAAAAACAAGACATCAGATGCCCTGTCCAGATACCCCTCAGGGCCACCACACCCAGCGAAAATGACCCTCCCTGACGACATCCACTGGATTGATGACCAACCACAGCAGCCACCAACCCGCATCCCATCTAGACTGATGGCAGGCATCCCCGCAGAGAATCACTCCATCTCACAATTGGTAGAATCCACAATTTTGGACTCGCTAATGGCAGTCCTGGAGTCGATCAAGCCCATAGACTGGGAGCAGGTTCAAACGCCACCTCGTCTGACCAAGACATGTGCCTCCTCCTCTCCACAATCGAGGAGGGTTTCCCAGAGGACAGACTCCTCGTCCCACACAACATCTGGGTATTCCATAGCATCAGACACAATCTATACTCCATTGATGGAGTAGTGGTATATGGCGACCGACTTGTGACAACATCAGCATTAAGGCCAACCTGCCTGATGGCCCTACATGCAGCCAACCAGGGGACCTCATTGATGACATCAAAGGCAGAGACCTCAATATATTGGCCTGGCATCAACAAGGACATCAAGACCACCAGACAGGAATGCAGCAGCTGCAACAGGATGGCTCCATCTCAGGCAGCCCTACCCCCAACCACACCTGTCATACCAGCCTACCCATTCCAATACCTATGTGCAGACTATTTTCACCACCTAGGAAGGTCATACCTGGTCATTATTGACCGGTACTCTAACTGGCCTATTGTGTCCCATGCATCTAATGGGACTCAAGGTCTCATCAGTGTACTCCGCACCACATTCTCCACATATGGCATACCAGAGGAACTAGCCACAGATGGTGGACCAGAATTCGCGTCATACCTCACCAAGACCTTTCTCAAGAACTGGGGAAGGGGGGTGCATCACCGGCTGAGCTCAGTAGCGTTTCCCCACAGCAATTGCCGAGCGGAGGTGGGGGTTAAAACGGTAAAAAGGATACTTGCCGACAACACCAAGCCAGATGGGAAGATAGACACAGACACCTTCCAACAGGCCATCCTCCAATATAGGAATACCCCTGACCCGACAACGAAACAATCTCCGGCCAACTACATCTTTGGCAGAACGATCAAAGACCTCATCCCCATCCTCCCTGGGAAGTACAAGCGTCTACAACCTTGGAAGGACCTGCTGGACTCAAGGGAAACTGCACTTACACACAGGCACCAAGATGCCCATGACAGATGGACCCTCCACACCAGGCCTCTGACCCCACTCAAGGTTGGTGACCACGTGAGGGTACAAAACCAAGTAGGCCACCACCCCACCAAATGGGACAGGACTGGCTCTGTAATAGAGATGCACCAATACCACCAATACCTAGTCAGACTTGATGGCTCCGGTCGCACAACACTAAGGAACAGAAGATTCCTGAGGGTCTACACCCCCATCCACCAACCAATACCAAGAAACACCTCTACTCCCAACTCATGCTCCAACACCCAGGAGAGCAACTCCCCAACCCGACCTACCACCCCTCCCCCAACAGAGATCTCGAACCCAAGCCAACCGATCCAGACTCCAGCATCACCAGCTGCCCCCCTCATTCAGAAACAGGGCAGCCCCCAAACACCAGGCCCCGCAACCCCACCACTCCGAAGATCCACCAGAGATAGGAAACCACCGGACCGGTTACACTATTAACTCAGTCTTTATGGCATACATAAAGACTTGGAGGGAGATAGACAATACTATGCAATAGCTAGATAACATTATACACTAGCTGTAGACACATCCTCATACACGACTCTTTACCCATTATTGTCATACATGTACGCATGCGCAGAACATCAATACTGCCAGTTAATACCAGCATTTCTATTCTTAAGAACCTATTTATACCTAGTTGCATCTTTGATCAAATGAGCAATAGCTCTATTATCTACCTATCACCATTATTGGCTTACCCAGTAACTCTGAAGGCAGCCTGGGATATCTTAGTCCCTGACATTTAGGATTGCATCATATACTTTGACAGATTCATTTACGACTTCTCTTTTTGAGATGTGGAAGAGTGAAAGTTGAGCTGCTGCAATGGAGATTGTTTGATTCCGGTCTGCTTCAATTCTTTGCTACACATGTCATGTGAACCGCAAGTAATTTGTGCCAGCTTTTACTTTGCTGTACTTATTGAAAAGATTAAACATTTCCTTTGGACAGCATGCTGTTAAAGATCCTGGAACTGCTGATGGAAACTTGCTTTTTAGAGCAGTTTTGCAAGCAACTTGCCACCACAAAGCTGGGCCATTCAACCAAGATGTCGCTATGGGAACTGCCTATCTCTGCCTGAAATTCTGAAATTTGTCCAGTGTGGCTATCAGTGGTTCAGTGCTTCACAGCCATTGAGTAGAATAGGTTCCACAAAGGTGATATACAAATGAGGGAAGTCAAGGGATTACATGATCCTTGAAACATGCCAATGACACCAAGTGCAAAGAAGGTCCTTCTGTCTTAAGGGGGGGACTATACATCAAAACCACAAAACAGTTGTACCTATTTCTAATCGCCATAACTTTTTTCTCTTTCGTCTACACAGACCAAAGTCTTTGTTATTCGTGTGTGTTTTTATAAAATGTTAAATATCTCTATAGACAAATATTCTCAGAAGATACATGCAGAAACATCGAGGTGACTCCAAGATATTTATGGCAGACCTAGCTGACTAACGATTTGAAGTCAAGTACTCATAATTGGTGTGTGGCTTGCTAAGGAGTGTCTCAGTGATTTCCATGGCCAAAGTTACCATATGTTGTCATGTTGATTAGTTACACACTACAGAGTCTGAAAAACTGGTAAAAACTAGAGGTCACCTCTTCTAACCACCATCTCTTGGCAATCCTTGCAGTAAACAAAAATCTGATTCATGGAAATCACAGAGTACTAAAAGAGCTCTCAAATGACATACACAGCCAAAAAAATTAGCAAACGGTTTTAAAGCCACAAGAAATTAAAGCCACAAGAAATATTTCCATTAACTGTGGGAATAAGCAGTCCAAGTTTTGAAAACGAAATGTTTGAGTTAGCAGTGAAATTACTTGACAAAATAATTTCTTTTATATACAATTTTAGCAATTCGTTGATCTGTTTTTTTTACTTCCATGACTTCCTTGAGTTTTTCTGTGCCTGTATCTACATGTAACAAAGATGAAAATTGTTAGATGTATATGTGGAATTTTCCTTTACAGCTGAATGTTTGTACATGTCAAAGAAATGTATGATGGAGTAGATCCACCATAACTTTGAAATAAAGCACCCTATGTCTCTAAAACTTTGGAAATAGCAAGTAGATAGATGCAACAACAGTTTGAACTTAAAATATAATAATCATTAAATTAAAATTAAATTTCATGTGTAGTCCCCCCGGGGTGTGTGTGGGGGAGGGGGGGGGGGGGGGGGGGGGAGGGACTGTACGTCAGCACCACCAAAGTATTATAAATCGCCATAACTTTTGGTGTATACACTCGATGCATTCCCTATTTCCTTATGCTTTGTGCTTCCTAATGATATGTTGAATGTCTCTGCAGACATATTTTCTCATAATTGGGCAGTTATGAACTTTTCTGCAAGATAGGTCAACTTTTTTAGGGATCTTGATGTATCTTCCGACAATTATCAAGACCAAAGTCCCAGATTTGGTCAGCTGATAGAGGAGGCCCTAATCTGCAATACATGAACAGATTATCAATAAATGTAGTGTTTTTAGAGTGGCAGGCCACCACTTTGGCAACTGGAAAACACCAGGGAAAATCCCAAACCTCACCACTTCAAATCACCTATATAATACTTATAGCAATTAAAAAGTTGGCATGTACATTAAACAGATAATTAGACGAGCTATCCAGTGATACATTTTTTAGTCAAGTGTAGTGAAGTGTAGGAAAGTTATGAGCTTAGCGGCAAAAAAAAATTGAAAAAATTGAAAAAATTAGAAAAATATAGTTCAAGTTAGGGCAAATATCATGCAAGATGTGTTCTCTTTGTAGTTCTTGATCTGTTACATAGACCCCAAAAAACAGTTTGAAAGAAGAAGGAAAAAAAGAAGGGGGGGGGAATGTCTATTTTTTTACGTATAGTCCCCCCTTCCCCCCTTAACTGATATTTCACCAAACACCGAGACACTTGCTTCATTTTTCAACTCAACTTCCTGATTAGACAAGTCATGGTTTCTGTGAGTAGTGGATGAGAAAATAGATAATGAATTTTTCAGACATGTTAAGTATATAATTATGTGAGATTGAGATTTGGATCAAGCAAAGGTGTCAATATTGGTTTGCTTGACGACGGCTAAACTGACACCACAAGTCCCAATATCATCTACACAGACTCCGCAAACCACGCTTAGAGTTGAAATAGGTCAATATGGCCAGCTACCTAGCAACCACATGTACATGTAACCACATAAAAATGACATGATCGCATAAACCTTGATAGCTGAAGGCAGAAAATGGTTTAGGTGGTACAACTCGTCAAACGTAATCCTTTGCTACCATGCTAGAGCGTAACATGTTTTTATGGTTATACCAGCGGAGAGAGGGAAAGAGGTACTTGGCATTGACCGAGTTCTTGGGGTTGTTTGTGTATATGTGTTGGGGGTTGGGTGGAATCCTAGATGGCTGTATCAGGTAATACTGTTCATTGCTAGTTAGAATACCAGTAAATACAGAATTGAAGTGTGTTATTTTAGGCCAAGAGTGCAGTAACTTTTAGCTGGTTAGTGCCTCACTCACTTAAGCATTTTTCCTGTAGGTTCTAGCTTCTAATTTTTAATCAATGATCATGACTATAGAACTACTCCTGCTCGAAACTCGGCGTTCGTATAGATGTGATGTCCACATATGACACTCTCCAGGCTCTGCTCTGCAACATTTGTCATTCCTTCTTCAAGGAGCTAACAATTGCACACTGTCCATGCACTTGTTGAATCTTGAAAAGTAGATCATGTGACAATGAAGTGACCTTTGTCTGACTTTGCCAATTATTGTGGAGGCATTCCTGGAGTTTCCTGCTTGGCTCCGCCCTATAACAAAATAGGTTATTTGCAGTTGTTACTTGATCACCATAAACCTTCATCTCTGTACCAATGGAAAGCTGTGCTCCACTCCCTCAAGCATACTCCTTGGTGGCCCATCTCAAAAGCAATAGGCAAACCATAAACTTGGCTAATGCACTACGATTGCTTGTCAAGAATCTGTACTATACTAGACACTGCTCATTCGAAACCAGCTTTTATGGCATTTTGAGAAGAGTTATGGGTCAGATTCTCATTTCAGCTTCTTTTTATGTGTATAAATAATAGCATGAAAATTCTGAAAATGATTTTTTTTCCCCTCCAAAAATTAACAAGTAATATGTAATTTAGGTCTGATGTAAAAAATAAAAATAAATTTCTGTATACAGAAAATGAAGACCAGTATACTCCAGATCACATGCGTGTCAAGCCAGGAGATACCTACAATGCCATGTGGATATATATGAAGATTGTTGACAAAGATGAAGAAACCAAAGTCAAGGATATGAAAGACAAACGAAAGGAAGATGAAAAAACAACCATTTATGGAAAGTGGCTCGTCATGACTGAAATGGTTAAAACTGACGAGATATGGAGCCAGATTGTGCAGGCTATGATAAATGCTGAGCTTCCGGGATGTGAAATATCCAAGTGCAGCACAATGATGTATCATCCAAGTTGCAGTGGTCCTGGACCACACACTAATCATGTGATCTGTGTGTATACTTGTGAGCATGACATGGATGCCATTGGATTCAAGCTGGTTGAGTTGGTAAAACAAGACATCAAATACAAGACAGATGCTGCAACACTAGATTACAAGTATGTCCACGCAGGATCTGGGAAAACCACCATCAAGACAATCTATTACAACAATGGAAAGCCTTCCTTCACTTTAGAAGGGGATAAATGTGTCTCTACAACACGTTGCAAGGATATATGGCATACAAACATGGTGGAATGTCCAGGACTGTCCAAATCTGAGGTTGATTATGGGCGATGGATACTTACAATTGAATATAAAGACCTGACTTTTCTGTGGCACATTCTCAAGAAGAAGATCGAGTTTGAAAGGGAAAAGTTTGGAGCTTTAAGGATGGTCTGTCCACCAAAACGAGAGAGATCATCATCAACTGAGCTGCCAGTTTTCCACGTGTACACGAACAAAGAGAAGAGGAAGAGTGTGGGGTTAAAGTTGGTGGACATTGTTGAATGTGATATAACATTTGAGTTAAAGGATAGCTCCCCCCAATTTGTCACTTTGTATTGGAATGACGGAGAGCCAGATTATGAGGTGGTCAGACGGAAGGGGATCACTAAAAACTGGCGCACTGGTGAAGATATGAAATAATAACTCCAATGATCATTTTAGTAATACTCTAATATATGAAATTACATATATAGCTATATATAGAACTCTAATGATCATTTTAGTAACACTCTTTTAGGGAGAAGAGAAACTATATAATCAATTATTGTGTATTTAACACGTAAATATCTACTAGTAAGTCTATTCTTTCACTGTGATTTCTACCATTCTACCATGCAGATAAAAAGTTCATCAGCTCAAAACTAGGGAGTAAAGCTACGGCTGTGTATTGCTCGCACCATTCACAGAAAACGACAAAAATACCATGATAATATTATCTTCCGAACAATAGTCATGTACGTTACAGTTACAGGACATGTACCAACTGATTATGATTGCAGTAACACTGTTCACAGTAAGAAGTTTTTCAATGTGATGTCAAATCCAGGTCCAAAGCTCGAAGACAAAGTTGCCCTTTTCACAAATGAGACTAAAATGAGAGAAACAGTCACACATAATTTTGTTAAGTTAATTTATATATGACAGGGAGTAAGTAGGAACCGGTATGTGGTTTATACCGTAGAGCCGGAAATTGTTGTTGTAATTTTGGAACCACTGCGGAAATTAATAAAGTTAGCAGATAAAGTTAGCAGATTTTAAATTCATTTATATCATTGTTAATTCAACAATGATATATTCAGAAAATTAGCAGACCACACCTACCAGATAACGATTATAATATGAAAATATAATTTTGGCAGTGCCTCTGTCCCCAAATTAAATTTCCTGCCAAATATCCCAACTATAGATACATTTACAGATGATCTTTACAGATGATCTTTACAGATGATCTTAACCAATTCTAGGGTTTTTATCATAAAACAAATCCATCATTGAAAAATGTACTGGCAGTTATACCTTTCAGTTGACAAAACGATATTACAATGACATTCGCAACAATCAGCTTTGAATTTTACATTCAATGTTTCGACTAGATGCTCTAGCCTTCATCAGGCTAGAGCATTTAGTCGAAGAGTAAAATTCAAGCTGATTATTGCTGATTATTGAGAAGGTCATTGTAATTTCTTATATTGGTTTGACCCATATTTCAAGATGGCGGATGCCAAACTCTGAAAGGCATTACTTTTGTTTCTGGTTGGTAAAGATTGTCAATGCAATAACCACACATGTATATGAGTACCTAGCTGTGCTGATCCAGTATTTGCTGTACATTATTGCTGCAAAGAAGCGAACAGTCGGTTGGTTTACTGAGAAGTTCACCGTCAGTACAGGCATTAAAGAAACAAGGTAAACTACTTGTGATCTGTGAATGTGGAATATGTCATAGCATGGTTGCGATCCATGATTATTGAATATGTCATAGCATGGTTGCGATTCATGATTATTGAATATGTCATAGCATGGTTGCGATCCATGATTATTGAATATGTCATATATAGCATGATTGTGATCCATGATTTTTTAATATGTCATAGCATGGTTGCTATCATTGAATATGTCATATATAGCATATGCCAGCACTTATAGTAATTAAAAATTTGTTACATATGTTGCACAGATAATTAGAAGTGCTATCCAATGATATAAAAAATAAGTGAAGTGTAGGGCTTTACAGCAAAAAAACAAAATTAATTTTTTTAATGATAAAAATATAGTCCAAGTTACGGCAATGAAATCTTTGGGTTTACAATAAATATCATGCAAGATGTGAACTCTTTGTAGTTTCTTGATCTGTTACATGGACAAAAAGAAACATAACTTCAAAATGGAGCATCCAATGCCTCTAAAAGTTTGCAAATTAGAACTACTTTAAATGTTTTTTCCTTGACCCATTCTCTCATTCTATGTTAATATCATGAGATAGCATGGTTTCTAGTGAAATGCTATATATAAACATTATTCAGAATGTGGAGATGGCGATTGCTCAGCTGCAGAAGCCCCGTGAAAATGTTTTGCCATCCCTATACTTCTGCTACTACTGCTACTAATACTACCACCACTGATATAATATTAGTTTATTATTAATATTGCGTACATGTTGTCAAAGTCAGTGCCATCTTTGTTGCAAATGCACCTGACGATTTGGCTCCAGCCTGGCTTTTGGCTGTTTCAGCAAAATAATCTGGTGCATGGCTAAATTCCCTCCCCATCTCACCCATTCCTTTGAGGTTGGATGACAATAGCATAATGGTTGCCATGGGTCTCTGCTTGAGCTCCACTTTGTGTTGTCCTAACAACTTCCAGCACTGTGGCTCTGAAGTGGATCATCTCACCATGCATGGTCCTAACTGCAAGAGTAGTGAAGGACATTTATAATGCCACCATAAACGACATCCTCTTCTGAGCATTGTTATCTGCACATGCCCCTTCCAGGCTGGAACCATTGAGTCTCTTTTACATTCTGGCAGAAAAAGACCTGATTGGATAAATTGTTCCATGGGAAAATGGCAAGCAACTGCTGTGGGATGTAACCTGTCCAGATATGTTTGCCCAATCATGGGGTGTAGCAGTGCGTAGTGATGGATCTGTGGCTGAGGAGGCCAAGTATGCCAGTCTGGATCCTTGCTACTTTTTTCTGCCCATGGCCATTGAGTCATTGGGGATCATCGGGGCCAAGTCGATGGCTTTCCTGAAGGAGCTCAGCCTCAGAATAAGGCAAAGAACTGGGGAGGTGAATTCCCGTGCTCACCTACTTCAGCGTCTCTCAGTGGCAGTCCAGCAGGGGAATGCCTTGTCTGTTTTGGGGGTGGTGGGGAGTCACTCTGAGTTAAAAATGTAGTTAGCTTTCTAGTAATAATTATTTATTTATCAATTATAAAACTTAAATAATTATGTTTGTTAATTAGATAGTTATTATTTTGGTATTTTTGTGTTATTAATTATTATTATTATTGTTATTGTTATTGTTATTACTTATTATTGTTATTGTTATTGTTATTATTATTATTATTATTATTATTATTATTATTATTATTATTATTATTATTATTATTATTATATTATTATTATTATTATTATTATTATTATTATTATTATTATTATTATTATTATTATTATTATTATTATTATTATTATTATTTTATTTATTTATTTATTTATTATTATTATTATTATTATTATTATTATTATTATTATTATTATTATTATTATTATTATTATTATTATTATTATTATTATTATTATTATTATTATTATTATTGTAATTATTATTATAATTATTATAATTGTTATAATTATTATTATAATTATTATTATAAATATTATTATTATTATTATTATTATTATTATTATTATTATTATTATTATGCAACCTCTTGACCCCAAAAAGCTCTTGCAGTCTGCCCCCTCTACAAGTCTATGAACTCCTACTCCTTCAAGATTTCACGCCCTGAAGGCTGAGTTAGGAATTTTATTTTTGCTATTGCTGTCAAGATTCGTATACCTCAGAACCCACTAAGCTCGCTCTTTTTGTCGTGTTGTACCCCTGGCTTCCGCGTAAGTCTTCTACAACTTCGCACCCACCACCTGGATAGTCTTCAGCGTATAGAGTGTTCCAGCTGGATGAGCTCCTGCTCCCGTAACTTTGCGTATTTCCAGACAGTGATTACACCAGCTGCGCATGCCCCTTTTATGTGGGCAGCAACTAGAAACTGCTGCGCATGTCCCTTTGTTGTGGGCGGAGTTAGACCAGAGCTGTTCTGCCGCCCCAGGTGCCCCCAACGTTTGTGTCAACCGTGCTCAGCTCAGTCGAATTTCCTTAGTCTTCCTTAAAGTACACCGTGTCACTGGACATACGCCGTCACAACTGCAACATGGCCAATCGTTGTGCATCAAAAGTTTCAACTAGTGGAGAAGTAATGGTTCTCACCAGTTATAGTAAGTGATTTTATATTATGCTTCATTTCAAGCGTGGGTGAATCAGTGGGGAGAGGCCCAACCATTCACCTTTATAAGCACTATATATACTCTCAGAATTAGTTGAGAAATTGTCAAGTAGGATAAACAAGTGTGGGAAATGAGCTAATGTACCTATAACGTTTAATTTGTTCCCCCCCCCCCCCCCCCCCCCAAAGTTGTTCCCCCCTAATTGAAAGTTTTGTTCCCACCCTAGCCATAGCTCAAGCCCTAGCTCAAGCCCTAGCTCAAGCCCTAGCCCTAGCCCTTTATTTTTCAAGATGGAACTTTTTTTTCAAGTAAAAAGTTCCAGGGAGAACATATTTTTTGAAGAAAAAGTTCCAGGCGAACCAAATGCAGTGGCGGTGTTAATGGTCCGGCCACTCCGGTTTTGGCCGGACCACTTTTGGTAACATGCTGCGCATGCGCAAAAATGCCCTTACCCAGTTTTGGACGGTCTGGCTGTGGCATTGCTTCGAGTTTTGGTGTAGCGTCTGAAGTGATCGATAACCTTCCTGAAGTTCCCCGTCAACCGCCCGAATCCTTCGCCTTTCCGAAGAGAGCTTTCGGGAAAAAGAAGGCAGTGGAGAGATCTTGTCAAGCGAGCTGGTTCCGTACCTGGTCTTGGCTACATTATAGTGAAGCCAGAGATTCTCTGGACTGCCACCTCTGCTACAAAGCTGTTAAGGCTAAGCATATAACAGTGAAGCCAGGAGCTACCGATGCTGCTTTTGTAAGTTTAGCGACTTCCTCATAGATCTTTGAACTTAACTTTTAAAGTTTATAGTAACTATTCACTTATTTAGAATGCTTTATATTGTAGTTATCTTGGGGATTTACGAACTGGAAAGATGCCACACTAGGTATCCACAGCATGAGAAAAGTCAGTGCCACAAGGTAGTAGTTGAGAAGCTAATTACAGTACCAACAACTACACGAGATGTAGGTGAGATGCTCTCTAGTACACTTTGGCCCAAGACAGAGCAAAAAATCGACACTGCCTTTTCTAAAGGTTCTGAGCAGTCTAAAGTTTTTGGTAAGGCAGGGATGTGGGATACGTGGTCATGACAATCGTGGTCATGAAAATGTGTATATATCTGGTACCTTTATTTGGTACCTTTATTTAATGAATCTCTATTATTAACTGTGCAATTTAATTTAAACGTGAAAATGAAAAATCTGTCACGTTTTGACCACACCCAACCACACCCACATCCTGGCCTGACCACCTCAAAATTGGCGGAGCCACCCCTGAAATGTACAGGGGGACCAAATATGGGGGGACCAAATTTGTCATGACATCCTATTGTTAGGCTGCTTGACACAACCTAACAAGTCTGACTGGTCTAGGAAGATACAAAATACTTTGAAGAGAACAATTCTTATTGATTTCTGCACCTTTACACACTTGAAAACTTGAACACTTGAAAACTGAGAGGCTCTGCTCTTCCAGCAGGCCTGCCCTTAAATGGACTGGGCCTGCTAGTTCTGAGCTGACCTTAAATGGTAATAAACATAGACCACACACATTCCAATCAATTAGCACATCTTAATAAGTTCATCTAATAGTTCATAGTTCAGTTCTAGCCCTTCAGGGGAGGGGCTGATGTGTGAGTGGGTGTTTTGTTAGGCTGAGCCTAACATCACCCCCTCCTTCTCTTTGAAGTTGGGTTCGGGGATCTGTATGGCTATCTGCGAATCGGGATGGCATCTCCGGTGTTGATGGAGTGAGTGGTCGACTTGGCTCTTCCAAGTGCTGTGGTCACCACTGTGGGGAAGTCATAGTCATTTCCTCCTATTGCTGTTCTATGAGCGTGGGGTTGAGAGGGGGTGGTCCAGGAGGGGCATCTGAGTGGTAGGAGGGAAGTAGGATAGGGTCAGGCTGCCTGGTGTGGGGGTGGAGCTGAGAATTCGGGTTGGTTGGTAAGGGATGTCTCCTCTGCATCATGCTCATTTGAGCGCCAGTTGGCGTACTGGTTAAGTTCTGTGTCCATATTTGATAGTAGTGTTATGTATGGACAGAAGGTTGTTGACCCACCTGAGAAGGGGTTGTAAGGCAACGGTATGGTGAGGGGGGGTCTGAGAGGGTCTCGGGCGTCTACGTCGATACAGCTTGCTGTTCGGAAGGGATACCGGTCTGATGTGTCGGGGTCAGTGCTACTTGGAGTAGCCTTCAGAATCTGTCAGGGTCTGGTCTGTGGGAAGCACTGTCTGGTTTAGTCTTCCTTCTTGGGTCTGATAGGGTCTGTCTGTCTGATCAATGGCTGAGTTCATTGGTTGCTGCCACCATCTGTTAGGCTGCTTGACACAACCTAACAAGTCTGACTGGTCTAGGAAGATACAAAATACTTTGAAGAGAACAATTCTTATTGATTTCTGCACATTTACACACTTGAAAACTGAGAGGCTCTGCTCTTCACCCAGCAGGCCTGCCCTTAAATGGACTGGGCCTGCTAGTTCTGAGCTGACCTTAAATGGTAATAAACATAGACCACACACATTCCAATCAATTAGCACATCTTAATAAGTTCATCTAATAGTTCATAGTTCAGTTCTAGCCCCTCAAGGGAGAGGCTGATGTGTGAGTGGGTGTTTACAATGTAAACCCCCCCCCTTCTTCCCAGGTATATATATATAGTATATAGTATGTGGGTGATTTGACTGGCTTATTTTCCCAGGTGGTGAGGCATTTGACAGGCAAAGCAATAAAATTGAGTGCATGGGCCACTAAAACCATGTGGCATCAGCTTCTGTAATAGAGAATAGAGTATAGCTTATCTGGGCTAGTAGGCTTGGGAGACTGGGAAGGTGTGGAGAGCCTATTGTGGTCTCTGTGTTAAGTGGATGTCACTGATCTTGGAGAAGACTTCATGGAGAAAGATGGACTACTGGTAGTGGACAGCTTTGAAAGTATAGCTTACCATGATGCTGTAATTCACTCTTCTCATTCAAATACTGTCACAGTGATTCACCAGTTCAGTCACCAATACTGCAGCATGTGTTCAGCATGGCACTTAATACTTTCAGCATCCTCTGAAAGAGTATCTCAATTATATTTGAAGCATAATTACTTGGTAAAGGCTCATAACAAAATGTTGTACTCGAGCCCAACCATTCCTTACACGACTTGAGTCAACAAGAAGTGATAAATGCCTTTGTAGATGATCAAACTTAAACTTATCCTAATAGCGAGACTCCTACAATTGTTCTTGAAAACGGAGTCCATTTAAGGTTATCTCCCAGGGAAATTAAAATAAAAAAACATATTTTTCTTTTTTGTACCCATAAAATACTACAATGCATGCAGATTCCAGCTGTCTAACTAAAAACAGTCTAATCTAACCTATATTCATGCTAACTCATGGCCAAGGCACTGAGATAAAGAAGGAGACGGATCAGAAAGGGGCTTCAAGACAAACATTCAGAGAGAGAGGGTGTGGTCTATGGTGCGGGGGGATTTGATGCCAGTGATCCTGGACCTAGTGCTACCCCAAAAATCCAACTGAACCCTAGTGTGAAAGAGTAGTGTCAACTGAACCTATTGTAACAGTATCAAGGGCTATTGACCCTCCATACCTTGTACAACCAATGTTCAAGTTAACGTTATTTTGTTACCTTGTTTGAACCGTTTTCATCCCCATACTTTGATTTGATAAGTCATATTGGGTATCTCTGGAGTCCTCTCAATGAGATCTGTGCAATGACATTCTTGATTTCTATTTTTAATATTGTCCCTCTGTAATACAATGTAATACAAAGTCCCGTAACGTGTCAGAAATTTGGTGTTGAAGGGATTTTGAATTTCTAAAATTCATTCCTTCTATATAGCCAGTGAGAAAATCTCAATGTCAATACTACCCTTCTTTTGTTATTATATCAACTGACTAAACCACAACATCAACACACAGCTGTCCTTGCTGGAGGGTTCCCAAGAATATTTGCCACACCTATTTATACTGTAATAAAGCAAAGCCACACCCACAATTGTGGCTGGAAAAGGTTCAGACATACTGTTAACACCATGTGAAGTTTAACCACTTTAGGACGGATTTTTCCCCCTATTTCAATGCCCCTGGACGGGATTATTTTGAGGTTTTTTAATTAATTTTTTTAACATTTTTTTAATGGCTTGAAACTGTGAAGATATGATCAAGGTTGACCAAAAAAGGATTTGAGTCATGAATTTGCGCATTTCACCCCAATTTAGAACCAAAAATGATGTTATTATTATAAAAAAGACATTATTTGCTGAATAATAATTATATAGTCTTATAACTTGTTGGTATGATTGTTAGATGACAAAGGAAGTTACATTATCTCCCAAAATTGCTTTCCTGTCATTTTCACATCCAATTCTAGTAGTCTTTGTTGACGTGGTATATAGTCCTTGAAACACGGTGCAGCACAAAGCGGAATGTCACATGTGTCACACTTATACTTGGTGTCTTTCCTTTTGCTATGTGAATAGCACACTACACAACGTTTGCAGGGCTCCTTCTTCTTCTCAGTTGGTGGAATTGCCACTGGGAAGTGCCTACCTCCAAGACGAGAGGAGCTTGGTAGGCTATGGGGACGGCCCCTGCTAGGATAAGTTGGGATATCATTCATTCCCGATTGAATAAGTTCCTTCAGCAAGTGCTTCCTGAATTCCAAGAACCTCTCTAAACCTCCAACCTCCTTGTACAAGTAGAATGAATTCAGGACAACTATATCCAAGAGGTAGAAGAAAAGCTTCTTGTACCACTTCACATATTTTCGAACAAAGCGGTATGTTGCCGCCATCTGGTCTGAAGCATCCACTCCTCCCATTCCCCCATTATATGTCAGAACACACTGTGGCTTCAATCTGGGGTCGCCATTTCTCTCCTTCTTTCCTGTGTCCTTCATGCCTGAAGTATGCATTGTGGAAAGCATCCTTACATAATTTTTGTCTTTCCATACAATGGCAATGAGACCCTCATCAGATGATCTGAAGACGACATCACCCTTCTTGAGTTTCATCGCCTTCAGCTGATTCGTTCTAAATTCCCTGGGCATATTCTTTCTGTTGTTCCGCACTGTTCCAACAACATTTGTTTTCTTTGCATGAAGTTTTAGGTAGAGATCTGGGCTGGAGTACCAATTGTCAATAAATATGTTGTACCCCTTGTCTAGGAGGTCTGCATTCATATCGAGGACCACTTTGGAACTGGCTGATTCATTCTTCGTCAACTTGTCCTGACCAGTATAAACCTTCAAGTACCAGGTGTAACCTGCAGCCCTCCCGTTACTCTGGCATACCTTGTAGAGTTTTATCCCAAATCTAGCCCTCTTTTGAGGGTTATATTGTTTAAATTTGAGTCGACCCTTGAATTTGAGGAGCGACTCATCCGTTGAAATGTCCTGGGTCGGGATGTAATTTGTTTTGAATTTCTCCACAATCAAATCAAGGAAAGTCCTAATCTTTGTAAGCCTGTCATTTGCATCAGCTGTGTCATTGTTAGAAATGTGGAAGTATTTCATAATCTGCAAAAACCTGTCCCTTGGCATAGTGTTCTTGAAGAAGGGCGTCTCAAGCATACTGTCTCTACTCCAATACATTTTTATGGTAGGTTTTTTCACAAGTCCCATGAGAATGCACATGGCAAGAAATGTTTTTATTTCCCCTGGTGTTGTGTCAAACCATGCAATATCATGTCTCTTTTTGGCAGGGGGTGGGGTTGTAGCAATAAGGACAGATGCATATCTGTTTGTTTCATTAGATATAGTGTCTATCATCGATTCAGGAAAGAAAGAGAGAAAAATGTCCAACCTTGAAGTGTTCTCATCAATCATAATTTGAATCCCTGGGCTCCCAGTGAAGGGATGAACAACTGGTACATTTTCCCTTTGATGCCAAATTATAGGATCCAGTGGAGCAGCAGGAGGGGGCCTTGGCCTACTTAGAGCTACAGAGCGACCACGCCCTCTGCCCCTACCACATCCACTGCCTCTACCACGTCCTCGGGGCCTACCAGTACCCTGGCCCCTACCCCTACCCTGAGGTGGTGGGCTAGGACTGGAACTCTGCCTACTGCTATGACTACCATCATCACTCAAGTCTCCTGGGCCTAAGTCAACATCATCTGGTTCACTACCACAACTATCCTGATCAAAACTGGCAGATCTACTAGAGTTTCTACTGCTTTCTCCATCAAATTCAGACTCAGAGTCAGTCAGAACGGCCCCACGGCCAGGAGGCCGTCTAAAAATTACATCCCCTTCATCCTCAGATATCATATTACTAGACTCACCAAGTTCCTCTGATCCACTGCTTGAAAATACACCGTCGATGACTTGTGAAAGTGTAAGGCACGATCTTTTCTTCGAAGCCATGACGATCCGATCGACTTGTGCTGCCGTCTGGGCAGTGCAGAAGTAACCACCACTCATTAGACATGCGCAGCTAGGTTTTACTAGCCCTGTGCTTTCGATCTATATATAGGTCGACCTGATTACGAGTTTTCGTCAAGCGCGCCATGGTAGAAATAGATATCTGACGAGTATTTCGTCAACCGCCGCGGTAGAAATAAATATCCAGACGAGGATTTCGTCATCCGTCCGCAAGTGGTTAACCCTTTCATGGTCGGGTTTTTAAAAAAAATATTGCTACCATTACTAAAATTAACTGTATTGTCTCAAATATTTATTAAACTCCATAGCAACCATATATATTTGGAATCACACATAGTTACTTAATATGTAGATGTGGTTTATGTTGCCTAGCAACAAAGTATGTGGTTGTAATTGTGGTTTTAGTGATTAATTTTTGAATTTCAAGGCAATTATTGTTCTATTTTCAAGTATATTTTATGATAACATGTTTTATACATTTGCAGGTACACAAATTTCAACCATAATGACCAGACTGCAGCATGGAATTATGAAAAACAGAAGAAAGCTTACATCACAGAGCTCAAATACCCATCAGTCACGATGAGACATCGTGACTGATGGTATTTGAGCTCTGTGAGAGGTGGGACTGCTGTGACTTTGTGTAGATCCAAAAACTGTGGACATAGAAACAGATATATTTATATTCTATACCTTTTTGAACAGTAATACTTACCTAAAGGCTGAGTAAGACTCTTATCACTAGAGCTGGAGCTGTCATCAGAAACTATATCTATTGGATCGTCATCTTCCTCCGTTACTTCTGGGTGACTAAGCTCAGGGTTTGCTCTGGGAAGGTAGCTCTCAACACCTTCGCCTTCAAAATCACTGTCATCCGCTTCAGAAAGGCCGAAATCGTCGTCTTCCAGTAAAAGCAGCACATCGCTAACGTTCAAGCGCTTAGCCATGATTTCCGTGTGAGCTTTCCGGGTTCAAAGTCCTTAGCAACCGTTATGCTGTCATTGTTTTGTGAATACCACGTGATAGAGCTACGTTTTAGGCGTCGTTTAATAAGATTTTTATGGGGGTAAGTTCGAACGATCTATTTTTTATGAATTGTTTAACTGCGAGACTTCTTAGGGCGCTTTAAAGCGCCCGTGACCGTTAAAGGGTTAAAACTTGGCAAGTTGTGAGCATTTTAGAAACCCCCTTTTTTCCCGTAGAAGACCTTAACCCCCTCACCGCTGTAAGCGCCATATGGCGTAATGGACTTTAAAAATCGCTAATAAATCGATCGCTTGGCCTAGAGTCATAATTTGCATACCACCGGAAAGAGCAACTATTACTCTATATGACGTCCAAAAATTACATCCGGAAACGCCCGATTAGTTAGCGAAAATTACGTGCATCTACCGACGGTTCGCGGTTTTGACGACCTAAAAATGAGTGGATGTTTAACGCTTAAAGAAGTACTTTCCCTGGTTTCTAGCGAGAATTTTGCTCTCACTGAGGATGAGTCAGAGGAAGAAGAAGGTGAAGAAATATGTGGCTACCTTGGAAATGCAAGTTCTGATCGTGCAGCAGTGCATTCTTTAGCGCTGTAGTTGACCCTACTTTAAACCCTCAGGATTCTTCCTTTTGCTATAACCAGCTCTCTAGTTATAATGAAATTGATCAGGAAGCCTTCTCAGGTTAGCTAAAGTATCTACATATTTGTATTTGCATGTTCTTTCTCAAATAGTTGAATTTCAATAACATAATAAAACATTGTATTGCTGGGCTATAGAATCATATGATCAAATTTTGTCAAAAACCCTCCGCTATATATTGCTATATGCCTAAATTATTATGACTAATGTTTACTAAATGCTAACTAAATGAGTAAATATATTATAAACATTTTTTGTTGATTAAATGTTAGATATTGATAGAGAAATTTAGCATAATGATATTCATATTTTGTGGTTGATAATGTGGTTAGCTAATGAGATCACATTGTTTATAAACAATGGTGCTATCACATGACAAAATTACAACTGATATGAATGGATTGCTGATTTTATAATGATTTTTTGGGGTATCTGGTATACTTTAGGGAAAATGTCCAGGAAAGTCAGCGGTGAAAGGGTTAACCCTCTCACGGTAACTTTACAGAGGGTTTTTCTCTCAAAATGTATGATTTTCTTAATATTTATTATATTTAAAGATGCATGATGTAAAGTACCTAGCAACCATATATATATCAGGTGATAGCTAATGAGTGGATGAATATTGTAACAAAATGTGGTGGTCTAGCAATAAACCACAACATCGTGAATCTCATTATAAAAACAGGAACTGTTTCTAGCTTTCATTATTGTCCGCTAAGAATGTTCACAAGTTTACTATTGCTCATTGAGTGACAAGTTAGTATCTGACAATCGAAGAATATATTTTTTGCAAATAAATAAATATGAATATCACTATATGAAGCTGGCAACCACCACATAACTGTGAATATCATTACATGGAGCTGAATAGGAAGGTGTACTTACATCACTGACTCATCAGAGTCAGAAGGAGAGATGTATGAAGGACCTCAATATAACATAATAAATCTTACTCTATATACCTTTACATTAATAGATTATGTTACATACATATATACCAGCAAGAGAGGTATGGCTACCAATGACAGATCTTGTCAGAGCTGCTAGCTCATTCACGTCAACCTCGTGGCTTCCCAAGTAAGCAGGGGTATTTTCTTTATCTTAAGAGCTTTCACTCTTGGAAAGGCCAAAATCATCATAAAAAAGCTGACAGATAACTTCATCTCAATTATATCGAACTGACATCTATATTCCAAAACCGGAAGTGAAGTTTGACATCACGTTTTTCATGGTTACCGACGTTATACATATGTTATATTTTAATTAGTCATAGAGCAAAGCTTTAGCTATGCGAAAATAGGTTTATTTTATTTATTTTTTAGTTCACAGCCATTGAGTAGAATAGGTTCCACAAAGGTGATAAACAAATGAGGGAAGTCAAGGGATTACATGATCCTTGAAACATTGACACCAAGTACAAAGAAGGTCCTTCTGTCTAAAGGGGGGACTATACATGAAAACCACAAAACAGTTGTACCTATTTTTAATCGCCATAACTTTTTTCCTCTTTCGTCTACACAGACCAAAGTCTTTGTTATTCCGTGTGTGTTTTTATAAAATGTTAAATATCTCTATAGACAAATATTCTCAGAAGATGCATGCAGAAACATCGAGGTGACTCCAAGATATTTATGGCAGACCTATATAGCTGACTAACGATTTGAGTCAAGTACTCATAATTGGTGTGTGGCTTGCTAAGGAGTGTCTCAGTGATTTCCATTGACCAAAGTTACCATATGTTGTCATGTTGATTAGTTACACACTACAGAGTCTGAAAAACTGGTAAAAACTAGAAGTCACCTCTTCTAACCACCATCTCTTGGCAATCCTTGCAGTAAACAAAAATCTGATTCATGGAAATCACAGAGTACTAAAAGAGCTCTCAAATGACATACACAGCCAAAAAAATGAGCAAATTGTTTTAAAGTTATTCTCGCCACAAGAAATATTTCCATTAATTGTGGGAATAAGCCGTCCAAGTTTGGAAAACGAAACGTTTGAGTTAGCAGTGAAATTACTTGACAAAATAATTTCTTTTACAAGTTTTAGCAATTCCTTGATCTGTTTTTTTATTACTTCCTTGAGTTTTTCTGTCCTGTATATATCTACATGTAACAAAGATGAAAATTGTTAGATGTATATGTGGAATTTTCCTTTACAGCTGAATGTTTGTACATGTCAAAGAAATGTATGATGGAGTAGATCCACCATAACTTTGAAATGAAGCACCCTATGTCTCTAAAACGTTGGAAATAGCAAGTAGATAGATGCAACAACAGTTTGAACTTAAAATATAATAATCATAAAATAAAAATTTCATGTGTAGTCCCCCCGGGGTGTGTGGGGGGGAGGGACTGTACGTCAGCACCACCAAAGTATTATAAATCATAACTTTTGTTGTATACACTATATATGCATTCCCTATTTCCTTATGCTTTGTGCTTCCTAATGATATGTTGAATGTCTCTGCAGACATATTTTCTCGGAAGATACATCAAGATCCCTAAAAAAAGTTGACCTATCTTGCAGAAAAGTTCATAACTGCCCTAATTATCAAGACCAAAGTCCCAGATTTGATCAGCTGATAGAGGAGGCCCTATCTGCAATACATGAACAGATTATCAATAAATGTAGTGGTTTTAGAGTGGCAGGCTGCGCTTTGGCAACTGGAAAACACCAGGGAAAATCCCAAACCTCACCACTTCAAATCACCATAACTTACTAATACTTATAGTAATTAAAAAGTTGGCATGTACATTAAACAGATAATTAGAACATTTTTTAGTCCAGTGTAAGAAAGTTATGAGCTTAACGACAAAAAAATTGAAAAAATGAGAAAAATATAGTTCAAGTTAGGGCAAATATCATGCAAGATGTGTTGTGTTTGTAGTTCTTGATCTGTTATATATATACATAGACAAAAAAAAACAGTTTGAAAGAAGGAAAAAAAGAAGGGGGGGGGGGGGAATGTTATTTTTTGACGTATAATCCCCCCTTAACTGATATTTCACCAAACACACACTTGATTCATTTTTCAACTAAACTGCCTGATTAGACATGTCTATGGTTTCTGTGAGTAGTGGATGAGAAAATAGATGAATTTTTCGACGTGTTAAAGTATATATGTGAGATTTGGATCAACCAAAGGTGTCAATATTGGTTTGCTTGACGACGGCTAAACTGACACCACAAGTCCCAATATCATCTACACAGACTCCGCAACCCATGCTTAGATTTTAAATAGGTCAATATGGCCAGCTACCTAGCAACCACATGTACATGTAACCACATAAAAATGACATGATCGCATAAACCTTGATAGCTGAAGGCAGAAAATGATTTAGGTGGTACAACTCGTCAAACGTAATCCTTTGCTACCATGCCAGAGCGTAACATGTTTTTATGGTATACCAGCGGAGAGAGGGAAAGAGGTACTTGGCATTGACTGGGTTGTTTGTGTATATGTGTCAGAGGTTGGGTGGGATCCTAGATGGCTGTATCAGGTAATACTAGCATGCCTAGTTAGAATACCAGTACATAAATACAGAATTGAAGTGTGTGTTTTTAGGCCAAGAGCTTTTAGCTGGTTAGTGCCTCACTCACTTAAGCATTTTTCCTGTAGGTTCTAGCTTCTAATTTTTAATCAATGATCATGACTATAGAACTACTCCTGCTCGAAACTCGGCGTTCGTATAGATGTGATGTCCACATATGACACTCTCCAGGCTCTGCTCTGCAACATTTGTCATTCCTTCTTCAAGGAGCTAACAATTGCATACTGTCCATGCACTTGTTGAATCTTGAAAAGTAGATCATGTGACAATGAAGTGACCTTTGTCTGACTTTGCCAATTATTGGAGGCATTGCTGGAGTTTCCTGCTTGGCTCCGCCCTATAACAAAATTGGTTATTTGCAGTTGTTACTTGATCACCATAAACTTCCATCTCTGTAGAAAGCTGTGTTCCACTCCCACAAGCATGCTCCTTGGTGGCCCATCTCAAAAGCAATAGGATTGGCTAATGCACTACGATTGCTTATCTAGAATTTGTGGGACTTTTGTTTACTGCATCTGATACAACACTGGCTGTACTATACTAGACACTGCTCACTCGAAACCAGCTTTTATGGCATTTTGAGAAGAGTTATGGGTCAGATTCTCATTTCAGCTGACAATGCTTCTATAAATAATAGTCTGAAAATGATTTTTTTTTTTTCCCTCCAAAATTCCCCTCCAAAAATTAACAAGAATTAAGAAGTAATATGTTTTAATTTAGGTCTGATGTAAAAATAAAAAGGTCTGATGTAAAAACTTAAATTAATTCTGTATACAGAAAATGAAGACCAGTATACTCCAGATCACATGCGTGTCAAGCCAGGAGAGACCTACAATGCCTTGTGGATATATATGGAGATTATTGAAATAGAAGTCAAGGATATGAAAGAGAAACGAAAGGAAGATGACATTTATGGAAAGTGGCTCGTCATGACTGACATGGGTAAAACTGACGGGACATGGAGCCAGATTGTGCAGGCTATGATAAATGATGAGCTTCAGGGATGTGAAACATCCAAGTGCAGCACGATGATGTATAGTCCAAGTGGCAGTGGTCCTGGACCACGCACTACTCATGTGATCTGTGTGTATACTCGTGAGCATGACAGGGATGCCATTGGATTCAAGCTCGTTGAGTTGGTAAAACAAGACATCAAATACAAGACAGATGCTGCAACACGAGGTTACAAGTATGTCCACGCAGGATCTGGGAAAACCACCATCAAGACAATCTATTACAACAATGGAAAGCCTTCCTTCACTTTAGAAGGGGATAAATGTGTCTCTACAACACGTTGCAAGGACATATGGCATATAAATGTGGTGGAATGTCCAGGACTGTCCAAATCTGAGGTTGATTATGGGCGATGGATACTTACAATTAAATATAAAGACCTGACTTTTCTGTGGCACATTCTCAAGACGAAGATCGAGTTCGAAAGGGAGAAGTTTGGAGCTTTAAGGATGGTCTGTCCACCAAAACGAGGGAGATCAACAGTTTTCCACGTGTACACGAACAAAGAGAAGGGGAAGAGTGTGGGGTTAAAGTTGGTGGACATTGTTAAATGTGATATAACATTTGAGTTAGAGGATGGCTCCCCCCGATTTGTCACTTTGTATTGGAATGACGGAGAGCCAGATTATGAGGTGGTCAGACGGAAGGGGATCACACTGAAGACTGGTGAAGATATGAAGTAACAATTAACTCCAATGATCATTTTAGTAATACTCTAATATATGAAATAACATATATATAGATATAGAACTCCAATTATGATTTTAGTAATACTCTAATATATGAAATTACATATATATATATATAGTACTCCAATGATGATTCTCTAATATATGAAATAAATATATAGCTATAGCTATATAGAACTCTAATGATCATTTTAGTAATACTCTAATATATGAAATTACATATAGAACTCTAATGATCATTTTAGTAATACTCTTTTAGGGAGAAATTATATCATCAATTATTGTGTATTTAACACGTAAATATCTAGTATATAGTAAGTCTATTCTTTCACTGTGATTGATTTCTACCATGCAGATAAAAAGTTCATCAGCTCAAAACTAGGGAGTAAAGCTACAGCTGTGTATTGCTCGCACCATTCACAGAAAACGACAAAAATAACATGTCTTCCGAACAATAGTCATGTACGTTACAGTCACAGGACATGTACCAACTGATTATGATTGCAGTAACACTGTTCATAGTAGGAAGTTTTTCAATGTGATGTCAAATCCAGGTCCAAAGCTCGAAGACAAAGTTGCCCTTTTCACAAATGAGACTAAAATGAGAGAAACAGTCGCACATAATTTTGTTAAATTAATTTATATATGACGGGGAGTAAGTTTATTTGAGGAACTGTCATCGGTATGTGGTATATATATACAGTAGAGCCGGAAATTTTTGTTGTAATTTTGGAACCGCTGCGGAAATTAATAAAGTTAGCATATTTTAAATTCATTTAACCCATTTCCCCCCAATATTTGACCTTTTTTTTTGTGTGCTTATATATATCATTTCTAAACATCAGTACAAATTGTCTCAAATTTGAAAACATTTGGAAGCAAGTTATGGTGGATTTTATCCAGGCATACACTTCATTCAACTGAAACTGAAGGTGGGCATTTAAAAAAAAAATTATTTTTACTTGTGGTTACAACTTAGAGCTCCGTAGATTCTGCAAACTTTATGGTATGGACTTGCTCAAAAGATAGGTCTCTCTGTGGGCTCTCATTTGATACTAAAATATGTTTCATAGGTATACTATAGGAAAGTTATTAGACCTTAAAGTGGAGGGACCTCAAAAACCTGCATCCCAAAAACCTCATTCAAAATAACTTAAGTGCTAAAAATGAAATTGGTACCAGTGGCTAGAGCGCCTCTATTCAATGACCATGCCAAATGAAAAAGGTCAAGCGCGCGGATGGAAAATTGAAAATCAACGCCCTCAATTTTCCACCCGCGCGCTTGACCACGTAAAATTTTAACGCCTAATGAAAAATGTCATTGGTGCTTCCTCGTATATACCATCAAATTTTTAGCACTAGCAATTTGGAGTTATTCTGGATGAGGTTTTTGGGGTGCAGGTTTTTGGGGTGCAGGTTTTTGAGGTCCCTCCATTTTAGGGTCTAGTAACTTGCCTATAGTTATATATACCTATGAAACATATTTTAGTATCAAAAGAGAGCACACAGAGAGACCTATCTTTTGAGCTATATATCAAGTCTATACCATGAAGTTTGCATCTATATACGGAGCTCTAAAGTTGTAATCACAAGTTAAAAATTTTTTTTTTTAAATACCATTGTCTCCCCTTGAAAGTATGTAGTCCAACTTCAACAGCGATTTCCCACATTTCCAAAAAAAAAGAGCCTTTTTGAATTTCAAAAAAGGATATCTCTAAGAAAAATTAGTGTGTACCTACTTAATTATATTATATCATTTTATAGCTCTGTCTTTGCTCTATGATTTGATAGAGTTACTTAAGTAGTAGCTTCCAAGTTATAAGTTTATTCACAATTGTCCTTAGTGGCAATTAAAAGCGCTGGCACAGCCAATTGTACAGCTGGTAGTGCACTTAGCAAGCACTATTTAACTGTATTAAATCACTTATTAGTGTCTAAGCAATATTACCAAGAGTTTTGGAAGCCATAGCTGTTTTATTTTTTTAGCTAGGCTTTGGAGGGTTTTAAGGTCGATTTTTCTCACTTTCCCCCATCTTTTCTACATGTCACACACTGTATACAGACCCTATCCTCAATTTTTTTATGTTGTTTTGAAGCACTAAGAGAGATCTATCTTTTGAGGATAAAATCACTGGCATAGGGGGTGTAGTTCAGGAGTTACGGCTGAAAGAGGTGAGTTCTTCAAAAAAAATGGGCCATACTGGCCTTAATTCAGCAATGATATTTTCAGGAAAATGAGAAAATTAGCCTACCAGATAACGATTATAACAAATATAATTTGGCAGTGATCCACTTGGCTATCCACTAAATTGCAAAATTGAATTTCCTGCCAAATATCCTACATTTACAGATGATCTTTACCAATTCTAGGGGTTTTATCATAATCATTGAAAAATGCACTGGTAGTTATACCTTTCAGTTGAAAAAACGATATTACAATGACATGCGCAACAATCAGCTTGACTTGAATTTTACACTCAATGTTTCGACTAGATGCTCTTAGCCTGATGAAGGCTAGAGCATTTAGTCCAAGAGTAAAATTCAAGCTGATTATTGAGAAGGTCATTGTAATTTCTTATATTGGTTTGACCCATATTTCAAGATGGCGGATGCCAAACTCTGAAAGGCATTACTTTTTTTTCTGGTTGGTAAAGATTGTCAATGCAATAACCACACATGTATATGAGTAATATTGAGCCTAGCTGAGTATTTGCTGTACATTATTGCTGCAAAGAAGCGAACAGTTGGTTGGTTTACTGAGAAGTTCACTGTCAGTATATACAGGCATTAAAGAAACAAGGTAAACTACTTGTGATCTGTGAATGTGGAATATGTCATATATAGCATGGTTGCGATCCATGATTATTGAATGTCATATATAGCATGATTGTGATATATGATTTTTTAATATGTCATAGCATGGTTGCGATCCATGATTTTTTTATATGTCATGGTTGCGATCCATGATTATTGAATATGTCATATATAGCATGATTGTGATTCATGATTTTTTAATATGTCATAGCATGATTGTGATTCATGATTTTTTAATATGTCATAGCATGATTGCGATCCATGATTATTGAATATGTCATAGCATGATTGTGATCCATGATTTTTTAATATGTCATAGCATGATTGTGATCCATAATTTTTTATGTCATAGCATGGTTGCTATCCATGATTATTGAATATGTCATAGCATGGTTGCTATCCATGATTATTGAATATGTCATAGCATGATTGTGATCCATGATTTTTTAATGTGTCATAGCATGGTTGCTATCCATGATTATTGAATATGTCATAGCATGGTTGTGATCCATGATTATTGAATATGTCATAGCATGGTTATGATCCATGATTATTGAATATGTCATAGCATGATTGTGATCCATGATTATTGAATATGTCATAGCATGATTGTGATCCATGATTTTTTAATATGTCATAGCATGGTTGCTATCCATGATTATTGAATATGTCATAGCATGGTTGCTATCCATGATTATTGAATATGTCATAGCATGGTTATGATCCATGATTATTGAATATGTCATAGCATGATTGTGATCCATGATTTTTTAATATGTCATAGCATGGTTGCTATCCATGATTATTGAATATGTCATAGCATGGTTGCTATCCATGATTATTGAATATGTCATAGCATGGTTGCTATCCATGATTATTGAATATGTCATAGCATGGTTGTGATCCAT
The DNA here is from genome assembly GCA_028752905.1 of Cladorhizidae sp. MBARI D1340-BT2. NCBI lineage: Eukaryota > Metazoa > Porifera > Demospongiae > Poecilosclerida > Cladorhizidae > Cladorhizidae sp. MBARI D1340-BT2. Next base: position 34,190,789 of record JAQNBH010000002.1, on the reverse strand, counting down.
GATTATTGAATATGTCATAGCATGATTGTGATCCATGATTTTTTAATATGTCATAGCATGGTTGCTATCCATGATTATTGAATATGTCATAGCATGGTTGCTATCCATGATTATTGAATATGTCATAGCATGGTTGCTATCCATGATTATTGAATATGTCATAGCATGGTTGTGATCCATGATTATTGAATATGTCATAGCATGATTGTGATCCATGATTTTTTAATATGTCATAGCATGGTTGCTATCCATGATTATTGAATATGTCATAGCATGGTTGCTATCCATGATTATTGAGTGTGTCATAGCATACTTGTGATCTATGATTATTGAATATGTCCTAGCATGATTGTCCATGATTATTGAATGTCGTGGTTTGTGGTGAAATTCGATGTAAATATCATGAGTAATGTAATGGGGATGGCAAAGAATTGCACTCGGCAAAAATTGCTGTTCCCTCTACATTACTCTTGGTGTTTATATCCAACTTCACTAGGAACCATGCCATCTTGTGTTCATACAATAAGAATGGGTGGTGGAAACACTTCTAGCAATTCCAACTCCTTCATGAGTTATACTTCAAAAACCGATTTCTATTAACGAGCTAGTACACTTCAAAACCTGATTTCTATCAATATAACTCTACCATAGTTAGAGAGCTAGTACACTTCAAAACCTGATTTCTATCAATATAACTCTACCATAGTTAGAGAGCTAGTACACTTCAAAATCTGATTTCTATCAATATAACTCTACCATAGTTAGAGAGCTATATAGTACACTTCAAAATCTGATTTCTATCAATATAACTCTACCATAGTTAGAGAGCTAGTACACTTCAAAATCTGATTTCTATCAATATAACTCTACCATAGTTAGCGAGCTAGTACACTTCAAAACCTGATTTCTATCAATATAACTCTACCATAGTTAGAGACTAGTACACTTCAAAACCTGATTTCTATCAATATAACTCTACCATAGTTAGCGAGTTACTACATTTCAAAACCTGATTTCCATACTTGCCCCCCCCCCACCACCACCAATACATTGATTACTACACTAACCACCAACATGATTTGGGCATGCTCGTTATAATAGCAATTTCACCTTTTTTAAACTTTTTTCACCACAATTTCACTGCCGTCAAAAAAAAAATTGCTTCCAATTAGCTAACAACTGTGAAATATCATGTCCATACTCTCTCAACGAACTCTCAGTTGACATAATCAAATTACAATACCAACTTGAATTTTACTCTCTTGACGTTCGACTAGATGCTCTAGCATTCGTCTCGAAACATGGAGAGAGTAAAATTCAAGTTGATTATTGAGAAGGTCAGTGTAATCTATTAAAGGAAGCAAATCAGGTAAGGTACTAGTTTGTAAACATGGTGTATAGATAATGACATCTGTTATAATTCGTTGGTTCTGGAGTTCCCTTGAGCAATTGTATAAAGTTTGTTTAACAAAAGCAGGTAACTCGTTAATGTATGTGTAGAAATGTGTCTGTATAGTTTAGTTTTAAAAAAATTGTAACAATAACATATGCTGTAATTAATTTTTTCTAGAGTTCTTCAGCCGATGTATGGTTTGTTTTGTGTGTGTATACTTTAGTAAAAATTGTAAACAATAACATCTGCTATAATTCGTAACTTCAACAGTTACCACGGTCATTGTAATCTTTGTGGTATGTACTGGTAAATTATACATTTACTTTCCGTTTGACCAGTCATTCCAACATACTCTTTATGAAACATTTTTGTCTTGTATCATGCACAAACACAATGTATTCCGTGGATTGGGTTTATTTGGTTATTGTGTTTTTTAGGGAGGAGAGGGGGGGTGGCAGAGCTCACAAAAATTTATGACAATGAATAAATAGAACATGTCAATTAGAAGATAAGCACGCAATTGTGGTGTGTATAGTTAATAGCTGTGGCTACTGCTGACTCACCTCGAGGTTCTCTCTGTCACCCTGAGTTACCATGAAGTATTTCAAGTTAAAAATGGACTGCCTGCACCCAAAGCCAGTTAGTGTGTTGACCTCACAACAGTTAGTGCACCTTTCTCTACTGTGCTTGTAGGCTTAGCTTGTAAACACGCAAGCCATGAATATACCAGTTCCTTTCTAACTTGTCCATCCTTCAGCTTCAGCATGACAGGACAATAGTGAATCACACAATGATGCAAGGTATTGAGTGACAAGTTTAAGCACTATTCTGTCTGTTCATTTGCATATAGTGAGTGTACATATTTCTTTGCAGATGTCAACCTTATGCATGGCTGCACAACCAGATGCCCTAAGATGGCTGGATGGCTGTGAAGCATGAAATATGCTGAAAGAAGAGGGTTTTGATAAGACTACTTGGAAGCAGCTTCCAGCCTGAAGATGGCAAGCACTAGGGTGATGCTATTAGGCACTGCTTGCTGGCCAAACATAATTATCCGAGTAGTGAATGGGAGACAATGCAATAACCGGAAATAACTTGAAAGATTTTGTTTTAGATATTGATGTACTCTAATCTGTTATGGTTGCAGTATTCTCCATTATTATCTATTGACTATTGCAGTCGGTTATCTCTCCCCTATTTACCAACTATGTTGTCTGGTCTCTCTTGCACTCACTATCCAAGAGAGCAGCACTTACACAAGAAATTGTTTTTGTTTTTTTACCTTGCTCAAGCCACTCCCTCATGAAAAGGGTGTAGCTACCTTCAAATCCATGTTGAAGAAATCTTCATGATTCGCAATGTGCATTTTACCATATTAAAGTGATAGGAATGTAAAGGTCAAATTTTTTGCTACACTCTGATATATATTTCGTGTTCACACAAGCTATGGTTGAGGAGTACTGGAGAGTGGAAGTCGAAGTGTGTTAGTGCTGAGCTTACCTGTGAGCTCTCTTGCTTGCTGCTAGTTCTTCTCAGAATTCATTGCCAGGCAGCATTTCATTGGTTTGTCTCGGGGAAGAAGATTTTGTGGAGCATCATTGATGGTCGACATGCTCTAGCCTTCATCAGGAACAACCATGTTACCTTGTACTACCAATCTTTGTATCTTTTATAGTCCCAATGTTTAACACGTGGGAGGAGAGAGGGGAGGCAAATCCATGCTTGTTGAGCTGGATAATAACTTGCTATGCATGCTATGAATGCTGATAATGCTGATGCAATGGGGATCCATACGACATGTTACATGCTTTTGCAATTAGCTAATTACAAATACTTTATTATCAGCCAACCCTGCATTTCGAGATTAGTTTGGCTTATTTAAAAACTCCACCAAACCCACAGACAAGGTAAATTTGGAATTAAAACCAGAAAATCAGCTGACAAAACTTGGCTACATCAAACTAATCTCCGAGACATTTTATGAATTCCCTTACTATGCATTAGCTCTATCACGCTAGCTAGCTACACACTGAAAATTATTCGTGTTCAAAATCAATCATAACTATAAAGGAACTGTTGTATATTATGGTAAAGCTGAGGAATGATCTTTGGTACCGTCCCCTCTCCCCTCCTTGAGCTGTGGGACACTCATAACTATTAATATTATGGATATTATAACTGTTGGTAATATAGATTGTTATTAGTGTTACTTAGATTCACACTGTGCTGTAGTATATGTGGTGGCCTAACAGGCTCAGCAGTACCCGTATTATTTAATACAAGTGTTCCAATCCTACTTTTACGGGTGAATGCATATGTAGATGATGATGATTATTATTTTTAGATTAGATATAAACCATGATAAATAGAACAACAACAAGGCTGTGGTTGCTTAAGAGGTAATTATCCATATAGTTGAGTTTTTATTGCCTTGCCTGAGAGGTTCCCTTGGGCTCTGGTAAAGCTTCTACACTTGATCTGTTCATATTTCTATAAGATAAGGAGCGTCTCAAAGGTTTGTCATTAACTAAACCTTGAGGATTGCCTTTGCTAGAAGCTTGAAATTTAAATGGACACTAAAGCATGACACAATATATCCAATAGACCACTTGAGTGCTGTGAGAAAGCATATAGCTACAAACCTCATCTATAGCTGCATTGTACTAGGCTTGGCTAAGGCAACCATGCTAGGATTTAAAGTGCTGCCCCACTGGAGTTATTCTAAAAGTAAGTTACTTTTTCCTCTCACTTCCTGCATTCCTTAAACAACAACAACAATAAGTTCTCAATGAACTCTCAGTTGACATAATACAATTATAATCACCTTCTCAATAATCAATTTCAAATTGTATTCACTCGATGTTTCGACTAGATGCTCTAGCCTTCATCAGGAATAGGCTAGATGCTCTAGCCTTCATTAGGAATAGACTAGATATTCTAGCCTTCATCAGGAATAGGCTAGATGCTCTAGCCTTCATCAGGAATAGGCTAGATGCTCTAGCCTTCATCAGGAATAGACTAGATGTTCTAGCCTTCATCAGGAATAATGGCTAGAGTATCTAGCTGAAATGTCAAGTGAGTAAATTTAAGTTGACTATTGAGAAAGTCATTGTATCTACTGTCAGCTGAGGGTTCATTGAGAGCTAAGAATTGATTTAAGACCTGTCCACACTGCAAGTCATGTTCACATTCACACTGAATTATAATTAGAATAATGCGCAATAACCTGGTCCACCCGATAGGTGACTTGAATAGAAAAGAGCAACAAATTAAAGCGTTCAAATAACTAGGTGAGTGTGCATCGAAAAGAATTTCAATCACTTGCAATGGCTGCCAGTTGGAACTTTGAGCTCGCTATATGCTATTGGTGGCCTGCGGGCCAGACTAGCTAGCTCTAGCTACATAGCTAGAGAACTGTTGCTATGTTTATATGTCCTGCATCTACATTTTTGAAGTTTGTGGGATTGGAATCTTCACTGGTTATGCCTTTCCCTCAGCTCTCTAATTTCATCTTTTCTGCAACAAATGCTTTCCTGTGCATTTGTGTAGCTGATCAGCAAGAAAAGGACGCCAAAAAAACTCCATCTTAACAACAGGTATAGTATATGACTTTGACTGACTTAAGTAGGCTTGTTATTTTTGCTTGGTACAGTTTATTTTGGTGCTAGTGTAGACATGATGAACGCAAATCGACTTGAAGAGTTTTCTCCTAGGGCCCAAGACGCATCAGTTTAGATGCAGTGGGGACAGATCTATAACAGTATAAGTCAGACAATCCTAAAGGCTAGATCTGAACAAGACATCACTCTACATTAGCTATAAACAATCATAACTCTTCCTCTTCAGTAGATATGCAGCCAGAAACCATGGGTTATGAGTTCTATGAAGATGTCATGTTTGGTTGGATTGAAGTTCAATTCTACAGTTCTCTGACTCGTGAATAATTCCCGTTTGATTTAGTTTGCATTTGACTAGTTATATAACACCCTATCACGCATTCGACACAACCCGCTACATATTAAAACGAGTGCATGGTTGCCATGGTAACATAACAACAAGGTTGCTGCGGTAAGATGGAACTCACGTTCGGACACCACTCCCCTATGCTCCAGTACGGTCGCCAGCACACACCGAATGTTAGCCTCTATGGCATCATCTTCGAAGTCGATCTGCATAATTAGAACAGTTGCATGTGACAACAAGTTAATTCCCTATCTAGAGGATAAGGATATTACTTACAAACTAGTTTCTGATTAATGCTGACCACAATCTATCTGATTAAAGGTGTGACTTTATTAAGTTCAATTCTGGCTATAAAAGGGAAACTTTAAAAAAGTGAAAAAAACTTTTAAAAATAGGGGGGGGGGGGGGGGGGAATTTAAAAAGAAAAAAAAAGAAAAAAATGGGGAAAAAACTTTTAAAAAAGGGGGGGAATTAAAAAGGAATTTTTTTTTCTATATTGTACCGACTATATTGTATTGACTTAACAAAAATTAAAGACCGATAGATGACTTCCCCCATGTACACCTCAACCAGTTAGACGACCCTGCACACATCCACCAGTTTACTATACAAATCACATGCACTAATCACTATAGAGACTATGTATAATATCAGTGCACACGATTATAAACGGTAGAGTTCTGGATTAAAAATTTTAAAAAAAGTTTTTTTGTTTTTTTTACAAAACAAACATTTTTGTCCTTGCCTTCTTCAAGATCGAGGCAACCAGCAGAGATGAACATTGACAGCAGCATTAGTCTCCTTGTCTACATGCTTGATCTTGTTATACACTATCCATCTACATTGCTTGCGTCTTTTATGCACTATACAGGTCAGCGTGGACCAATTCTTGTTGTGTGTTTGCCAAGAATCAGCCCCTTGGGTAGAGAGGACTATCAGCCACATCTTCTTCCTTCAAGGACTCAGTAAGAGGCACAGAAGAATTCCAGAACTAACCAAACACCGAGATGTTATTTTTAATTAAAAACAAGACAGACGACCCTTTAACGTTTACTATAAATTATGCCTATTGTTTAAAATGGTAAAGGGTCACCTAACTGGTTATGGTCTAAAGACACTCTTGCTTGGTTTCTCGTCACTCCAATGTAAAAAGACAGACGACCCTTTAACGTTTACTATAAATTATGCCTATTGTTTAAAATGGTAAAGGGTCACCTAACTGGTTATGGTCTAAAGACACTCTTGCTTGGTTTCTCGTCACTCCAATGTAAATGCTTTTTAAATTACTTTTTCTTGTTTCTGTGTTTTGTTTTCTTGTTGTTTGTATAATTGCTTTGTTTACTTGATTTTTTTAACTTGTTTTGTTTACTTGTTTGTTTACTCGTTTTGTTCACCTGTTTTGTTTACTTGTTTGTCTGCTTGTGTTTGTCTGCTTGTGTTTTACCTGTTTTGTTTACTTGTTTTATTTACTTGTTTTGTTTACTTGTTGTTTGCTTACTTGTTTTGTTTACTTGTTGTTTGCTTACTTGTTTTTTTTACTTGTTTTACAGAATGCTTCATCATTGTGGCTGGAAGACCCACGCCAGCTAGAACAAAGAGCTGAGACGAACCTCTCATTTCACATCTACATTGCTATTAGAGTCGTCATGTATGGTTTCCCATCTTCGCTTGTCTCCTTGTTTGAAGATTACTCGTCTGTAAATAAACTGATGGCCCACTTCAAATTCTGCTTATCAGAGTTTGCAGGTTTTACCCAGGGCTTGGGTGTAACCCGGGTTTAACCTGGGTTGGGTTAAATACCTTTTACCCGGGATTTACCCAGGTTTTACTCAAAATGGATACAACCCAGGATACAACCCAGGATAAAATAATAGACGCAATAGATTTATTATCAACTGTAAAGATATTATAAGAAATTAACTCTGTAATCAGGAAGTAAGACATTCAATAAATGGCAACTGTAAAGAACTAGACAAAAACAGGAGCTGTGTTTCACTCAGCATTTATTTACCAAGTGACAAGGTTGTCTACTAGAGTATATATTTTTTATTGAATGATATTTAAACAAGATTCATGGGATTAAAGTCCAATTGATATGCAAGTTATACAGATTTAATAGTCAATCTCCTGAGGTCCTCGCAGGAGCCTGTGGCAGAAGACGAGTTTCTGGGCTTTCTAATTTTTGTAATTGCAGTATATACACTTACTAAACTGTAAACAGTGAATGATGACCTGTGGTATTTGCTTGCCTTTTAAATAGCCCTGGTGTCCACCACCACCCAGACACTTGTGGCTCTGTGACAGGGCTGTGACAGGGCTACAAATAAGTGTTTTATATCACTGGGTAATACCTGGGTAAAACCCGGGTAAAATCCCTGGGTAAAATAGGGGTAAAACCTGGGCAAAATACCTAAAACACAGGTTTTACCCACTGGGTTGGGTTAAATACGTTTTACCCGGGTAAAATGAAAACACTGTGCTGCATAGCAAAGCTTGGTCGAGACATGTTTTGAGAATGATGATCTCGGGGCTTGTTAGAGGTCAAAGCCTAGGCAACAGTTGCCCAGGAGAACTCCAGAACCAACCTAACAGCAGATGTCACTGTTTCCCTCGCTTATTGCTCAAATATTCACACATTGTTGCTGTATGGTTTCCCGTCTTCGCTTGTCTCCTTGTTTGAAATTACTCGTCTGTAAATCAACTGATGGCCCACTTCAAATTATGATGCATAGCAAAGCTTGGTTGAGAGAATGATGGCCGTACTCTCGGGATTTGGTGCTGTCAATGCTCCGTACACCTACATGGCCTACTTTGTCAGGTTAGAGTCAGCGTAGCAGCCGGTTCGTTCGTTGCTAGGGTACGTAACATGCGGAAAAATGCTGGTGTAGTATGATGCATGAGCATTGAGCCTATTTCTGATTATAAAACAGTCCATCTAGCTTGATTGTGCCATACATGATGACCCTTACCCACACTTTTTCTGTCAAGAAAAAGATTAGTTGTGTAATGTATGGAACATTTTTAGTTTTGTGGTGGTAAAAAAATTGTTTGTTAAAAAAAACACAGATGCTTTCTATATAAGGTAGTGCAAGAGAAGGAACAGAGTTCCTAGACAGGGAAGGAACAGAGGTTCTTAGACAGGGAAGGAACTCATGGAACCTTGCTTAGTGGTGCTGGTCTCATGGAACCTTGCTGAGAGGTGCTGGTCTCATGGAACCTTGCCGAGAGGTGCTGGTCTCATGAAACATTCATGGAACCTTGCTGAGAGGTGCTGGTCTCATGGAACCTTGCTTAGTGCTCATGGAACCTTGCTGAGAGGCATTGGTCTAATGGAACCTTGCTGAGAGGTGCTGGCCTCATGGAACCTTGCTGAGAGATGCTGGCCTCATGGAACCTTGCTTAGTGCTCATGGAACCTTCCTGAGAGGCGTTGGTCTCATGGAACCTTGCTGAGAAGTGCTGGTCTCATGAAACCTTGCTGAGCTGCACTCTCATGGAACCTTGCTGACTTCTACCATAATGTGGCTTTCAACCTGAATTTTGCGGAGTTGGCAGAGATGATGAGGTGTGTTGCGCAATGTAAATCCATCCTCAGGGAGGAACTAATTTGTGATCGGACTACAATGATGGCCGAGTTGAAGTGTCAATGATACCTAAGCAGCAGCGGAGAGTGGGAGTGGCGCCGGTCTGAGCTGGAAGAGAAAAAAAAGGTTGTGAGTGGATACTGCAGATATCAAAAAATTTGTCTGAGAGAGGAGGGCTTTGCTAAGACCATGTGGAAGCTTCTCTTCCCCCCCCCCCCCCCCCCCCCCAAAGATGAAAAGATGAGAATCACATTTCGAGTGAGTTCATTGGCAGTGCTTGCTTCCTGAAGGAATTGTTCAAGTACTGAGAGGAAGGCAAGGGAGAGGATATAACAACTTCAGATATTATGATATTAAGAGTGAATTCACCAGGCTGGCAGGCGGACCTGATGGGTTGGTGTCTCTAGCATATACAACATGTGTGAGCACACTCTAGTTGCTTGGCAATAAGACCCTTAACTTACTTACAAAGATCTCAATAATCAACTTGAATTTTACTCGCTCGACGCTTGGACTAGATGCTCTAGCCTTGATATGTCCGGTTCAAGCAACAGTTAACACCTCCAGCAACAAGACAACAGTGAAGAATATACATGTATGAGCGGTGATTTCCTGTCAGCCATGCCAGACTAGAGAAAAACCTGATGTAGCTGTTGGGCTCGGAGGATGGCGTCCTTTACCCCTATGCCGAGTCATGAAAGGGAAAAACAAACATAACATTCGATGTATGACAAAGATTGCTGCATAACTGTCTCCTAAATATCTTTGAAGAAAAGCTGATACATTATGCGATTGTATAGCTGAGGAAACCCCACACCACCTCGCACCTCAGGTGCTTGCCTGCGCGTGTTCAGACATGGAAAAGGTGTTGATGTGCATTTGTTGATATATGAAGACCTCGAGGGCTAATGTTTGGAATCTTTCCCAGAGAACTTGTCAAGAAGCTACAACAATGTGGGACCTGTGTTGATGATGCATCTTAAAATAGCTCGGTTGAAAGAACACGAGAATGATGTCAGCTTAATTCCTGTGGGGCCAAGCAATTCACTGAATACCTACTGTAGATGCAAAGATGAACAAGATATTCAGACTATATATATATATACAGATAAACAATGTGGGGGTTCTCTGATCCGAGTGCATACCTATCCCAGGTAACAACCTATCCCCGGTAACATTGACCAAACTATACTAAGGGAAGAAATCCTTAATAATTATGTAATCGTTAATGAAGGGGTGAAGGGTGGGAAATTCAACTTTTAAAATGCACCACTTCAGAAGGTGATCCGAAGAGATAGAGGAAAGATGTTCTACAACACTTCAATCAATGCGGTCATTATACTAGTAATGTATTTAGTAGCAAGAGAAGGTGTGAAGTAGGGCAATTAAAATGAAAATAAAATAAAAAATTTAATTTTTTTTTAAATCCATTATATAATTAGACTGGTACCCAATCGTCGTATGAAACTTGAATCGTAGCTGTTAGATTACATCATTCAATGGCGGTGGAGCAAAAAGGGAAGGATGGCTTCCAAACTACAGGATGGGGGGGGGGGGGGGGGAACTTTATCCCCTCAATGTTGACTGATCAACCTCGGCCCCAAGCTCAAACATTGCATGCAAGCGAGCGTGCCCAGGGAAGGATTCCATGAAACTATACCAGAGCTAATTATTGCTCACTGCACAGTCCAGACATTAGATAAATACGTCGTGGTCCTGGGATACCTAGCCTACGACATCATACTTAATCTTCTCACTTGTTCATCTAATTAAGCTAAATTCTTCGTACTTGCACTTTAGAGGGTTTCAGGGTGTGACATAAAGAGATATCAATGGAGCTTGTTAGTGACATGGAGAGAAGGAGAGAAGAGTCGGGAGTACTACTACCTCAGACTCCTACTGGGACTTTACTGACACTCTAGTAGTGATAACTGCAACATGAGTGAGGATGATGCACTTTGTGACCAGCTACATACAATGCTCAAGGGGAAGTGATCCTGAAATAATCAGTAACTGTGTGCTGTAATGAGATCCAAAAAGCTGACCAAACGATGAAAGACGCTGTCTCGATGGGGAAAAGCCACAAGTTCTCTCCTGTCTGGCATAAGAGGTTCCCACGGATTACACTCAGCGCTACACAAAAAGGTTCCCCACGTGTATGTTTGCCTGAGGCATTAGAAAATTGTCCAGGGGGGGGGGGGGGGGCATGATGTTTAAAGATGTGACAAAGTTTCTAATGAATTTTAATAATACAATTTCCAAGGGGAGGCAAAAAGGTTCCAAGGTGGGGCAGCCCCCCCCCCCCCCCTAAATGAAACCCTGGGCATATCTGGTCATTTTCACAAGGAAGAGGGATGATGCACTTTCCTTAAATGGATTTGCTAACTTTTAAAAGACAGTTGAAAAGTTTCAAATCCATGAGAACTCCGATGCTGATTTAAGGCAAGACTAGATGATCACTTAACAATCCTTCCTCTAAAAAGGAGCAACTAAGTATGTAATCATTACTCTATAAAGGAGCAACTAAGTATGTAATCCTTACTCTATAAAGGAGCAAGTAAGTATGTAATCCTTACTCTATAAAGGAGCAACTAAGTATGTAATCCTTACTCTATAAAGGAGCAAGTAAGTATGTAATCCTTACTCTATAAAGGAGCAAGTAAGTATGTAATCCTTACTCTATAAAGGAGCAAGTAAGTATGTAATCCTTACTCTATAAAGGAGCAACTAAGTCTGCAATCCTTACTCTATAAAGGAGCAACTAAGCATGTAATCCTTACTCTATAAAGGAGCAAGTAAGTATGTAATCCTTACTCTATAAAGGAGCAAGTAAGTATGTAATCCTTACTCTATAAAGGAGCAACTAAGTATGTAATCCTTACTCTATAAAGGAGCAGTAAGTATGTAATCCTTACTCTATAAAGGAGCAAATAAGTATGTAATCCTTACTCTATAAAGGAGCAAGTAAGTATGTAATCCTTACTCTATAAAGGAGCAACTAAGTCTGCAATCCTTACTCTATAAAGGAGCAAGTAAGTATGTAATCCTTACTCTATAAAGGAGCAACTAAGCATGTAATCCTTACTCTATAAAGGAGCAAGTAAGTATGTAATCCTTACTCTATAAAGGAGCAAGTAAGTATGTAATCCTTACTCTATAAAGGAGCAACTAAGTATGTAATCCTTACTCTATAAAGGAGCAAGTAAGTATGTAATCCTTACTCTATAAAGGAGCAACTAAGTCTGCAATCCTTACTCTATAAAGGAGCAAGTAAGTATGTAATCCTTACTCTATAAAGGAGCAACTAAGTATGTAATCCTTACTCTATAAAGGAGCAACTAAGTATGTAATCCTTACTCTATAAAGGAGCAACTAAGTATGTAATCCTTACTCTATAAAGGAGCAAGTAAGTATGTAATCCTTACTCTATAAAGGAGCAACTAAGCATGTAATCCTTACTCTATAAAGGAGCAAGTAAGTATGTAATCCTTACTCTATAAAGGAGCAACTAAGTATGTAATCCTTACTCTATAAAGGAGCAAGTAAGTATGTAATCCTTACTCTATAAAGGAGCAACTAAGTATGTAATCCTTACTCTATAAAGGAGCAAGTAAGTATGTAATCCTTACTCTATAAAGGAGCAAGTAAGTATGTAATCCTTACTCTATAAAGGAGCAACTAAGCATGTAATCCTTACTCTATAAAGGAGCAAGTAAGTATGTAATCCTTACTCTATAAAGGAGCAAGTAAGTATGTAATCCTTACTCTATAAAGGAGCAACTAAGTATGCAGTCCTTACTCTATAAAGGAGCAACTAAGTATGTAATCCTTACTCTATAAAGGAACAATAAGTATGCAGTCCTTACTCTATAAAGGAGCAACTAAGTATGTAATCCTTACTCTATAAAGGAGCAACTAAGTCTGCAATCCTTACTCTATAAAGGAGCAACTAAGTATGTAATCCTTACTCTATAAAGGAGCAAGTAAGTATGTAATCCTTACTCTATAAAGGAGCAACTAAGTCTGCAATCCTTACTCTATAAAGGAGCAACTAAGTATGTAATCATTACTCTATAAAGGAGCAAGTAAGTATGTAATCCTTACTCTATAAAGGAGCAAGTAAGTATGTAATCCTTACTCTATAAAGGAGCAACTAAGTATGTAATCTTTACTCTATAAAGGAGCAACTAAGCATGTAATCCTTACTCTATAAAGGAGCAAGTAAGTATGTAATCCTTACTCTATAAAGGAGCAACTAAGTATGTAATCCTTACTCTATAAAGGAGCAACTAAGCATGTAATCCTTACTCTATAAAGGAGCAAGTAAGTATGTAATCCTTACTCTATAAAGGAGCAACTAAGTATGTAATCCTTACTCTATAAAGGAGCAACTAAGTATGTAATCCTTACTCTATAAAGGAGCAAGTAAGTATGTAATCCTTACTCTATAAAGGAGCAATTATCAAGCTGCTAAGCTTCAGAAAGCTCGCCAAACAGGATCGTGAATCAACTGGAAGCAACGAGGACTTCATCCAAGACAAGGTATTCTATTGAGAGAGCACTACGAGGAAGAAGGGAACTTATACTGGCTACCATTAGGTAAGGATCATCATATATGTAACTTGGATTGATGAACGGAAGTGCAAGTCACATGATAGTGTGTATGAGTGGATTAAAGTACTTTAATGAGATGGAAATTTTTACACAGCTTTTGGCCCGAACCAAGAGTGCAGATCGTCCCTGCCTAACAGGTGAGGCCAGTAATGTTACATGCAAGGAAGAGCCTGATCCGTTTATCAGATCGTTGACGGTCAGTATGTGGGCTTTTTATGTCTTCCTGATACAACCTTACATCTAGTGCTGCTCATACACATTGCGTCCTGCCTTTACGGTGAAGACAAGATGTGATGGAGCAGCAGCTAGATGTTTGCAAGGAGAGAAAGGATGTGGCTAGTCTCATCAGAGAAGAAGTCCCAGCAGCCATTCCTCATAGTGTGGCACATTCTATGAATCACTGTCTTGAAGATGTTAGGCGGTAAATTCAACTATGTACTGAGAATGCTCCGGACGGACATTGCGAAGGAGATAGTCTTGATTTGCTACTCTCCTAAGCACCCATATCTCTTTGGTGAGAAAATATTGCCGAGTAAGGGTCTAAAATGTAGCATGAAGTCCTCTTGGAGTATACTAACTGAAGCAATCAAAGCTGTGAGGAATCATGGAGACATACATGTATACAGGAATCCTGGAGACATGCATGTATACAGGAATCATGGAGACATACATGTATACAGGAATCCTGGAGACATACATGTATACAGGAATCATGGAGACATGCATGTATACAGGAATCATGGAGACATACATGTATACAGGAATCATGGAGACATACATGTATACAGGAATCATGGAGACATACATGTATACAGGAATCCTGGAGACATACATGTATACAGGAATCATGGAGACATGCATGTATACAGGAATCATGGAGACATACATGTATACAGGAATCATGGAGACATACATGTATACAGGAATCATGGAGACATACATGTATACAGGAATCCTGGAGACATACATGTATACAGGAATCATGGAGACATGCATGTATACAGGAATCATGGAGACATACATGTATACAGGAATCATGGAGACATACATGTATACAGGAATCATGGAGACATACATGTATACAGGAATCATGGAGACATACATGTACATGTATACAGGAATCATGGAGACATACATGTATACAGGAATCATGGAGACATATACAGGAATCCTGGAAACATATATAGAGACCATGGAAGAAGTTCATCACACAACATGTGAGGAATATGGTCTGAAGGCTGCACGAGTTCTTCCTGGTCTTGATAGATTTTGACTAGTTCCAACTGGGTCCTTGTTCTAACTGAGGTTTTGTTCTAACTGGGCCCTTGTTTTAACTGAGTCCTTGTTTTAACTGAGGCCTTGTTCTAACTGAGGCCTTGTTCTAACTGGGGATTGGGACCTAGCTCTAACTGAGGCCTTGTTCTAACTGGGTCAATTGTTCTAACTGGGCCCCTATTCTAACCGAGGCCATGTTCTAACATTTTAACTAGGCCCTTGCTCTAACTGGATCCTTGTTATAAAGTTCAACTGTGCCCTTGTTCCAAGTGAGTCCTTGTTCTACCTGGGCCCTGGTTCTAACTGAGTCCTTGTTCTAATTGGGCTTTTGATTTAAATGGGCCCTGGTTTTAACTGGGCCCTTGTTCTAACTGGGCCGCCTTCTTTTGGTTGCTGCCGAGGAAACATCAAAAGCATTGCAAGCAAAAGGTACATTAGTCCAAGAAACAGTGTCAGTCACGACTGTGACACAAGCTTTCTGTGAGCATCAAAGAAGAGATGAAGCTCTTGAAACATTCTTAGAGAATGCAGTACCAAAGCACAAGTTCGGAAATTGGAGAACCAAATTGACAAAATACAATAAGCCTTCAAAGCAGTTTGGTGGTAGTCAGTCTCACCATTTTCGTTAACCACAATTTCAGCAGCACTTCGCAGCCTGTGAGCTTCTCATTCAAGAGCTATTACACAGATTTGAGCAAGATTTAATGGTTTAATGCAGCCGATTTTCTCGATTATCAACTTGAATTTACTTACTCGACGTTTCGGCTACTATGCTCTAGCCTTATTCCTGACAAAGGCTAGAACAGCTAGCCAGAATGTCCAGTGAGTAAATTCAAGTTGATAATCAAGAAAGATTAAGTGTGTGCGTGTGTGTGGGGAATTGTTAATAAAAGGTTCTTGTCGAACTCGCCCCCACCACCTAATCCTCCAATTTAACCATCCACCAGCTATGTACGTATCATTGTCCTAGCCCTAGCACACATGCATGTAGCTGAAGGCAATGCAGTATTGATCTGTACATTATTGATGTCATGGAGATGTTGAATATAATGCTTGGATGGCAGTAGCCAAGAATTGCATGTATTTATTGCATTACCTACAGATTCCTGTCATGGTTACACAATGTGACCATGGTTACACACTGTCATGGTTACACACTGTCATGGTTACACAATGTGACCATGGTCACACACTGTCATGGTTACACACTGTCATGGTTACACACTGTCATGGTTACACAATGTGACCATGGTTACACACTGTCATGGTTACACACTGTCATGGTTACACAATGTGACCATGGTCACACACTGTCATGGTTACACACTGTCATGGTTACACAATGTGACCATGGTCACACACTGTCATGGTTACACACTGTCATGGTTACACAATGTGACCATGGTTACACACTGTCATGGTTACACACTGTCATGGTTACACAATGTGACCATGGTCACACACTGTCATGGTTACACACTGTCATGGTTACACACTGTCATGGTTACACAATGTGACCATGGTCACACACTGTCATGGTTACACACTGTCATGGTTACACACTGTCATGGTTACACAATGTGACCATGGTTACACACTGTCATGGTTACACACTGTCATGGTTACACAATGTGACCATGGTCACACACTGTCATGGTTACACACTGTCATGGTTACACACTGTCATGGTTACACAATGTGACCATGGTCACACACTGTCATGGTTACACACTGTCATGGTTACACACTGTCATGGTTACACAATGTGACCATGGTTACACACTGTCATGGTTACACACTGTCATGGTTACACAATGTGACCATGGTCACACACTGTCATGGTTACACACTGTCATGGTTACACACTGTCATGGTTACACAATGTGACCATGGTTACACACTGTCATGGTTACACACTGTCATGGTTACACAATGTGACCATGGTCACACACTGTCATGGTTACACACTGTCATGGTTACACACTGTCATGGTTACACAATGTGACCATGGTTACACACTGTCATGGTTACACACTGTCATGGTTACACAATGTGACCATGGTCACACACTGTCATGGTTACACACTGTCATGGTTACACACTGTCATGGTTACACACTGTCATGGTTACACAATGTGACCATGGTTACACACTGTCATGGTTACACACTGTCATGGTTACACAAATGTGACCATGGTTACACACTGTCATGGTTTATGTTGTGTATAGTACACCTGATGTACAGACAACTAAGTTAAGTCCGACTTACTAATCCTATGGAACAATTAATGGTGCCATGTTTGCTGCATCGGAAGGTCTTGCTCTGCTGGAAGGTGAGGATGGCTTGATTCACTTGGTCATCACTCACCACCGTCCCTACATACACCGGCACACATCACTCACCTCACACTCCATCACTCACCACCGTCCCTACACACACCGGCACATCATTCATCTCACACTCTATCACTGACCGCCATCCCTACACACACCGGCACACATCACTCACCCCACACTCCATCACTCACCACCGTCCCTACACACACCGGCACATCATTCATCTCACACTCTATCACTCACCGCCATCCCTACACACACCGGCACACATCACTCATCTCACACTCCATCACTCACACCGCCATCCCTACATACACCGGCACACATCACTCACCTCACACTCCATCACTCATCACCATCCCTACACACACCGGCACACATCACTCACCTCACACTCCATCACTCACACCGCCATCCCTACATACACCGGCACACATCACTCACCTCACACTCCATCACTCATCACCATCCCTACACACACCGGCACACATCACTCACCTCACACTCCATCACTCACACCGCCATCCCTACACACACCGGCACACATCACTCACCCCACACTCCAGCATCACACTGAGATGCACCCCACACACAGACAAAAGGCACAATATTTGCAAGAACAAAACTGAACATATTACATCACTTGGCTTCACACTTACATCAAGTCTAACTCCCTCTCTCTCTTAAAGATGGCCACACATAAGATGCAGACACTCTATAATCTCAACTGCAACTTCTGTTCTCATTTCACCTCCATAAACCTAACTCCCAGCCCCTCCTCTTTACCTCCTCCTCCACTTACCTCTCCTGGGGTTCGGCATCTTTGCACGCAAGACTCTCTGGAGATGCTGCATCTTATAGTACATGTTGGTGGTCGCTAAGCACACATCAAACTCCAGGTCATGTGATCCTCGCTCCAGCTTCATACATATATGTATTACATCAAAATACCTTCAGTCAGTCAGTCTTACACTAATCAACTATCGTTTTAAGATATAAGCACATGCGCTCTTATAAGCACACACTAGTCAACTCTCGTTTAGCACATGCTCTCTTATAAGAGCACACTAGTCAACTCTCGTTTTAAGATATAAGCACATGCTCTCTTAGAAGAGCACACTAGTCAACTCTCGTTTAGCACATGCTCTCTTATAAGAGCACACTAGTCCACTCTCGTTTTAAGATATAAGCACATGCTCTCTTAGAAGAGCACACTAGTCAACTCTCGTTTAGCACATGCTCTCTTATAAGAGCACACTAGTCCACTCTCGTTTTAAGATATAAGCACATGCTCTCTTAGAAGAGCACACTAGTCAACTCTCGTTTAGCACATGCTCTCTTATAAGAGCACACTAGTCCACTCTCGTTTTAAGCTATAAGCACATTATCTCTTATAAGCCTACAATAGTCAACTCTCGTTTTAAGCTATAAGCACATGCTCTCTTATAAGAGCACACTAGTCAACTCTCATTTTAAGCTATAAGCACATGCTCTCTTATAAGAGCACACTAGTCAACTCGTTTTAAGATATAAGCACATGCTCTCTTATGAGCCCACACTAGTCAACTCTCGTTTTAAGCTATAAGCACATGCTCTCTTATTAAGACCACACTAGTCAACTCTCGTTTTAAGCTATAAGCACATGCTCTCTTATAAGAGCACACTAGTCAACTCTCGTTTTAAGCTATAAGCACATGTCTCTTATAAGAGCACACTAGTCAACTCTCGTTTTAAGCTATAAGCACATGCTCTCTTATAAGAGCACACTAGTCAACTCTCGTTTTAAGCTATAAGCACATGCTCTCTTATAAGACCACACTAGTCAACTCTCGTTTTAAGTATAAACACATGCTCTCTTGTGTAATCAACTCTGGGTTAAAAGGTATGTATAAAGACATGCTCTCTTATAAGCCCACACTGGTCAACCTCCCTCACCAGCACCTTTATAATGGAATTATTTATTTTATGAATGATTTTCACTGTATGTAGGAAGTATGACGAAGAAAAGTACCTAGCAACCCTCTATCAGGTGATAGCTGATGAGTTGAGGGCATTTTTACAAGTTTTGGTTGCTTGGCAACAAATTACATTCCTGTGAATCCATTATAAGAAACTGGAAGTAAAAATTAAAAAAATCTCATCAAATTTTATCTGGTGGCTGTAGAACAGATCAGTGCAGGGTTTCATTTAGGGGGGGGGGGGGGGGGGGGGGGGGGGCAGCCGCTTGGAACCTTCCCCCCCCCCTTGGACAATTTTCTAAATGAAACCCTGTTCACCATTACTAATTGAGTGTCAAGGTGTTTGCTTATGCATCGAAGAACAGAGCGATGTATTCTTGGTTGCTTAGCAACAAACCACAGCTGTGAACATCATTCATCAGAAGGAATGCTATGACTTGGCATCTCATAGCCTTGTTGCAACTGATAAGGCCTAAATATGGTCAAATTCTGATTGCTTAGCAAACAACCACATAGATATGAATATCATTATAAAATACTGGCTCATTTTTTATACATGCACATTACATGTTACGCATGCACATTAAACATTACACATGCACATTGCATGTTGTGTACATAGCATGTTACGCATGTACATTACATGTTATGCATGTACACTACATGTTATGCATGTACACTACATGTTACACATGCACATTGCATGTTGTGTACATTATATGTTATGCATCTACATTACATGCTACATGTCTACATTACATGTTACACATGCACATTACATGTTATATGTGGACTCGGGTTCAAACTTTGCTAGAACTAAGTCCAGTGGTTTCTTCAACTTGAAGATGTGTCTGGGCGTGGTTGGTCAATAGGGTGTGGCTGAGTGCTACCAGCCAACGGGAGAAAATGAAACAGCTACATCAACTTCCCTTCCAAAGAAGTCGGAAATACCCGCTGTATAATATCTATTAGCATTCCTTAGAGATTCTCATGCACATTTAAGCAGTGCTGTTAGACGAGTGGGGGGGGGATGAGTATCGGATTCTATTTCAAATAACTGGATGCCTGGAGACCTGACAACGAGAAGAGCAAAACAAAATACCTATCCCATAACCAAGGGGTGTGGCTTTAAGATACCCTGGGAGGGGTGGTGGTTGTATGCACATAGCAAGCTGCTCCACACACACACACACACACACACACAGACACACTACCTCCACTATGGCACTATAGCCACGCCCAGTGACCCAATTCAGCCACTGTGACTTGTATTGCAGCAAAATCGACACATACATGGCTGGAGTGGATGTCTGAGTAGCAGCTCCAAATCTTCCTCTCTCCATTTCAGGGCAGCAGCTTACATGCATAGACCGAATATGTCGATTTTGCTGGAATTCAAGTCGCAGTGACCGAGTTGGATCACTGGGTGTGGTCACTAGTGGAGCATGTGACCTTATTTGGCTGGAATTCAAGTCGCAGTGGCCGAGTTGGATCACTGGGTGTGGTCACTAGTGGAGCATGTGACCTTATTTGGCTGGAATTCAAGTCGCAGTGGCCGAGTTGGATCACTGGGTGTGGTCACTAGTGGAGCATGTGACCTTATTTGGCTGGAATTCAAGTCGCAGTGGCCGAGTTGGATCACTGGGTGTGGTCACTAGTGGAGCACGTGACCTTATTTGGCTGGAATTCAAGTCGCAGTGGCCGAGTTGGATCACTGGGTGTGGTCACTAGTGGAGCACGTGACCTTATTTGGCTGGAATACAAGTCGCAGTGGCCGAGTTGGATCACTGGGTGTGGTCACTAGTGGAGCATGTGACCTTATTTGGCTGGAATTCAAGTCGCAGTGGCTGGGTTGGGTCACTGGGTGTGGTCACTAGTGGAGCATGTGACCTCATTTGGCTGGAATTCAAGTCGCAGTAGCCGAGTTGGGTCATCACTGGGTGTGGTCACTAGTGGAGCATGTGACCCTATTTGGCTGGAATTCAAGTCGCAGTGGCTGGGTTGGGTCACTGGGTGTGGTCACTAGTGGAGCATGTGACCTTATTTGGCTGGAATTCAAGTCGCAGTGGCCGAGTTGGTCACTGGGTGTGGTCACTAGTGGAGCATGTGACCTTATTTGGCTGGAATTCAAGTCGTAGTGGCCGAGTTGGTCACTGGGTGTGGTCACTAGTGGAGCATGTGACCTTATTTTATTTTGCTGGAATTTAAGTCGCAGTGGCCGAGTTGGATCACTGGGTGTGGTCACTAGTGGAGTATGTGACCTGATTTGGCTGGAATTCAAGTCGCAGTGGCCGAGTTGGTCACTGGGTGTGGTCACTAGTGGAGCATGTGACCTTATTTGGCTGGAATTCAAGTCGCAGTGGCCGAGTTGGATCACTGGGTGTGGTCACTAGTGGAGCATGTGACCCTATTTGGCTGGAATTCAAGTCGCAGTAGCCGAGTTGGGTCATCACTGGGTGTGGTCACTAGTGGAGCATGTGACCCTATTTGGCTGGAATTCAAGTCGCAGTAGCCGAGTTGGGTCATCACTGGGTGTGGTCACTAGTGGAGCATGTGACCCTATTTGGCTGGAATTCAAGTCGCAGTGGCTGGGTTGGGTCACTGGGTGTGGTCACTAGTGGAGCATGTGACCTTATTTGGCTGGAATTCAAGTCGCAGTGGCCGAGTTGGTCACTGGGTGTGGTCACTAGTAGAGCATGTGACCTTATTTGGCTGGAATTCAAGTCGTAGTGGCCGAGTTGGATCACTGGGTGTGGTCACTAGTGGAGCATGTGACCTTATTTTATTTTGCTGGAATTCAAGTCGCAGTGGCCGAGTTGGATCACTGGGTGTGGTCACTAGTGGAGTATGTGACCTTATTTGGCTGGAATTCAAGTCGCAGTGGCCGAGTTGGTCACTGGGTGTGGTCATTAGTGGAGCATGTGACCTTATTTGGCTGGAATTCAAGTCGCAGTGGCCGAGTTGGATCACTGGGTATGGTCACTAGTGGAGCATGTGACCCTATTTGGCTGGAATTCAAGTCGCAGTAGCCGAGTTGGATCACTGGGTGTGGTCACTAGTGGAGCATGTGACCTTATTTTATTTTGCTGGAATTCAAGTCGCAGTGGCCGAGTTGGATCACTGGGTGTGGTCACTAGTGGAGTATGTGACCTTATTTGGCTGGAATTCAAGTCGCAGTGGCCGAGTTGGTCACTGGGTGTGGTCACTAGTGGAGCATGTGACCTTATTTGGCTGGAATTCAAGTCGTAGTGGCCAAGTTGGATCACTGGGTGTGGTCACTAGTGGAGCATGTGACCTTATTTTATTTTGCTGGAATTCAAGTCGCAGTGGCCGAGTTGGATCACTGGGTGTGGTCACTAGTGGAGTATGTGACCTTATTTGGCTGGAATTCAAGTCGCAGTGGCCGAGTTGGTCACTGGGTGTGGTCACTAGTGGAGCATGTGACCTTATTTGGCTGGAATTCAAGTCGCAGTGGCCGAGTTGGATCACTGGGTGTGGTCACTAGTGGAGCATGTGACCTTATTTTGCTGGAATTCAAGTCGCAGTGGCTGGGTTGGGTCACTGGGTGTGGTCACTAGTGGAGCATGTGACCTTATTTTGCTGGAATTCAAGTCGCAGTGGCTGGGTTGGGTCATCACTGGGTGTGGTCACTAGTGGAGCATGTGACCCTATTTGGCTGGAATTCAAGTCGCAGTGGCCGAGTTGGGTCATCACTGGGTGTGGTCACTAGTGGAGCATGTGACCCTATTTGGCTGGAATTCAAGTCGCAGTGGCCGAGTTGGATCACTGGGTGTGGTCACTAGTGGAGCATGTGACCTTATTTGGCTGGAATTCAAGTCGCAGTGGCCGAGTTGGATCACTGGGTGTGGTCACTAGTGGAGCATGTGACCTTATTTTGCTGGAATTCAAGTCGCAGTGGCCGAGTTGGATCACTGGGTGTGGTCACTAGTGGAGCATGTGACCTTATTTTGCTGGAATTCAAGTCGCAGTGGCTGGGTTGGGTCACTGGGTGTGGTCACTAGTGGAGCATGTGACACTATTTTGCTGGAATTCAAGTCGCAGTGGCCGAGTTAGGTCATCACTGGGTGTGGTCACTAGTGGAGCATGTGACCTTATTTTGCTGGAATTCAAGTCGCAGTGGCTGATTTAGGCCATTGCCTGCAGCCCATGGAGAGGAGCTGCCACTGGGTGTGTCCCAGCAAATACGGGAGGTAGACGTGCAGAATGACAGCGCATTATGTGTGTAGTTGACGTGCCAACAGAGAGTGTATGCATACACAAAACAGAGGCGCTTCGCAACAATTTAAACATAAAAGGTACTTTGACTGCCAGACTTACTAGCTGTCTCAATGGCTTCTCGCTGAGAAAGGACTAGAAATGAATGCAAGAATACTTGTGGCGTGCCAGAGACTGTACCAAAGACTTTTGGTTAAGTGTCTAATTATGTACATAAGCAATGTTGGATGGCGTTGCCACAGCTACTGTACATCCTAACCCACCTGCCTGCATGTTATTGCTGATGACATCACGATGATGTATGCAAATGTCTAATACGGTGAAGTAGTAGAAGATCGCATACTGTGTTTATATGTTGCCTATAGATTCCCAACTGGAGCAAAGTGGCACAACGCGAGAGGCCGTCCAACACAATCTGCTGGCAGGCAATGAATGCTGTGGAAGCACGAGAGAGATGAGGTTGTATCTAATGGTGGGCACAAGCAGCTTCCCCTGAAGATGGGAAGCAGACTAAGAGTGAGGTCATCAGGCAGTGCTTGCTGGGAGCACACTTAGAGTGAGGTCATCAGGCAGTGCTTGTTGGGAGCACACTAAGAGTGAGGTCATCAGGCAGTGCTAGCTGGGAGCACACTAAGAGTGAGGTCATCAGGCAGTGCTTGCTGGGAGCACACTAAGAGTGAGGTCATCAGGCAGTGCTTGCTGGGAGCACACTAAGAGTGAGGTCATCAGGCAGTGCTTGCTGGGAGCACACTAAGAGTGAGGTCATCAGGCAGTGCTTGCTGGGAGCACACTAAGAGTGAGGTCATCAGGCAGTGCTTGCTGGGAGCACACTAAGAGCTGACAGAAAGGGAAAATTCCGATGGTGGCAATGATGAAAATGAGCCCCTCAGACATAAGACTTGTTTCTGCACCTAGCTCTAACCAGACAGTCCCAGTGGCTCAATGGTTAGAGCACTGACCATGTAAGTCAGAGGTTGTGGGTTCGAGTCCTGTCTGGGACCTAGCCCCAGACCTAGCCCTAGCCCCAGACCTAGCCCCAGACCTGGCGCTAGTCCCAGACCTACATGTAGCCCTAGCCCTTCCTCTGACAGAAAGGAAAAATTCCGATGGTGGCAATGATGAAAAGCAAACAGTGAGTCCCTCAGACATGAGACTTGTTTCTGCACCAGCTTAGAGCACTGACCATGTAAGTCAGAGGTTGTGGGTTTGAGTCATATCTGGCTGGGTTTTTTCCAAGTGTATGTATGTCAGCAAGTCACTGCCCAAGTTCCCTTTGTGGGATCCTCCGTGACTCCGCCCCATGTTTTACGGAGTTGGGAGCAGTGTAGGCGAAAGGCATGGTCTCGCCATAGCCCTAGCCCCATCCCAACCCTAGCTCTATCTCCAGACCTAGCCCCAGCTCAGGACCTTGTAACCCTAGTGCCAGACCTACTGTAGCCCTAGCCCCATCCCAACCCTAGCTCCAGACCTAGCCCTACAGCTCTAGCCCTAGCCCCTTCCCAACCCTAGCTCTATCTCCAGACCTAGCCCCAGCTCAGGACCTTGTAACCCTAGTGCCAGACCTACTGTAGCCCTAGCCCCATCCCAACCCTAGCTCCAGACCTAGCCCTACAGCTCTAGCCCTAGCCCCTTCCCAACCCTAGCCCTAGCTCCAGACCTAGTCCCAGCTCAGGACCTAGCCCTAGCTCCAGACCTACCTCTACTTACTTCCTTACCGAAAGTCCATAGCCTTAACCCTAGCCCTAGTCTAATCTCCTTATATCTCCCCAGCTCTAGAATCAGCTCTATGGCAACAAGGGCAGGGATTAGGCCAAGGCTATGTGGCAGGATTGGACTAGGGCTAGAGCTGATTCTAGCCCTAGTCCAATCCTGCCACATAGCCTTGGCCTAATCCCTGCCCTAGTTCACCCATTGCCACAGCCCAATCCTGGCTTGTTGCCATAAGCATTGCAGGACATAACACTTTTATTTACTGCTAGGTCCTATGCCAGTGATGGTTAAGGTTGTGAGTGATATGTTCCTACATGCACACGTACAGTACAGAGTGTTCCTCTGACTGCTCAATGAAGAAGAGCCTTATTGGTACATCTTACAAGATGCAAGAATGTTGTTAGAGAATGCCACAGCTCTGAGATAACTGGCTTTAGTTTGGCTGACATTTCTGATAAATGTTGTCTCGTGTGTCCAAAAATGGCAGGCCAGTTGGGCTGTGAACAAACATGGAATTAGCTATGCAGGTCCAAAGTTCAAAGTTGTTGCTCACCCAGTGCCCTTAGCCCTAGATCTAGCTTTAGCCCTGACCAATACCCCTAGCCCTAGCCTTAGCCCTGTCCAATACCCCTAGCCCTATCCTTAGCCCTGACCAATACCACTAGCCCTAGCTCTAGCCTTAAGTAGCCCTGACCAATCAGGGTTTCATTTAGAAAATTGTCGAAGGGGGGGCAACTGGAGGAATCTGGATTTTAAGGGGGGGGAGCATGATGGTTAGATGTGACAAAGTTTCTAATGAATTTTAATAATACAATTTCCAAGGGGGGGGGGGGCAAAAAGGTTCCAACCCCCCCCCCCCCCCCCCCCCCCCTAAATGAAACCCTGCCAACCAATACCCTAGCCCTAGCCATAGTTCTAGCCTTAGCCTTGACCAGTACCCTGACCCTAGCCCTAACCAATAGCCCAAGCCCTAACCAATAGCCCAAGCCCTAGCCCTAACCAATATCCCAAACCAGCATTACGAGGGCAAGAACCGTGAGCATATGTGAACACTGCATATCCGTAGCTGATAATCCCATGATTCTCACCACAACATGGGTCATACGCACAACCCACGGAATGCTAAATAGAGACCACTACAATATTGGTAATTTATAACCAAGTTCCTTGGTCCAAGTTTGTGCAAAACATATATCCAATCAACCGATAGGAATAGATTTTGCAGTTCTCCATTTACGAATATCAATAATTGGATTGGTGAATATTTTGTATTACGTAACATCTACATGTACTTTTGCACGTGCTACACTTTGAAGAGGCTTTGTGCCTAGTATACAACAGGAAGTGTAGTATACTACAGAAAGTATCTAGTATTCTACAAGAAGTATCTAGTATTCTACAAGAAGTATCTAGTATTCTACAAGAACACAAGAAGTATCTAGTATTCTACAAGAAGTATCTAGTATTCTACTGGTCAGCAGTGCAGTAATGTATTCATGTACAAACTATATACCCAATTAATATACAAGCTAAGTTTGTAGTTAGCCTTTATTATAGTAATTTTTAGATGGACCACAAGGAGCATGCTGATGGGAGTGGAGTGCAGATTTCTGTGAGTGCAGAGATGGAAGGTCATGGCAGTCAAGCAGCAGCTACAAGTCACCAACTTTGCTGCAAGTCTAGGGAGGAGCCAAGTAGGAGACCTTGCATCACCAACATGAGGGGTACAACTGGCAAGGTCAGAGGTCACTTGATTGTCAGCAACTAGTACCACCAAGATTGCGGACAGTGTGATAAGCCACGCCCACCCTCTCTCAGAGAGCATGGAGACTGTTTCCCTCTGACTATGCTAAAGTTTCGAGATTGTCATGGACTTGACCTAGACGCAAAAGTTGTGCCTTCTAGGGTCTGGTAAGGGGGTGATACAACCTTGAAATTTATTCCATGAATCAATTCAGTTACAGCAAACCTTGAAACATTGGCTCATTGGCTCCTTAATAATAATAAAAAGCGCTCTTCGCTCTTCGTTTCTTCGTTATATATATTTGATCTGGAATCCTACACGTGCAGCCCCATCCTGATGGGGCAGGGCTACAAAACTTTCACTGTCGCCCATTCCGATAACGACCAAATAGTGCTATTTGTTTTCCTTCCTTGTATGGAAGGCACACACAGAGATCTGCCTCACCTTAGCAATGAGGTCATCGCCGCCAGCCAGGTCCGTCCCTTTTGCATTGGCCAACACTTCCTCCTAAAGAAAGATAATAAACGTCTTCAAGGTGAAGCATTTGGAACAAACAACAACAACAATGACAACAACGTCAAACAAATGAAAACAAATTAAAACAACAATAAAAGGAAACCATAGCAACAAGGGGGAAAAAACAAGCAATGGTAACAAACAAACAACAATAAATGGAAACCATAGCAACAAGGAAAACAACACAAGCAATGGAAACAAACAACAATAAATGGAAACCATAGCAACAAGGAAAACAACAACAAGCAATGGAAACAAACAACAATAAATGGAAACCATAGCAACAAGGAAAACA
Source organism: Cladorhizidae sp. MBARI D1340-BT2 (assembly GCA_028752905.1). Lineage (NCBI taxonomy): Eukaryota > Metazoa > Porifera > Demospongiae > Poecilosclerida > Cladorhizidae > Cladorhizidae sp. MBARI D1340-BT2. Next base: position 34,163,165 of record JAQNBH010000002.1, on the reverse strand, counting down.
ACAACAAGCAATGAAAACAAACAAACAATAAATGGAAACCATAGCAACAAGGAAAACAACACAAGCAATGGCAACAAACAATAATAAATGGAAACCATAGCAACAAGGAAAACAACAACAAGCAATGGAAACAAACAAACAATAAAGGGAAACCATAGCAACAAGGAAAACAACAACAAACTGGAAACAAACAAACAACAATAAAAGGAAACCATAGCAACAAGGAAAACAACAACAAGCAATGGAAACAAACAAACAACAATAAAAGGAAACCATAGCAACAAGGAAAACAACAACAAGCAATGGAAACAAACAAACAACAATAAGGAAACCATAGCAACAAGGAAAACAACAACAAGCAATGTAAACAAACAAACAATAAAAGGAAACCATAGCAACAAGGAAAACAACAACAAGCAATGTAAACAAACAAACAATAAAAGGAAACCATAGCAACAAGGAAAACAACAACAACAAGCAATGTAAACAAACAAACAATAAAAGGAAACTATAGCAACAAGGAAAACAACAACAAGCAATGTAAACAAACAAACAATAAAAGGAAACCATAGCAACAAGGAAAACAACAAGCAATGGAAACAAACAAAAATAAAAGGAAACCATAGCAACAAGGAAAACAACAACAAACTGGAAACAAACAAACAACAATAAAAGGAAACCATAGTAACAAGGAAAACAACAACAGGCAATGTAAACAAACAACAATAAATGGAACCATAGCAACAAGGAAAACAACAACAAGCAATGGAAAGAAACAACAATAAAAGGAAACCATAGCAACAAGGAAAACAACAAGCAATGGAAACAAACAACAATAAAAGGAAACCATAGCAACAAGGAAAACAACAAGCAATGGAAACAAACAACAATAAAAGGAAACCATAGCAACAAGGAAAACAACAACAAGCAATGGAAAGAAACAACAATAAAAGGAAACCATAGCAACAAGGAAACCAACAAGCAATGGAAACAAACAACAATAAAAGGAAACCATAGCAACAAGGAAAACAACAAGCAATGAAAACAAACAACAATAAAAGGAAACCATAGCAACAAGGAAAACAACAACACTCAATGGAAACAAACAAACAACAATAAAAGGAAACCATAGCAACAAGGAAAGCAAACCAAAGACAACAAATACAAACACAAGAAGGAAATTAACAAACAAAAAATGGCCACCACAGAACAAGGACTACATGTAAAGGCAGCCGATCAACAACAAAAAATAACAAGAAATATCTCTAGAAATGAAGGCGAGGCATTTGTGAAGGTGGAGTCCCTCACCAGGCGCTGGACCCACCCCAGAGTCGAGATGTATTGGCTAATGAATGTGCTCTGTATTGAATGTTGCACCTCACTGCACATCCTGTCAACATGTGTACTGAAATAACAACATGAGCAGTGTTGCCATGGGCAACAGAACTAGTGAGTACAGAGTTCAAATTCCTTGCCTACGTATTATTGACTAGGGCTTGGACTGGTCAAGGTACAGTGCGACTGGTGCTAGGGCTATGAATACAGGAACTACTGTATGTAGAGCTTAGGGTAGGCTAGGAATAGAGAGTTACAAGATTAGCCCTAGGGCTAGCTAGCTAGGTTAAGATTAAAGACTATAGCTAGGATTAGGGCTAGGGCTGGCCAAGGATAGAGGGGTAGGATTAGGGCTAGGGCTAGGACTGGCAAGGGATGCAGAACTACAGGATTAGGCCTTGGGGCTTATGAGTGCATGAGACTAGGGGTAACTAGGGATGCAGGGTTAGGATTAGGCCCAGGGATGGTTAGGGGTACATGGCTAGCAGGGTTTCATTTAGGGGGGGCGGGGGGGGGAGGGGCAGCTGCCCCCCCTTGGAACATTTTTGCCCCCCCCCCCCCCCCCCCCCCCCTTGAAAATTGTATTATTAAAATTCATTAGAAACTTTGTCGCATCTTTAACCATCATGCCCCCGGTTTTTAGAGTGGGGATGGTCCATGCGCCACTGCTGGATCACCTCTTCATTACTTTCAATAGGAGGATGAGCCATCACCCAGCGCTTAAGAACCAAGCGCAATCAAATAAAAACACCTTCTTTTTTACCGTTGGATTTTCCATTAGGATCAGCTTTGCAAATTGACCATGGAGAAGTTGACATAGAGATCGAAGCAAGGGACACATCATCAATCCCATGGACACTATCCAAACACATCAAGATTTGATTTTTTTTGATGGCACCAATTCCAAACATGTAGAGTGGGCTAAAACCGACCCGAAAGCAAAATGGATCCTTGTAAAAGGATCCCCACTAGATATCGAAGAAGAAACCGATCACGACACCTATTTTGATCAAATGGGAGCCCTATGTATACGATTTGGAATCGAACGTGTTCCCGCAAAAATGTCTAAAGAAGGAAGTCGTATTCTAATTGAGGAAATTCCATGCTCAAATTGATGATGCTCTTCCTATTTTTCTAAAGAAGGAAGTCGTATTCTAATTGAGGAAATTCCATGCTCAAATTGATGATGCTCTTCCTATTTTTCATTTCTTCATACGGCTTTGCAGGTAAACGATCTGTAGCTTGAGCAAAAGGGAGAAAGAACTCTTGATTAGAGGCGCAAGCACCTATCCCCTTGATTAGAGGCGCAAGCACCTATCCCCTTAATATCCAGATTTCCCCCACTTTGAGACAATTTTCTAAATGAAACCCTGCCTAGGATTGAGGATTGTAGGTGGGCAATAATTGTGACCTTGGCAATAATTGTGACCTTGGCTACTGTAGCCATAGCTCTGCCACAATTGTCTGCAGTAATATACGAGTATACAGGTAGAAGTATATAACTCAACTTTGACCTCCCACATCACTACAGGGCACACAAAAAAAGCAGTTTCCCCCCAATCTACATCAAGATGACCTTTGATGTTTCCCGGGAAAGCTAACACCCACTCAACCCAATACAGAGCACATGATGCAGTCGTGAAGGCTGACTTCATGGGTGAAGTTCTGGAAGAAGTATCAGCTCACTAGGAGTTAATTATATTTCCCACCAAAGCTATGACATCATCGGTGACTCGTAGACCTCACAAGAAAAGGACAGTTGGAGTGGTGACTCATCACCATTATGCACTGACCACACCTCCTCATCTTGCCCTGTACTCATTCATCTTCTTAGCCGACCTAGACTTCCCGTAGACCCTCCCAAAACTGGCGAAAACCATCCAGAACCCGCCAAACTTGTTAAATTTGGCCAAGCAACATGGCCTTGGGACATTACACGTCTAAAGAACAACACAGTAACCAAATGTAACGCCACTGTGGAATGTGTGGAATGTGAGGTAGTAATTATTCACACCACTAACACCAATTTGGGTATTAGGCTAAAATTCGAAAAAATCCAAATGAGTACACACACACACACACACACACACACACACACACTCACACACACACACACATGCAGAGATGGCAAAAACACAACCAATGGGAGTTCCCCTGGAGGTGTTATTATGTCATACTTGGAGGGATGCTGAATGTGCATGTTTGGTGGCCCCAGTAGATACAAGGTACACCACACAACAGTAGTAGAGAGGGATTTGCACTATATAGCAATACAAACAAGCAGACACTCACACACACACACACACACTCGCACATACCCACACAACTAGCCTTAAGCCCTAGCATACTCCTAGCCCTAGCATACTCCTAGCCCTAGCATACTCCTAGCCCTAGCATACTCCTAGCCCTAACATACTCATAGCCCTAGCATACTCCTAGCCATAGCATACTCCTAGCCCTAGCTTTCTCCTAGCCCTAGCATACTCCTAGCCCTAGCATACTCCTTGCCCTAGCATACTCCTAGCCCTAGCATACTCCTAGCCCTAGCATACTCCTAGCCCTAGCATACTCATAGCCATAGCATACTCCTAGCCCTAGCATACTCCTAGCCCTAGCATACTCCTAGCCCTAGCTTTCTCCTAGCCCTAGCATACTCCTAGCCATAGCATACTCCTAGCCCTAGCATACTCCTAGCCCTAGCATACTCCTAGCCCTAGCGTACTCCTAGCCCTAGCATACTCCTAGCCATAGCATTAGCCCTAGTATACTCCTAGCCCTAGCATACTCCTAGCCCTAGCATACTCCTAGCCCTAGCATACTCCTAGCCCTAGCATATCCTAGCCATAGCATTAGCCCTAGCATACTCCTAGCCCTAGCATACTCCTAGCCCTAGCATACTCCTAGCCATAGCATACTCCTAGCCCTAGCATACTCCTAGCCCTAGCGTACTCCTAGCCCTAGCACACTCCTAGCCCTAGAATACTCCTAGCCCTAGCATACTCCTAGCCCTAGCATACTCCTAGCCCTAGCCCTAGCATACTCCTATCCCTAGCATACTCCTATCCCTAGCATACTCCTAGCCCTAGCATACTCCTAGCCCTAGCATACTCCTAGCCCTAGCATACTCCTAGCCCTAGCATACTCCTAGCCCTAGCATACTCCTAGACCTACTCCTAGCCCTTGCATACTCCTAGCCCTAGTATACTCCTAGCCCTAGCATTAGCCCTAGCATACTCCTAGCCCTAGCTTTCTCCTAGCCTTAGCATACTCCTAGCCCTAGCGTACTAGCACACTACTAGCCCTAGCATACTCCTAGCGCTCACATACTCCTAGCCCTAACCTTCTCTTAGCCCTAGCATACTCCTAGCCCTAACATACTCCTAGCCCTAGCCTTCTCCTAGCCCTAGGATACTCCTAGCCCTAACATACTACTAGCCACAGTGTACTCCTAGCCCTAGCGTACTCCTAGCCCTAGCGTACTCCTAGCCCTAGCACACTCCTAGCCCTAGCATACTCCTAGCCCTAACATACTCCTAGCCCTAGCATACTCCTAGCCCTAGCATACTGCTAGCCCTAGCGTACTCCTAGCCCTAGCATACTCCTAGCCCTAGCATACTTCTAGCCCTAGCACACTCCTAGCCCTAACATACTCCTAGCCCTAACATACTTCTAGCCCTAGCACACTCCTAGCCCTAACATACTCCTAGCCCTAACATACTCCTAGCCCCAGTGTACTCCTAGCCCTAGCGTACTCCTAGCCCTAGCATACTCCTAGCCCTAGCATACTCCTAGCCCTAGCGTAATCCTAGCCCTAGCACACTCCTAGCCCTAGCATACTCCTAGCACTAACATACTCCTAGCCCTAGCATACTCCTAGCCCTAGCATACTCCTAGCCCTAGGGTACTCCTAGCCCTAGCAAACTCCTAGCCCTAGCATTCTTCTAGCCCTAGCATACTCCTAGCCCTAGCATACTCCTAGCCCTAGCATACTCCTTGCCCTAGCATACTCCTAGCCCTAGCATACTCCTAGCCCTAGCATACTCCTAGCCCTAGCGTACTCCTAGCCCTAGCACACTCCTAGCCCTAGCATACTCCTAGCCCTAACATACTCCTAGCCCTAGCATACTCCTAGCCCTAGCATACTCCTAGCCCTAGGGTACTCCTAGCCCTAGCAAACTCCTAGCCCTAGCATACTTCTAGCCCTAGCATACTCCTAGCCCTAGCATACTCCTAGCCCTAGCATACTCCTAGCCCTAGCATACTCCTAGCCCTGGCATACTCCTAGCCCTAGGGTACTCCTAGCCCTAGATACCCTAGCCCTAACATACTCCTAGCACACTCCTAGCCCTAGAATACTCCTAGCCCTAGCATACTCCTAGCCCTAGCATACTCCTAGCCCTAGCATACTCCTAGCCCTAGCATACTCCTAGCCCTAGCGTACTCCTAGCCCTAGCTTTCTCCTAGCCCTAGCATACTCCTAGCCCTAGCATACTCCTAGCCCTAGCGTACTCTTAGCCCTAGCTTTCTCCTAGCCCTAACATACTCCTAGCCCTAGCATACTCCTAGCCCTAGCATACTCCTAGCCCTAGCTTTCTCCTAGCACTAGCATACTCCTAGCCCTAACATACTCCTAGCCCTAACATACTCCTAGCCCTAGCATACACCTGCACACTAGCCCTAACCCTAATACTGGGATCTATGCAGTAACCATCACTAGCAACACTATCAATGTACTGTGTATGATCAATATGTGAGGTCATAGGTCATAGAGCACCACACAACCCAACATTACACAAGAGTAACAAAATAAAAAGATTTGGCAAGCAGCACGACTGGATGTTGAAATAAGAATGTGATGAATAAGATTAAGGAACCCATGCATACACAAGCACTTACAGACAGATGTCTGAGTGAAACAGAGCATGCATGTGCACACACACATGAAGGGAGAGAGAGGATACTTGAGAAGTGTATAATTACACACACACGCGCTACCTCACAGAAGCCAGAGAGGTCAAGCATGCAGTGTTCTCATAGCTATCTCCATAAACGTTTGAACTCTGTCTGGCAGCACACTGTAGGTTACCATGGCAACTTTCATCACTGTACTAGCCCAAACAGGTGCATGTAGATCACAACACAGACACACACACACAATCATACACCCACACACACATTCAAACACACACTCACACACACTCATAGACCCACACACACTCACACATACATTCAGATGTACTCACACACATTCACACTCAAACACACACACCCTCTTACACACACTCACACCCATGTACACGGACTACACCCTCACACATACACTCAAACAATCACATCAACACCCACATGCACACATACACAAACAAACACACTCACACATACACTCACATGCACTCACACACACACACTGAAACACACTCACACTCACACACACAAACACACCTCAGCCAAGAGCAAGACTCGTCGCTGCACTCCGAAGCGGTGTGGGTAGAGCAGTGATCCCCTGAAGGCATCCCTTACCTTCCCTTTCTTCACTGTCATATTGATGAGGAGCCCCAACTCCAGAGTCTCGGGGACAGGACGCAGAGAGTACGCCCTAAGGCACCGCAAAGCTTCAGGTAGCGAGACCACCTAGGCAATGGTTAGAGTTTAATCAGGACCCTTCAAGAGAAGGCGGTAGAGGAGGGGAGGGAGGAGAGGAGGGAGGAGGGGAGGGAGGAGGGGAGGGAGGAGGGGAGGGAGGAGGGGAGGGAGGAGGGGAGGGAGGAGGGGGAGGGAGGAGGGGAGGGAGGAGGGGAGGGAGGAGGGGAGGGAGGAGGGGAGGGAGAAGGGGAGGGAAGAGGGAGGGAGGGGGGAGGGAGGAGGGGAGGGAGGAGGGGAGGGAGGAGGGGAGGGAGGAGGGGAGGGAGGAGGGGAGGGAGGAGGGGAGGGAGGAGGGGAGGGAGGAGGGGAGGGAGGAGGGGAGGGAGGAGGGGAGGGAGGAGGGGAGGGAGGAGGGGAGGGAGGAGGGGAGGGAGGAGGGGAGGGAGGAGGGGAGGGAGGAGGGGAGGGAGGAGGGGAGGGAGGAGGGGGGGGAGGAGGGGAGGGAGGAGGGGAAGGAGAAGGGGAGGGAAGAGGGAGGGAGGGGGGAGGGAGGAGGGGAGGGAGGAGGGAGGGAGGAGGGGAGGGAGGAGGGGAGGGAGGAGGAGTGGGAGGAGTGGGAGGAGGGGAGGGAGGAGGGGAGGGAGAAGGGGAGGGAGGAGGAGATGGAGGAGGATAGGGGGGAGGGGTTGATACGAGAGGAAGGGGGAGGCAGGAGATTGGAATGGCATGTGTTGTGTTAACATTACAGAATGTGGGACAAGATCTAGCAGGCAGAATACAGAATGCCGGTAATGATATCTATTAGCACGGTGAGTAGCCAGCCCTGAGAGATTGCCATGCACATTTAAGCAGTGCTGTTAGACGAGTGGGAGGGAACGAGTATCGGATTCTATTTCAAATAACTGGATGCCTGGAGACCTGACAACGAGAAGAGCAAAACAAAATACCTATCCCATAACCAAGGGGTGTGGCTTATAAGGAATAGGCTAGATGCTCTAGCCTTCATCAGGAATAATGACTAGATGCTCTAGCCTTCATCAGGAATAATGACTAGATGCTCTAGCCTTCATCAGGAATAATGACTAGATGCTCTAGCCTTCATCAGGAATAATGACTAGATGCTCTAGCCTTCATCAGGAATAATGACTAGATGCTCTAGCCTTCATCAGGAATAATGACTAGATGCTCTAGCCTTCATCAGGAATAATGACTAGATGCTCTAGCCTTCATCAGGAATAATGACTAGATGCTCTAGCCTTCATCAGGAATAATGACTAGATGCTCTAGCCTTCATCAGGAATAATGACTAGATGCTCTAGCCTTCATCAGGAATAATGACTAGATGCTCTAGCCTTCATCAGGAATAATGACTAGATGCTCTAGCCTTCATCAGGAATAGGCTAGATGCTCTAGAAGATGCTCTAGTCTTCATCAGGAATAGGCTAGATGCTCTAGCCTTCAGCCTTCATCAGGAATAGACTAGATGCTCTAGCCTTTATCAGGAATAATGACTAGATGCTCTAGCCTTCATCAGGAATAATGACTAGATGCTCTAGCCTTCATCAGGAATAATGACTAGATGCTCTAACCTTCATCAGGAATAATGAGATGCTCTAGCCTTCATCAGGAATAATGACTAGATGCTCTAGCCTTCATCAGGAATAATGACTAGATGCTCTAGCCTTCATCAGGAATAATGACTAGATGCTCTAGCCTTCATCAGGAATAGGCTAGATGCTCTAGCTAGATGCTCTAGCCTTCATCAGGAATAATGACTAGATGCTCTAGGAATACGAATGAGATGCCAAGTTTAAGTTGACTATTGAGGCATTGTATTCTACTATGTATGTTGACTGACAGTTCGCTGAGAGATTATCACATTCCAAAATAAAAATAACTCCAGAAGTAACTGAAATATGGATTAGGAGGATTAGGGCAGGACTTCGATTCAGGCTAGGGCTAGGAATAGGGCTAGGACTAGGGCTAGGGCTAGGGCTAGAGCTAAGAGGACTAGGACTATGGCAAAGACTCTGACTAGGCCCAGGACTAAAACTAGAACTAGGTCTCAGGCTAGGATTAGGATGTGCTCGGGCTAGGACTAGAAATCTCATGGGGATCGCATGCTATGATTATAATTGAAACTGAAACCTAAGTCACGAACCTGGGACGATATCTGACCATAAGCAATTGATTACTAGTACTTGCCAAAATCTCTACTGATTAACGACTAACAGTGTCTAAATGAATAAGACCACAAGCACATAGCCAACGAGGCTGGGAGCTTTAGGCTGCCTTTAGAACTGTGGCAAACTCTTCAGAGAGATAGTCCTTTGTGTGTGTTTGGCTTTTCAACGAATATATAAAGCTTCATTTTCCATTCATTCTATAATGTTGCATTAAATAAATAAATAACTAACACAAATTATTTTTATATAATTTTATCACCTTCTCAATAATCAACTTCTAATTTTAATCACTAAACGTTTTGACTAGATGCTCATCAGGAATAATTCCTGATGAAGACTAGAGCATCTAGTCGAAACGTCGAGTGAATAAAATTTGAAGTTGATTATTGAGAAGGTGATTTTAATGTTATTATGTCAACTGAGAGTTCATTGAGTATTTTTATATAGTTAGTCCTTACAACGACCTTCTCAATAATGAACTTGAATTTTCTCGATGTTTCGACTAGATGCTCTTTCCCGATGAAGAGTGTCAAGTGTCAAGTGTGCTCTGGCTAGTAAACTAGTGCTCTAGTAAGTGTCAAGAGAGTAAAATTCAAGTTGATTATTGAGGTATTGTAATTTTTTAATTTCAACTGAGAGTTTGTGAAAGTTAGTCATATCGGGTCATATCGGGTAATTATTTAATATTTAATATATGAAAATAATTGGGGATTAGTAACAGTTTATGCACACTTATTACTTATGCACGCTTATTACTCTCAGTTCCTTAACAAATTAATAATCGAATCATCCCCGGCCGTAGCAGTCGACCAATGGAACTTCACGTCTGTAAGTTACATACCTACACAGCTAAACATACAAATCCCGAAGACAAGTAGTTATATATATTTGCTCTATAGGTAAAGGATCATCAGAGTGGGTGTGGTGTTCAACAATAACCCAAACTTGTTTCTAGCCTATTTTACACTATTGCATTCAACATATCATTCAACATATCATAAACATGTTTTCCACCTAATACTTCTACAGTCAACAATCTGGTCACGTTCGTATATTTCTCTCCCCCCCTCTCTAAAATGACTGTCTTCCAACCACGAGCCACGAGGATGAACTGCCCAGGAATGACTGCGTGCTTGGCATGTTCCAGATGAACAGGACAAAGGCCTCACAAAAAAACCCAGAAACAACTTTTTCAAATCATTTCGGGCATTTGGGAGCATATCCAACTCTCTCTCTATTAACCTCCCACCTGCCACGCCCCCTCCAAGCATAAGTTACCACATTATGGTAGCTAACGAGGCCTTCCCAACTCTAGCCGCAGACTAATATCAACATCTTCCACTCCCTCTCCCGCTGGTGTAGTCGACTTCCACAAAAAAAAATATTCATAGACAGCTAATGATATTCATAGACTTCTATAATGTTATTCATAGTCTTTAGCACCACATGTATGGTGTGTAAGGATAACTTCAGAATGTGTTCACTTAGGACTTGGCTGGTGTGCTGGCAGTTCTTTTCCTTACCTTCAGTGGTATAGAAGACGCTTTGAAAAGTTAGCAAAAAAAAAATCATAGACATCTAATGATATTCATAGACTTCTATAATGTTATTCATAGTGTTTGGCACCACATGTATGGTGTGTAAGGATAACTTCAGAATGTGTTCACTTAGGACTTGGCTGGTGTGCTGGCAGTTCTTTTCCTTACCTTCAGTGGTATAGAAGACACTTTGAAAAGTTAGCTGCACCACCATAAGCACAATATATGCATGACATCCACCATGTGGAATTATGTGCGCGGTGTAGGTGAGCTGTCGATAAACGTGCGTCAATATCCCAATAAAAATACACCACATGAACGAGATCTTGAACTCTTAACGCATATAGTCCTACATCTTCTGGATGTGAAAAAAGTGGCAGGAAGAGATGCAGTAAGTGGGTCAATCTTATGAGTGTGTACTCACTGGAAAAACACAAGTAAGAGTTGAGGGAACTCTGGTGTGTGTGTGTGTGCGTGTGCATTAGACAAGTAGCTATAATGATAATTGGAGAAATCAAATTGTGGCTATTCTTGGGACCCAGAAGGAAGTGCATGCAGGTGAGAGATCCTCTGTCATATGAGTCAGTCGATATATTTATTGCAATGTTTTGGCATCAGAAAGGTGTCAGGTGAGATCAACCTTGTTATTCTCCTTGTAGATAATCCTATTCCCCTCGGCCAATCTCTCGTTCGCTCTGTCCTACGAGTGACTTTGACTTCCTTGAAGAACTCTTACACATTTATGATGATGTATTTCGACTGCGATGTTAGATGTATGCCTTCACCAGTTGTCTTCCCGACTATATATGGCTAGGACCTTCTCCTGACATCATACCCTTTGTCTTAGCACTATTCTGCTGTATGCACATGTACTGGTACAGTACATTCTGCTGTATGCACATGTACTGGTACAGTACATTCTGCTGTATGCACATGTGCTGGTATATTCTGCTGTATGCACATGTGCTGGTACATTCTGCTGTGTATGCACATGTGCTGGTATATTCTGCTGTGTATGCACATGTGCTGGTATATGGACTTGCTTACAGGAATGCTGAACTAATGGTTGGTTGCTTCCTCCAGCCTGTTATCATATGACATCATGATGACATCATGCTGTACAGAATCCAAAGTCCAAAGAAAAGCTAGAGCATGTGAGCCCAGTCAGGTCTACCTCCATCACCCCCTCCTGTCAGCCATGCAGTCCTCTCTCTCTCACCTGCTATTTTTTTATTTTATGAGGGCCAAAAGTGTGTGTGGTTATTAGGATCTTTGTTTCCTGTTTGGCCTATTTCTGGCTGGCTCGTTGTGCTATCTGGTAAGGGAGTGCATTAGCTGTTAACCGTGCAGCCCATTCTCACTTGCGCAGAGCAGCCAGGTCAGTGTATGCACAGTAGCTTCCAATCTGCTGCCGGGCGTTCTCTCGATCGTTGTCTTAACTGTGACGACCGTTCCCGTGTTACATAAACTCGAATTATTTAATAAGACGGTTGACTCGTTCATATTTTTTAATGCGTAGTGCGGTGGATATGTACATAGACAGACACAAGTGCAATGCACTGCAATATCAAGTTTTCAATCCAACTCCCACTGAGGGGCTCGCCTCGCTAACGATGGTCATATTTCTAGTGCCACATCTATTAGTGGGGCTATAATGATATTCATTCCAGTAGTGAGTGTGTAGCTATAATGATATTCATTCCAGTAGTGCCTAGTATCAGTGTGTGGCTTTAATGATATTCATACCAGCAGTGCTACATGTACTAGTATCAGTGTGTAGGCTATAATGATATTCATACTGGTAGTGTCTACACTCAAGTTGTCCTATCTGTACCTGCCATTGGAAGGCTATTACGCAAGTTCCTTGGAGAATTACTTTTGGGGAGGGAAGGGATGGCAGCATTGCACCTGCCAATCTTTTCTTGCTTATCCAATCGTTTCTGAATGCTGTTCTTGTTGAGCAAGGCTAGGCTGCACAGGCACCAAGTTTGCAGGAGCAGTTGCAACTGGAAGGTTACAACTGGAAGGTCAGTTATAACTGGAGGGGCAGTTCCAACTGGAGGGGCAGTTACAACTGGAGGGGCAGTCACAACTGGAGGGGCAGTTACTACTGGAGGGGCAGTTACTACTGGAGGGGCAGTTCCAACTGGAGGGGCAGTCGCAACTGGAGGGGCAGTCCCAACTGGAGGGACAGTCACAACTGGAGGGACAGTTACAACTGGAAGGGCAATTACTACTGGAGGGGCAGTTACTACTGGAGGGGCAGTTACTACTGGAGGGGCAGTCACAACTGGAGGGGCAGTCACTACTGGAGGGGCAGTTACTACTGGAGGGGCAGTTACTACTGGAGGGGGAGTCACAACTGGAGGGGCAGTCACTACTGGAGGGGCAGTTACTACTGGAGGGGCAGTCACAACTGGAGGGGCAGTGACTACTGGAGGGACAGTCACTACTGGAGGGGCAGTTACTACTGGAGGGGTGGTTCCTTATAGTCATGTAGTACTCATGCTTCTGGTAGTGCTGAGTGTAGCTAGCTTGGCTGATGTATATCTAGAACTTTCCATTGCATCCTCGTCATCACCGTGACTACACAGGTAGTGTCTATAGGAATCCTATTAAGTCAGTTCTCATTCAGAGTACAGTAGTATGAAGCCAACAGAGAAAGCTTCACAGCAAAGCTTCATTCTTGGTCTTCTCCAAATTCCAAGTATATACATACAGAACCTCGATCGGAACTGATTTACTAAAGTATGTATCACTACTGATGAGGGCAACCATAGAAGAGGTAAGTAAGAAACAGCTATGATGATGATTATAATGAAAATGTTGATCTGTCGCCATACCAACAGCAGAATGTCCCCACCCACGTGTGAGCTATTCATTAATTAACAACCAGGAACCAAACTCTAGCCAGACAAGGAACTAGCCGTTCTAAACTCTGGCCAGACAAGGAACTAGCTGATCCAAACTCTAGCCAGACAAGGAACTAGCTGATCCAAACTCTAGCAGACAAGGAACTAGCCGTTCTAAACTCTGGCCAGACAAGGAACTAGCTGATCCAAACTCTAGCCAGACAAGGAACTAGCCGTTCTAAACTCTGGCCAGACAAGGAACTAGCTGATCCAAACTCTAGCCAGACAAGGAACTAGCTGATCCAAACTCTAGCAGACAAGGAACTAGCCGTTCTAAACTCTGGCCAGACAAGGAACTAGCTGATCCAAACTCTAGCCAGACAAGGAACTAGCCGTTCTAAACTCTGGCCAGACCAGGAACTAGCCGTTCTAAACTCTGGCCAGACAAGGAATTGCTGATCCAAACTCTAGCCAGACAAGGAACTAGCCATTCTAAACTCTGTCCAGACCAGGAACTAGCCGTTCTAAACTCTGGCCAGACAAGGAACTAGCTGATCCAAACTCTAGCCAGACAAGGAACTAGCCGTTCTAAACTCTGGCCAGACAAGGAACTAGCCGTTCTAAACTCTAGCCAGACAAGGAACTAGCCGTTCTAAACTCTAGCCAGACAAGGAACTAGCTGATCCAAACTCTAGCCAGACAAGGAACTAGCCGTTCTAAACTCTAGCCAGACAAGGAACTAGCTGATCCAAACTCTAGCCAGACAAGGAACTAGCCATTCTAAACTCTGGCCAGACCAGGAACTAGCCGTTCCAAACTCTAGCCAGACAAGGAACTAGCCGTTCTAAACTCTAGCCAGACAAGGAACTAGCCGTTCTAAACTCTAGCCAGACAAGGAACTAGCCGTTCTAAACTCTGGCCAGACAAGGAACTAGCTGATCCAAACTCTAGCCAGACAAGGAACTAGCCATTCTAAACTCTGGCCAGACCAGGAACTAGCCGTTCTAAACTCTAGCCAGACAAGGAACGAGCCGTTCTAAACTCTAGCCAGACAAGGAACTAGCTGATCCAAACTCTAGCCAGACAAGGAACTAGCCGTTCTAAACTCTAGCCAGACAAGGAACTAGCTGATCGAAACTCTAGCCAGACAAGGAACTAGCCGTTCTAAACTCTAGCCAGACAAGGAACTAGCTGATCCAAACTCTAGCCAGACAAGGAACTAGCCGTTCTAAACTCTAGCCAGACAAGGAACTAGCTGATCCAAACTCTAGCCAGACAAGGAACTAGCCGTTCTAAACTCTGGCCAGACAAGGAACTAGTCGATCCAAACTCTAGCCAGACCAGGAACTTGATGAGTGCTGCAAGGTCTAGATTCTAATCAGAGGAGACAATGAGTCCTGCAGTTGCCCATAGATACCATAAGTATTTGTGCTGATCCATGACCTGCAGCTAGTTACAAGTTCTGAGGAATGTTTAGAGTGACTGGACACATTCATTTTGGAGGGGGAGTATACCTTTGTTTGCAAACCCTGCTTCAGGAATGTTGAGAAGTTGGTAATAAGCTCAGTTGAGCTCACTTCTGTCATGTTTCTCCCCAAACACTTACTTAGCTCACTCTTGGCCTGGTGTGAGGCTCATACCAACAACTATAGACCCAAAGTTGTTTTACAAGCTCAACACAGTACATGGTTGGACCCTCAATGCAGTTCCAGCCATTCTTGCTAGAAGGAAAGTTTTGTCGGCCTTTAATACCTCTCTCTCCAAATTTCATTGTCACGAGAAAACCCTTTACCAAATCTAGACTCGGGAGATCTGGTGGGACCTGGACATGTTTATGTATTCTAACTGTGGAGCCAATCAACTGCGAGTTGTCATGGGATCTGAAATTAGACTACCAATTTTCACCAGTACCGTTTAATGTGTTGACCTGGCATTCTACGTGCCACTGGACTTAGAAGGGAATCTGCACTGAAGCTGTGATGCACTGGTTTGTGGGGGAATTGTGGTTTGTGGGGGAATTAGGACTCACTTGAGGGCAGTTCTTATAGATCCCTTCATCACAAGCATCCCTAAACTCCAGCAGGTAGAGGCAGCCATCTCTATGCTGTGACTGGTTAGCTAGCCTAGAGCCCAGAGCTTCTTTGAAATCATCAACAGGGTTTCACTTAGGGGGGGGGGGGGGGGGGGGGAGCCCCTTGGAAATTGTAATAAAATTCATTAGAAACTTTGTCACATATTTAACCATCATGCCACCCCTCCCCCCCCCCCCCTTAACTCTTTCACCGCCAACTTTAGCCCAACACCTTTTTTTAAAAAAATTTAAAATATTTTTGAATTTCATAACTTTTTTTGTAACCATTAAATTTTGAAACAAAGCATATCATTCGATTGCAAATTGAAAGAGCTATATATAACTTGGTATATGAATCCGCTCTATTGAAGCAGGCAAACAAAAGTTACGCATCTCTATGTCTACTGCCTACAACAGTAAAAAAAGTCACTAACAACAGAGATCCATCCAGGAGCGATTTTTTTCCTCTACTCCGTAGGATTTTGATTGATAGCGAGACTGCAGTAGATGGCTCTGCAGCTTTCCACCGAAGAAGAGCCTCCAGAAGCTATCGGGACGGTCACAGTCAAGTAAAGTCATCATTGTCAAAAAAATATATATATTTTTGTTGCCGTGACCAGTTCGGAATCACGTGCTACCTGAAATTTTTCTTTGGTTGTATTTTTAACGTTTAGAGCTATCTTTCACGCACCCCTGGTAAAAAAATTAAATCTGTAGCATAATTATTAATTAATTTTTACGCGAGCGATGTCGAGTTTGCGCCTGTAGGAGCTTATGGCGGTGAGAGTGTTAAAATCCAGATTCCTCCAGTTGCCCCCCCCCTTGGACAATAACCCTGATCAAGTACGTACGAAACTCTAGTGTCTGCACCATTCCTGCATTCCTGCATTCATAAAAATGCCTGCATGCCCCATCATCACAGAGTTTTAATTAAATAACTTTTTCTTAATCTATTGCGTGTTAAGGCTACCAGTTGTAGCCGACTAACCTACAGTGACCCCTGAACTCTAGTTTGATTATGTAATGATGTCAATATTTCTATGAGATTGTAAATCAATAATATTACAATAACCTTCTCAATAATCAACTTGAAATTGTATTCTCTAAATGTTTGGACTAGATGCTCCAGCCTTCATCAGGAATATTCCTGATGAGGGCTGGAGCATTTAGTTGAAATGTCGAGAGAATACAATTCAAGTTGATTATTGAGACAGTTACTGTGTGGGTTCTTTGCCATACAGCCTCGTCGTTTAGCTCCTTGGTCAGGGTTGGGTCTAGGACAAGCATGTCGTGTGTATTGCAGGCAGACTGCACCTCCCTGGCTGTAGTCTCTATAAGGGCGGTGTAGTGTGTGACCAGGGCCTCGAGCCTGGCCTCCTCAGCCTCCTTTGTAATGTTATTATGTCAACTGAGAGTTCATTGATAATAAGGGGGGGGGAGGTCAAAGGTCACATTTTCCCCATCTGGGTTGGATTAGTCATTACTTCTGCAAAAACTTGTAAGCGACAAACGCCACACAATTCCGCTAGATTTCATAGCTCACCTCCCTCCTCACATCTGTGGTGAAGCAGATCTTAGCCTTGAAGGAAGATTCAGGTGTCAGTTCGCGTACTTTTTGGCTACATGAAGCGCTGGTGGTAATAGCCCTCATACAGTATGCCTCAGTAGCAGAGGCGGACGCTGCTAGCCTCGTCAAAATACGCCCTGACACTATCATTTCTTCTCTTCTCCAGTCGTTCTACCCTTTACCTAGTGTGACCAGTCCCCTCGGCCTATCCCCCCCCCCCCCCCCCCCCTACCTACGAAAAGATTTCGCGCCATGTTGTAGCGTCAGGACTGGGATGCTCTATAGGAAAGTGACCGCCCATGCCGAGGCCTGTCGTTCAGTTGGGGGGTTCTTTATCCCCGCGGTAGTTGAATCCCTGGAGGCTGCTACCTAAGTACTTAAAAGAAGGCAGACGGAACAACTCGGCACTTGTTTTTGAGGTTAGCCATAATCCTATGGCGAGGAAACTGAATGACCTGGCTTCCCACCAGAGCTCCAGATGTTGATTGAGTCATCTAATTTTTATGCATAGAAGCCAACGAGTAGTTTATCGAATTGTGGAAGGGGGAAAAAGATGTTTGGTAGTAGTACGTCACTTTCTGGAAGGAATCGGTATACGTGTGGTATTTACAATAATACACAGCTATTATATATACAGCAAATTAATTAAAGTCAATTGTGAGTCTGTGTTGATAAATCACATGAGCACTAGACAGTCGCGGTGTGCCTCGGGCTGTCTCAGCAAGCCCTATTGAGGATCGGGCTCTCCTGATGCACATGATTGAGCGAAGTGGAGAGAAGGATGGCGGCACCTTATCCATCCCATGGTCGAGGTGGCGAAGAGTAATGCTAGTCGCTTGTAAGTGGAAGTGACGGCACGACCTAGGCCACTAGTAGAGAAGGGGTTGAAGGTTGGATTTTCTATCCATATGTTCTTTTTGATATTCTCGTGCTTCCAATAACATCATAAACAGCTATACGAGAGCTACTTGCAAATATAAGGTTTGTATGAATGGACTCCATTCGCCACTGCTGGATCTGCTGACAGAAACAAAAGTAAGTTCGATAAAGCAGTGACGGGACTAACATTGACATGTGCACCTGTTCACTTGCTTTTGCAAACTTGCCTTTCTGTGCATGGCCAAAAAAACCCAAAAAAAACCAAACTCGTGCTATAAATCTACGTGAACATGGATCCAAATCTGGCACTCTGTGAGACGCGCCATTGGGATGCAAGATAGCAATTTTTTGTTCGTGTTTTCGTTGCCTTTTGAACTCTTTGACACTCCTTGTTAGCAGATATCCATAAAGGAGGCAGTTACAATATGCTTTGTATTGCAAATGATACTTCACCTGTGTCGCTATCACTGAACTCTGCCAGCACTTACATAGTTGATTAAACTCCTTGACACAAAGTTTTGGTAGCTATAGTCAACGATATAATATCTAAGCAGTTAAATCACTCAAACCACCGTCATTTTTATAGGCAGCGAGTATAAATTGGTGACGCGCAGCAGCAATACGGAATTTCGCAGTTGCAGGATAATCGACTTCTAAAAGCAAAAACAGAGTGAGTGATCATTTTATAGCTTGTTCCATAGAATTTACAGTCATGGTAATCAATAGCAGTGCCAAAGGAGCAGCTAATGGGAACAATATTATATATCACACACAAAAGGGGTTGGAAATAAACTATGTAAAGTGGTTGATAGAACAGGCATTCTTTCTGTTGGTAGATATTATCCTTAAAGGAGGTAGTTACAATCTGCTTTGTATTGAAAATGATATTTCATCTGTGTTACTATCACTGAACTCTTCCAGCACTTACATAGTTGATTAACTCAGTTGCTAACATTGTGATTGTCGGCTTAGATGCTAAAGAGGGCACAATTGGTGAGAAATGGCCATGCCATTTTTAGATTGTGTACGAATCATTTTCAAAATTAGAACTCATCTGAGGAAAGGGGGAAAAATGCAAGAAGATGTTGCCTCTTCAATGGAAGAAAACAGATAATTTTTTGAGATTCATCTGGTGAAATATTTGTATGAATTGTATCGACTGCAAGGTGAAGGAATATCACAACCTTTGAGTGAAGTAGTACTTCAGTTATGAACATGAGATGTCTGTTGAAATACTGAGCTCAGAGGATTCGATCTATTGAAGGACCTCACCTCGGGGGTGTGTTTCATTCACACCAAAGAAGACCAAGGCTTATTTGAGGAGTGGTGTAATTAATATAACAAGTGTAAGATGTAAAATGAGAAGTCAACCATTTGAAACATCATCATCAATGTTCTGCATCAGAAGTGCAAATCCTCCAATTTTGAAATGAATATTATGTTACGCCAACAAGTGACAACTACCCCTCAGTCACCAGGTAGCTCCAGTTGGTAGTCTCCACTCCTTACCCAACCCCGCCAAACCCCTTCCCAATCAAGGATTAAGGACGGTTACAAGTCTACATGCTGCATAAAAAATTGGCCTCTCATCGAGAGTGAAGTCTGAATAATTATGGTCCTGCACATTTTTTTTAAATCATCCCAGTTCCAAGTTGACAAGTTACCTATAATATAGCATTCCCATAGCATTCCCACAACAGAGTGTGGGTATCTACTTGTTGTTAAGGAGCTACAGTTTCGAGGATTGCTGTAACTGAATTGTTTCACATCATCATTTCTCAATCTCTTATCTGACCTTCAAAGGGCACAATTTTTAAGCCCCATAATCAAGTCTGGAAAACCTAAATTTAGCTTAGAGAGAGATATAGCTTTACACAATGTCAGTACAAGTGGATCCACTACAATGGTTGTTCTTGTTTAACTATTTCCTTTGGGACATTTTTTAGAGGCTAAATATCCACAGATGGTGGCCAGAAGAAGTATTCCAGGGGAAAGCGGGGGGAGGAAATATTCGTAAATTGTAAGGGATATAGTGGAAGAGAGAGAGGAACTCTCCGATTCTCTATATAGTGGAAGTTAAATTAAAGGAAAGCATTAACAAATTGATTATAATATAGTGGTAGTTAAAGGAGAGCATTACCAAATTGATTTTCTACATGTATCTAATGGAAGTTAAACGAGAGCATTACCAAATTGATTCTCTGTGTAGTGGAAGTTAAGGAGAGCATTACCAAATTGATTCTCTGTTTAGTGGAAGTTAAGGAGAGCATTACCAAATTGATTCTCTGTGTAGTGGAAGTTAAGGAGAGCATTAACAAATTGATTCTAGTGGAAATTAAAGGAGAGCATTACCAGATTGATTCTCTGTGTAGTGGAAGTTAAGGAGAGCATTACTAAATTGATTCTCTGTGTAGTGGAAGTTAAGGAGAGCATTAACAAATTGATTCTCTGTGTAGTGGAAGTTAAAGGAGAGCATTACCAAATTGATTCTCTGTGTAGTGGAAGTTAAAGGTTAAAGGAGAGCATTACCAGATTGATTCTCTGTGTAGTGGAAGTTAAGGAGAGCATTACTAAATTGATTCTCTGTGTAGTGGAAGTTAAGGAGAGCATTACCAAATTGATTCTCTATAATCTATATAGTATTAGTTAAAGGAGAGCATTACCAAATTGATTCTAGAAGTTAAAGTAGAGCATTACTGAATGTTTAAAAATTTGCCATTTAATTGTAGATGCGATTTCATTTATCATAATTATACATTTCATTTAGCTGTTGAATATTTTCTGTGTGCTTTATGCTTTATCTAGATTTAAGCTTTTGTATGCTATCACACCTGTCTCTAAACTTCATCGGAACTTGAAAAGCAGGTGGTACAGTTCAAGTATGTTGTCCTGGCCACATGCAAGCAATTTTTAGGTGGTCAGACCGTGATTTTGGCATGCAGTGTATTATTACAATTGTGACCTCACAATGAACTCTCAGTTGCCATAGTAGATACAACCACTCTGATAATCATGTGAGTGAAATAATTGAGAATCAAATTATAATGCATGTGATTATGCTATTAATATCTTCACATTGAAGCTGATAAGGCTACCATTTAAACACTAACCACACTTGGTACACATTAGCACAATCGCTACATAGATATCGAGCTTATGTATTGTGTACTTGGTTAATCATCTAGCTATTATATAAAAACTATAGCTATATATTATTAGAACTCTCAATTGACATAACATTAATAACCTCAAAAATCAACTATTCACTCGACGTTTCCACTAAATTCTCTAGCCTTCATCGAGACGCTAAGACTCGCGTGAGCCTTATATAATATTATTACTGTCTCCAGCTACATAGAAACAAATAGCTAGCTAACTCATCAAGTCTACCACAAATCCAACGCAGGATTAACATTATTAGCTCTCACTACAGACTATATCTTGGGTCTTATAATCAATGAAGAGCCGTTAAGGGAACCAGTCATGTTGGAAGCATCACGAACAATATAGTCTCTTCTTAAAGATTTCCGCTGCTTAACAGTAATTTGGGTCCCTTTCCGCGGTTGTTGCAGTCTCCTGTGAATGAATGAAATTCTTTTCAACCCACACTCGCGTGGTAATTTGAAGTAACCACCTATGTTCTCTCTAATAGTCCACTAGTGGGAAAGTGGTCTCAAGGTGGACTATTAGAGAGAATGGACTACTAGAGAAAATGCTATAAATTAAACTTTAATTTTATTATTATTGGTCCATAGGTTGCTCAGTGCACATCGTACATGAAAAAAATCTCTAATAACAGTCTGTCTGGAGTTTAATTCAACTTTTTCTTTTTTTCAGTTCCAGGCATTTCCGATAAACGTTTGTAAGCATACTTGTTAGTGTAATCTTCTTGCAATGATGAAGTCGGATGAAGTAAACTTTTAACCATCTTCAAGCTTTCATCCAGATCAGTGCAGTTTAAAATGTTTTTACGATTCATCTCACTTGACTGTCATTGGCATCAATATCTGTCTCGGAGCGAGTTGGTGATTACAACTTGCACTTTCAAGATCACTGTAGAACTCATGATTGCTTATGTATTGCTGCTCTTCTTCTACGACTATTTCTATTTCATTCAGTCACACAATCTCGTGGTCTTCGATGGTGAACCATTCTTCCAGTGCTGTTGCTAAGCCACCAGGGTCTTGATTGCACACACAAAGATTGAAGATCTCCAAGCATGTGTTGTTCAGTTGGCTGTAAGTCAGTGCTTGAAACAGTCTCATCGAACGACTGAAGTGTAGTGCCCTTGAACAAAGTGCAGAGATCTTTAATAGCTGATGAAGTACATAGCTGATGGTATCTTCCAGTGTTTTGGTGGAGCTGAGCAGTACGCAGCGGAGGAGCCTTAAGCCAGCAATTAGCTAATGTAGCCTGAGTCAGGGAATCCCATGCTTGATGTGCAAGTGTTCCTGCATCAAGAAGATTGGCTGGATAAGCATGGTCTATACCTCGCACACCTGCTGTTAGAGCTGTCCCAAGCTGTCGTAGCTAATCATAATTTTCAAGATTCTTGACCATGAGCTTGCTCTTATAGTTGGCTTTCAGTGCAGCAATGATACCCTGGTCCATGGGCTGGTGGACAGCAGTACAGTTAGGTGGTAGAAGTATCCATTTCACTTGTGGATCTTGCAATGCAGGGTCATCTGTGTTATGCGACCCAAAATTATCAGCCAACAGTACAACTTGTCTTGAAGTCTGCTTCCTTATTTGAGAAAGAAAGACATCTCGGAACCACCGTAAGCTTGCTATCGTTCCAAGCATTTGATTGGCTGTTGTATGGAATAGGTGATTGACGAACATAAAAGCTCCAAGGCTTAGCAGCCTTTCCAATCATTGCCAGAGGAATATTGTGAGTTCCTGTGGCATTAGTGCAAGTAATGAGTGTGACTCGATCTTTCACTTTCTGTGCCTTTGTTCCTCGAACTTGTCTTCTTTCTTCATTTCGTGGTGTATAAGTGGAATGAGGAATGAGCTTGAAGTATAGGCCTGTTTCATCCCAATTGTAGATGTTTTCTGGGTCATAACTTTCAAGGTCCTTTCAAATTTCATCAATTTTACTTTTGATTTGCTCATGGTCAACTTCTCCAGCATCGCCATGCAAACGAACACACCATTTCACTTCCTGACTTTCTCCCACCACCCACTTGATGCTTTGAAGTTGGTTTCACCTAGAGATTTAGCCACTTCTTCAGCTTTAGCCTTTATTATGCTTAATGAAACGGGGAGTGGTTTTGGCCTATTGCGAAGAAGAGTAACAAAGGCAACCACTCTCTCTTCAATTGCACCATAATTATTGTGTGGGGCGATTGCGTTTAAGATCAGCAGGTGAGTTGAGAAATTTCTGCTCGAGGTCCTTTGCTTTCCAAAGTATCCTGTTAATGGTTTTTTTACACCCCAAATTCTTCAGCTAGTTGAGTTTGGTTAACCCTATTAAGTATCCTCTCCATGCTGTCGGGCTTAACTCGCGTTTTGGCCTCATCAATAATTTCACACTTCCTCTTCAGGGTTAGCTCAACTCTAGGCTTCTTTGCAAGAAGTTGAGCTGGTTGTTAGCTGCTTCCCCTTCCTGGAGCTACTGCCAGGGAGTTCCCTTAGATGAGCTGGCATCTGCCTCTGACTCGTAGTGCTCTAGCAATACAATTTCAGTTCTTTCAACACTTAAAAACAACTGTGAGTGCAGCTGCAAGTCATGTGCTGCACATGCATGATGCAATTACCAGTGTGTGTGCAATTACCAGTGTGTGTGTGCAATTACCAGTGTGTGTGTGTGACCATGCCATGCAATTTACAGTTGTACACATCAAAGCCAAAGCACAAGCAAAAGTGGGTCTGGTTAGTCAGGGTGGACTATTATATTAGAGAGAACTGTATGTATCGAGATAGACCAGGATGCGACTAATGCGATTTGATCGTTGACTTGTGCAGTGTGGACATGTGTAGAACTCAATTGTGAGACAAGTTCCCCCAAATGCTCCTTTCACAAGAACTTACTCACATGTTGCACACATGGTGTAATCGTTTTGATTGAAACACCCTCAACCTCAACGCAGCTATAAGCTGCAGCCACAGTTTCAAAGTAGATCTGGCGGTTAAAGTCTCTTCATTGGAGGGGTGCTCAGGTTGAGTATTACCCTCTAGATACCTGATGGCATCACGGTGATGTAGAAAAGTGTAGATGTTTGTAACTCCAATTTAACAAGTTTTTCAGAATAGCAGTCCGTGATGCATCTCGGACAGTTCACCTTATTGGGCCGAGGAATTTTGTTTCCTGCGGAATTCTGCCTCTCTTTTAGGACTCTTCCTTATTGCAATATCATCAGCAGGGGAATATTTTTTGTATCCCTGACATCAAGGTCAAGTGAGTGGCAGTAGCAGTGTGTCAACAGACATTTTTCATTCAGTTTCTTGATTTCTGAAGCAACGCCATTTTTGGTTCCAATCATAGTCGAACATCTGTCATAGCACTAACCACAGGCATCTTGAATTCTGAGATTCATACGCAGAAGCACATATTTTATGCAAGCAACAATTCTATCTGCATTTGTCTGAGCAACTCACTGTACTAGCTGGCAATTTTCACACTAATTAACCATTACTATGTTTTTCAACATCACTTCTGATGCAGTGATGTGAAAATCCCTTGGAAAAAAAGTAGTTTGCCAAAAGTTTAGGGGGGGAGGGGAGGGGGAGGGAGGGGGGAGTACACACCAACCCCCACACACACCTCACTCAGTTCCTCCCAGGAATTACACTCCTGCAGTTTGAAAAGTTAACAAATATAAAAAACACAAACAAGGTCAGAGGTTAACCAGGTAACTATGCTGCAGACCAATATGGACACCCTCTTTGCACATCTTGCAGACCTGCCGAAGCAGCTGTCGTTTTTACTATGAGGTCATGTCGTGGATTTTAAGTGGCTCCCACCACACCGCAGACCACATGGCATGCAATGAGATTTCATATATATTAGCAGGGTTTTGTGGTGTTGTCCAGCTCAAGTGGGAGATATCATGTGCACACACACACACAAATAAACCCAGGTGGAATCTGAGAAGTGGAACTCAGCATGGAAGAGATTTTGCCTTCCTCGAGTCAGAGCAATTTGTTACCACTCGAAGTTTCAAATAACAATGACAACAACAGTAACATCATTAATAATAATAATAATAATATCAACAATAAGAGTAGAGGTGTTGTTAGTGGTAGTATTAGTAGTAATAGTAATATTAGTAGTAGTAATAGTAGTAGATAGTAGAAGTAGTTGTAGAAGTATAGGGTAATAATAATTATACTAATCATAATAATAACAACAACCACAATAATAACATCACATATAGCTGATGAAGGCTAGAGCATGTAACTGACACATCGAGTGAGTGACTAAATTTCAAGTTGAATATTGAGAAAGTTATTGTATGTAAATAATAATTTTTACATTGACCTTCTCAATAATTAACCTTACTAGATCCTCTTGCCTGATGATTGTTTTGATCAGATGCTCTAGCATGATGATATTTTGACTAGGTGCTATAGTCTTAAGATGTTTTGACTAGATGCTCTTGCCTGATAAAGGCCAGAGTCAAAAGGTAAAGTTCATTTTGATTATTGAGGTCATTGTAATTTTGTTACGCCAGCTGAGAGTTTGTTGAGAATGATAATA
Source organism: Cladorhizidae sp. MBARI D1340-BT2 (assembly GCA_028752905.1). Lineage (NCBI taxonomy): Eukaryota > Metazoa > Porifera > Demospongiae > Poecilosclerida > Cladorhizidae > Cladorhizidae sp. MBARI D1340-BT2. The sequence continues at coordinate 34,137,452 of JAQNBH010000002.1, read as the reverse complement.
GTGACAACAACGACAGTAGTTGTATTATGTGGTGGTAGTAGTAATAGTAGTAGTAGTAGTTGTAGTAGTAGTAGTGGTGGTTATATAATAACAAGTAGAAAATTGTCCAAGGGGGAGGGGGGGGGGGGGGGGGGGGCAACTGGGGAGGGGGGGAGGGGGCAACTGGAGGAATCTGGATATTAAGGGGGGCATGATGGTTAAAGATGTGACAAATTTTCAATTTCCAAGGGGGGGGGGGCGGGGGGCAAAATGGTTCCAAGAGGGGGCAGCTGCCTCCCCCCCCCCCTACCCCCCTAAATGAATAATATTAATAAGTTATAATAGTAATAATTATAGTAATCACATGGATTGGAGTCCAATTATTGTAGGAGCAGTTTGAGAATTGCATGAGGTGAAGACAATTCAATTTTGATTGTGACTATAATTATTCTCAGTATAAAAAATTTAAAATTTTGAATTTTGAAAAGTGGAAAAAGAAAGTGGTCAGCCATCAGCCATCTGTCAAAATAAGCTATAGTGGTGGTCAATTAGATAAAATTCCCCCTGCCACAACCAAATTCAACAGACAAGATTATTCGGTTAAATTTGCAAAAAGAGCTGATATCACCCATCTCCAGGTCATAGTCACTTATATCAGTTAGCTCACCTGTTTTTAGGCACTCCGACATGGCTTAAATCCTCGATACTAACGTTTCTATAGCAAACACAACGAAGAAAAAAGAAACTGGGCATGCTCTTATTTTTGTTACTATGTTAATGTATATAAACGTATTCAAGTGCAACCAAGGTGCTAAAATACTTGGCATGCTCAATGCTATGGCAAACAATACACGGCTACAAAAAAGAGAGAAAGACTACAAAATGAATACGATTAAGAAAAGGACAGTTAAAATTCTCATGGGCTACAAAATTAATGAATAAATTGTGCTCATAAATTGTGCTCTTTCCTAAGAAATATATATGTTATAATAATAACCAATAACAACCAACAACATTTAATATCAAATATCAACAACAACAATAATCTTAACAACAATTTTAACACCACAACACAAGCTAGGAACCTGTCCAGATCTCTTTAGGTTATGTGGTGCTAGATCTTTTGACAGTAATAGAATTTTGAATAAAATTTGAAGTTGATTATTCTGAGTGAATAAAATTTGAAGTTGATTATTGAGAAGGTAATTTTAATGTTATTATGTCAACTGAGAGTTCATTGAGAGTAATAGAATTATTACCACATTATTATGGAATGAATGAATAGAGTCTACACATTATGCTATTGTTATTGTTATTGATTATTATTATATTATTACGTTATCTTCCTTGATTATCGAGTTATTATACTCTATAATGTGTCAACTGAGAGTTCTTTTGAGAGATTACTTATATATTATATATATACCTAAGTAAAAATTGTGCTTTTCATGATATAAAAGACTCTTCATTACTAGTTGGGGGGTACCTCTAAAACTTGAATTATTACCCGTAATGAATACTGCTTGTTCCAATAACAGGTTTGTGATCTCCAAACTACGAAAACTGTTGGATTTGAAGACCATACTACTTGGACTGAGTAGTCCTGAGGAATCTATAAATCTACCTTCATAGACATTATGTTAAACTCTTAAACATGTTATTGGTTAGAATAATCAAGTTCTTCAGACCTGAAAGATCAGAGCTAGCATAGTCTGCCAGCATCGGTAAGCTCCAAGGAATACTTTTCTATTCCCCAACATTTTGTGGGGCATCAGATCTCTGTGGAAGCAGGGACTGTCGATAAATTGGTACAAATGACCATGGCTGATGATCCACAAGTGCCTTTGCAGACAGATTATAGTTTTCTAAGATGCACACTCACAAGTATTGACATTTTCTGGAACGAATCAGAGTTCCGTCTACCGATCGCCAGTAAACCTTTAGGCTATTTCATCTACGTCAGTGATCAGTTGTGCACCAGTCAGACGTCATGTTTGAAAATTTCCAATGAATCTCTCTCTCCACAGTTCAAACTGACCAGGATGAAACATTGTTCCTACACAAGTAGGTCAGAATATCTGAAGGAGAATTTGCTTCCAAAGAAAACTCCATCGATAATTCTTCTAAACAGCAGCAAAGCCAATTCAAATTCGGGCACCAATATCACTGATGCTGGGGAACTAAAATGCTGTTTACTGAGCAAGCAGAGGAGCCTAAGCATATATTCACTCTCCAATTTTTCAAAAGCCACACATTTTATTGGAATTGAGGACTCTGGTGGTCTGATTCTTCACTGCATTCCACATCCCCAAACTCTGATTGTTCTCATAGCTCTGTGCTGGCTATGGCTATTTGCTCCACTGCTATTGGCAATATTGTCAATCCACAGACTATCAGGTAAACTAATCATAAAAAGTAATTACTTCTCTACGTAATAATTAACTAGTTATTGGTTTTTATTTTGGCGGTTTACGATTATTTCGCTCGTTCAGGGAACATGTCTTTTTCACAATCGATAGACTTTCCTTCAATACCATACCCTGGACCTTGGAGAGGCCATCTACCTGAAGGTCCTAGCTACTCTGATGGGAATCCCACTGATGCTGATGTGAAAGAAAGTCCATCATTCTGGGAGAAGGATTTTTTTGAAGATGGCCAGTTCAAATCTCTGGTTCAGGCAAGTTGAAACTATGATTCTATTGATTCAAATATCAAGCAACATCTTCAATAACCAGAAGACTAGCTAGTTAGTTACTCTAGCAATCAAGCTTTAAACTAGAATTGGATAAAGGTGAAAGCCAAGCCCATTGACTGTATTTGAGTCCAACATACATAGTTACAAAAGTGTGTTTCCTCTGTCACTTTATTGGACATTACATTAAGTTGGGGGGGGGGGGGGGGGGGGAATGCATAAATTGTTTGCCTTTTATATTGCATGCCTACCTGGTGGTTGAAGCATTAGTTGTGCTCTACAAATTTGGAGAGTTGTGACACTCCAGTGTGAGTAACCCTTATTTGGTTGGATCTCCCATCCTCTCTCTCCCCCTCTCTTCCTCTCTCACTCTGAAACGAGCTAGCTAGGATTAGTCCAATTTGTATGACATCAACCATCCAAGTATCATCACATCTAGAAATATTTTCATCTTTAGTTCCTAGTTGCCATGGCGTTCATGCCAAGCAGGCCTTGGGCACCTACTGGTGTTATTGCCCCATGGCTACGGCCAGTGCATGAAAGGGGCCAAGAGAAATGTAATTATTTTTTAGCCGCATTTATTTTGAAGTGGTCCTTATGGAACAGGTTGCTGTGCTTCCTGATCCAAGTCCATGTCCTGGGAGTTCCACGTAGGGTCCTGGGAGTTCCACGTAGGGTCCTGGGAAGTGACTTCTAATGGGATTTGTGATTGGGATATAATTAAATATATCTCTCTCCCTTACTCCCCCCTCTTCCCCCTACTATCCTTGCTCTCTGCCCACAGGAAAACGAAAAATGGCAGCAGACGAGCATTGGGAAGGGACGAGCAAAGATGGTGAGTGTTCACCCTTTATTTGAAAGGGGGAGGGGTGGGGTCAGAGTTTGTGAAATCCATGGTTGTCAGGTACTGCCACAACATTTCTTAGGACTTCCCAGGGAAAGTCACTGGTGTCCGTGGCAAGGGTGACTGATGATGCAGTGTGGATCCCAGGGTGCTTGCCAGGATGTCACTGGCCCTAGAATACCCCAATGACTGATGATGCAGTGTGGATCCCAGGGTGCTTGCCAGGATGTCACTGGCCCTAGAATACCCCAATGACTGATGATGCAGTGCGGGTCCCAGGATGCTTGCTAGGATGTCACTGGCCCTAGAATACCCCAATGACTGATGATGCAGTGCGGGTCCCAGGATGCTTGCTAGGATGTCACTGGCCCTAGAATACCCCAATGACTGATGATGCAGTGCGGGTCCCAGGATGCTTGCTAGGATGTCACTGGCCCTAGAATACCCCAATGACTGATGATGCAGTGCGGGTCCCAGGATGCTTGCTAGGATGTCACTAGCCCTAGAATACCTCAAGCCCTAAAATCCTTGGACCTAGCCCTTAAGGCCGGTTCACAACACAACGCTGCATGTTGCCAATTGACCTTTGACCCTCAAATTGCGCTCAACAACAAAGATGGGCACTGATTGGTCCGACGCTGTGTTTCAGTGGATTAGAACTTCTAATCCAGCATCTGAAATGCAGCGTCACATGTCCATCTTTGTTGAGCGTGTTCGAAATGAAGAGGGTCGAAAGTCAATTGACAACGCGCAAAGCAATGCAATGCTCAGCCAGTGTCGTGTTGTGAACCGGCCTAAGAGTCGACTTATTAGCCTTCCTAGCCCTAGAATAACCTCTGTCATTAACCCCAGAACACTCTAGTCATTAACACCAGAATACACTAATTAACACAGTATAGTAGATTAGTAACCTCTACAGACATGCATCAGGCGATAGTCCCAAGTAGCCATGCATGTCCGAGGAAAGCTGTGGCAGTCTGTCCGTCTGTCCCCTCTCACCCCCTCCCCCCCTCCCCCACACACAGATCATAATTATACTAGGTGTTGACTGTAACAATGGGAAAACTATGTAACACTTGTTTCTTCTCATTATCAAGTTGCTCTCGACCAGCCCAGTGAATGCTGGCCAGCTGCCAGTGCACACTGCAGAACACATGCATTAATTTGCACAGGTCGCATCCACATTGAATTAGAATTAGATTAATGCACAATAATCGGGTCCACCTCCATAGGACGAAAAATTATAGCGTTCAAATAACTATAACTACGTGAATGTGCAGAGAAAAGAACTTCACTCACTGGCAGGCTTTTATTTAGACCAAGGGGGGGGGGGGGGGCAACTGGAGGACTCTGGATATTAAGGGGGGGGGGGGCATGATGGTTAAAGATGTGACAACGTTTCTAATGAATTTTAATAATACAAATTTCCAAGGGGGGTGGGGGGGGGGGGCAAAAAGGTACCCCAAGGGGGGGCAGCCGCCCACCCACCCCCCTAAATGAAACCCTGACTAGCCTCTTCGTGATGGCTGCAGCTTGGAACTAGGAAGCTAGCTGCATACTATCTGTGGCCTGCGGCCAAACTAGCTAGCTAGAGTAGCTAGCTAGAGTAGCTAGCTAGACCAACTACATAGCTAGAGAACTGTTGCTATATTTATACACCCTGCACCTGGATTTTTTTGAAGTTTGTGCAATCGCAACCTTCATTGGTTCTGCCTTTCGCTCAGCTCTCTCCTTCTTCTCTGCAGAAAATGTTTTCTGTGCATCCGTAAGTAGCTTATCAGCAAGAAAAGGACGCAAAGACAAACTCCATCTCAACTACAGTGGCAGTATATGATTTGGACTGACTTTGGTAGGTCGATTATTTTTGCTTCGTACGGTGTATTTTGGTGCTAGTGTGGGAATGGTGAACATGCATTGACTTGGAAGAGTTTTTTCCTCTAGGCCCCATGTGCATTAAAGCGCATCAATGTAGGTACAGTGTGGACAGACTTATTCTAGTTCCTCTCAGAGAAGCTGAAAACCATATCTTTGATACTAATATGGTGGGTGTAATCAGATTACGTGGCAAATAGATTGTCATGGAGACCCCAACCACACACTTGTTAGCCAGCTCACCACATTCTGTTAGATGTCTAGAACGTTGGCTGAACCCTTTAGCAGACCCTTTCTTTGAGCCAAGCGCGAAGGCTTCGGGATCACAGCTATGCTGCAAATTGAAGGGACTAGACCATATTTTTTTTAAATCTTGTAGTTACGACTTAGAAGTTCCACAGATTCTACACACTTCACTGTATGGACTTGATATATAGCTCAAAAGATAGGTCTCTGTGTGCTCTCTCTTGATACTAAAAATGTAGCTCCATAGATTCTGTACACTTCACTGTATGGACTTGATATATAGCTCAAAAGATAGGTCTCTCTGTGTGCTCTCTCTTGATACTAAAAATGTAGCTCCATAGATTCTGTACACTTCACTGTATTGACTTGATATATAGCTCAAAAGATAGGTCTCTCTGTGTGCTCTCTCTTGATACTAAAAATGTAGCTCCATAGATTCTGTACACTTCACTGTATTGACTTGATATATAGCTCAAAAGATAGGTCTCTCTGTGTGCTCTCTTTTGATACTAAAAATGTTGCATAGTGTAATGCCAAAGTTAACTTCAGCCAGAGTGTGGTTCCTGGAAAGGTCTGCGTTTGGTGGTGTGGCTCCTCATTGGAAAGTGCTGACAGTTGATATTGGTATCTGTGGCTAGAGGAAGCTTTACTCTATGGATGAGTGTTTTCATTGACCGATTAATTGCGATAGGTGTGCAGGCTTTGAACAGCGCTTGATGCCAATTGGCGTCAATAGCGATGACTGGTCCACTAAAGGAACAATAATAATATGTTTTTAATGGTTTATATGGCAGTATTGCACTTCTGGAAAAGAGGATGCTGAGCTTATAAGAATCCATCACTAGCATACCTAAGGCCTATACATGCTGCTCTATCTAGCAAGATAAGCTAGCAAGATACGCATTGAAAGTTGTTTGCGTACTAAATTATAGTTGGCTTTTTCCTAACTTTATTGCTAGCACTTGGTGTAATCCACCATCTAGTAGCTTCCTTAACGTGCTATATGGAGGTTTGAAGATGCTATTGAGAAACTCCGTTGTGTGTCTCAGACCTTTTTTAAGCTAAGTGCTAGCTTAATGGATCAGTGCATGTCCAAATCATATCCCTAGAAGCTGGGAAAATCCCTAGAAGCTGGGAAAATCCCTAGTCCGTAATCGTTAGGTTGCTATGGTAAAATGAGACCAGCATCGCAGCTGAATTGATGGCGACTAGGTATACCGCTAGCGAAGCTTTGAGGTACATTGTGACGATGATTTCTGGCTGTCAGGCGGTGAACTGAGCGATGAAAAAGAAGAATATGTCTCTGCTTGCTTGTAGGAGTCTGGAGAACTGTGTTGAAGTCAAGGCACTGAACAGAGAAATAGAATCAGCATGAGTGATGATTCTCTCACTTCAGCACAGAGATAGAGAAGGAAGGACAGAATTAAGAAACCAGTAAGTGATCATGGTGAACCTAAACTATCTAGCAGTGACTATATCTGGAATTTAGCAAAATGGAGCTCAGAGCAAAACATATTTGCTGGGTAACTGGAGTGTGTGTAGTGTGTGTGTGTGTGTGTGTGCAGGTTAGGCAGTCAAGAGTACTGATCATCAGTCATTTCTCTGCTATGTCTGGTCTCCCAGCCAAGCAAATCTCTCAGTGTGGAACTGTTTGATGGCATCCTTATTGAGCATTTCTTCATCTAGTGTCAATAATGATATTCATACACCCTCTAATTATTTTGTCGTTTGTAGCTAGGCAACCAATCATGTTCCATTTTCATTATACATTCTGATAACTTGTGGTTGCTAGGGAATCCTAGTATATAATGATATACAACTACCTTTACAGCTGCAGGCATAAGTCACAGGTGAAAGAGTTAAGCTTGGGTAAAGCTTTTAAATTCCATATGTGCATGTTTCCATAAGAGAAGTGTCAGCATGATAGTAGATCATTCGCTAAACATTGCCTCAACATTGAAAATACATGTAGCCTTTGAGATAGAGAAGCACGAACTCAAAACGGCCACTAAAGCGTGGCAGACTAGATTGCTTCCATAATCTGGTAGCCAAGACGACGGATCTAACAGATGGGAATGGATATGAAATGCACGAGTGATCAATCCATTGCATCGGACCAATCCGAATCCTCGAACATATCACATGTTAAACATCACACTCTTTCCAAGAATTATTAAGCGGTGAGGAGCTTTCCCAACCTGTGGCAGGTCGGATGTCTTACAGCCCCCCAAAATGCCTGGAAGGAAGTGGCTATCCAGGTAACTAGCTAGCTATTACCAGCTATAAAGATATTTCAGCTAATAATTCCTCTTTCTGCTAGCCTAGAGCAAAATCAATCCAACTCTTCCTCACTGCTAGTACTGTCGTCTGTTGTATTGAAGTTCAAAATTCAAATTCAAAGTTCAAATGCAGCACACTCGGCGCAAATATTGTGAACCATGCAATGGAACGGATTGCGCAACACTTGCAGCGGAAATGGATTCAATGGAACTGATTGCCATCTCTCATATTATGAACCTGCCTCAAGGCTTTCCTCTAGCCACAGATACCAATATCAACTGTCCAATCAGGAACCATACCAGCAGCATATTCAGGCCTTCCGGTACACTTTGGCTGCATGCAACTTTGGCATACACTATGCAACATTTTTAGTATCAAAAAAGAGCACACAAAGAGACCTATCTTTTGAGCTATATATCAAGTCCATACTATGAAGTGTGAAGAATCTATGGAGGCAACATTTTTAGTATCAAGAGAGAGCACACAGAGAGACCTATCTTTTGAGCTATATATCAAGTCTATGCAGTGAAGTGTGCAGAATCTATGGAGGCAACATTTTTAGTATCAAGAGAGAGCACACAGAGAGACCTATCTTTTGAGTTATACATCAAGTCCATACCATGAAGTGTGCAGAATCTATGGAGCTATACTTATGCAACATTTTTAGGATCAAGAGAGAGCACACAGAGAGACCTATCTTTTGAGCTATATGTCAAGTCCATGCAGTGAAGTGTGCAGAATCTATGGAGCTGCAACATTTTTAGTATCAAGAGAGAGCACACAGAGAGACCTATCTTTTGAGCTATATATCAAGTCCACGCAGTGAAGTGTGCAGAATCTATGGAGCTATACCCATGTGCCTGCTTACTCAGACCATGTTGTGTTGTGTGCATGTGCTTACTCACCTCAGGGTTGGTTGTTTCCACAGCAACCTGATGGCACAAAGAGTGTTCCACCTGGCCATGTTTCGTGGCTGGCTGCTCTACTGCTACTGGCTAATGATGTTGAAGTTCATCCTGGGCCAATTTCCTGTAAGTCATTGCTTCTAGTCTACCTGGGCGGGGGGGGGGGGGGGGGGGGGGAAGCTGGACTAAGGCAGGGAGGTGGGTGGACTAGGGAAGGGGTAGGGTGGGTTTTGACTAGGCAGGAGTGGTGTCTCGGACTATAATTATGTCAATTACTTCCCGTGAAATATCTAGTGAGCCTTGAAACCACATCAAAAGATGTGAAGTCATTGGTATGGGAATTTGAAACCACATCAAAAGATTTGAAGTCATTCGTATGGGAATTTGAAACCACATCAAAAGATGTGAAGTTATTGGTATGGGAATTTGAAACCACATCAAAAGATGTGAAGTCATTGGTATGGGAATTAAATAAGGAAATGATATGTCCTACACAGGACGAGGTGTCAGTCAACACAAAGTTGTTGCTGACTACTTCATCAGCTCTGCTGGCTTGCTTAGAAGTTTAATTCCACAGCCAGTGCCAGTGTGTATTAGTGTGTGGCTATAATGATATGCATACTGTTAGTGCCACATGTATTAGTGTGTGGCTATAATGATATGCATACTGGTAGTGCTACATGTATTAGTGTGCAGGCTATAATGATATGCATACTGGTAGTGCCACATGTATTAGTGTGTAGCTATAATGATATGCACACTGGTAGTGCCACATGTATTAGTGTGTGGCTATAATGATATGCATACTGGTAGTGCCACATGTATTAGTGTGCAGGCTATAATGATATGCATACTGGTAGTGCCACATGTATTAGTGTGTGGCTATAATGATATGCATACTGGTAGTGCCACATGTATTAGTGTGCAAGCTATAATGATATGCATACTGGTAGTGCCACATGTATTAGTGTGCAGGCTATAATGATATGCATACTGGTAGTGCCACATGTATTAGTGTGTGGCTATAATGATATGCATACTGGTAGTGCCACATGTATTAGTGTGCAGGCTATAATGATATGCATACTGGTAGTGCCAATGTATTAGTGTGCAGGCTATAATGATATGCATACTGGTAGTGCCACATGTATTAGTGTGCAGGCTATAATGATATGCATACTGGTAGTGCCACATGTATTAGTGTGCAGGCTATAATGATATGCATACTGGTAGTGCCACATGTATTAGTGTGCAGGCTATAATGATATGCATACTGGTAGTGCCACATGTATTAGTGTGCAGGCTATAATGATATGCATACTGTTAGTGCCACATGTATTAGTGTGTGGCTATAATGATATGCATACTGGTAGTGCTACATGTATTAGTGTGCAGGCTATAATGATATGCATACTGGTAGTGCCACATGTATTAGTGTGTGGCTATAATGATATGCATACTGGTAGTGCCACATGTATTAGTGTGCAAGCTATAATGATATGCATACTGGTAGTGCCACATGTATTAGTGTGCAGGCTATAATGATATGCATACTGGTAGTGCCACATGTATTAGTGTGTGGCTATAATGATATGCATACTGGTAGTGCCACATGTATTAGTGTGCAGGCTATAATGATATGCATACTGGTAGTGCCAATGTATTAGTGTGCAGGCTATAATGATATGCATACTGGTAGTGCCACATGTATTAGTGTGCAGGCTATAATGATATGCATACTGGTAGTGCCACATGTATTAGTGTGCAGGCTATAATGATATGCATACTGGTAGTGCCACATGTATTACTGTGCAGGCTATAATGATATGCATACTGGTAGTGCCACATGTATTAGTGTGCAGGCTATAGATTAATGATATGCATACTGGTAGTGCCACATGTATTAGTGTGCAGGCTATAATGCTATGCATACTGGTAGTGCCACATGTATTAGTGTGCAGACTATAATGATATGCATACTGGTAGTGCCACATGTATAATATGTGGCTATAATGATATGCATACTGGTAGTGCCACATGTATTAGTGTGTGATATGCATACTGGTAGTGCCACATGTATTAGTGTGTAGGCTATAATGATATGCATATACTGGTAGTGCCACATGTATTAGTGTGTGGCTATAATGATATGCATACTGGTAGTGCCACATGTATTAGTGTGCAGGCTATATTGATATGCATACTGGTAGTGCCACATGTATTAGTGTGCAGACTATAATGATATGCATACTGGTAGTGCCACATGTATTTGCAGGCTATAATGCTATGCATACTGGTAGTGCCACATGTATTAGTGTGCAGGCTATAATGATATGCATACTGGTAGTGCCACATGTATTAGTGTGCAGACTATAATGATATGCATACTGGTAGTGCCACATGTATTAGTGTGCAGGCTATAATGATATGCATACTGGTAGTGCCACATGCATTAGTGTGCAGGCTATAATGATATGCATACTGGTAGTGCCACATGTATTAGTGTGCAGACTATAATGATATGCATACTGGTAGTGCCACATGTATTTGCAGGCTATAATGATATTCATACTTATAGTGCCACAAATTATATTCTTCATACCAGAAAACATGTCTTATCTCCAGGTGCTCTCCAATAAGAGACAGTCTCACATCTAAGTCAACTATATTTACTACATGTCGTTAGAAGAACCATGGCAACCATCCTAATCAGCTGCTGCTACAGATGCCTATTTAAAAGGAGGAAGGCTCTTTTTATTTGTACTCTCCCGACTCATGTCTGATTCAGCAGTCTCTTTAGCTGATGTGTGCACAAACACACTGCCTGTGTCCACACTTGCTCTGTCATCAGAAGCCAGACATTGATGGACACGTGGTTTTGTTCGAATTTAGACACACTCTGTAAACATCATGACACCACAAGGTAGCTACCAGTATGGATTAGGAAGCCAAAGATTGGATTAGGAAGAGTTCTTATGGTGCCGGTGAAATTCCGCTACATTTATCATTTCTTATCTTATTTGAGGAGCTTTAGCTAGGCCTTGCGGCCGTCCTTCTGGATTTAAGGTCCTCTCTGAGAGCTGATCCGAGTCGAAGGCAGTGTCAGGTGGGGCACGAGTGTACAAAACTTCTGGTACAGACTAGTATTAGGAGTAGGCTATAAATGGGTCATTTTTTGTTTTGCTTAGGGCTGAGTTTTTATGTGTTCTATATAACCTATCTCAACATGAAATGGGGAAAAAATTGGCCTGGGGTGTAAAATAAAAGTGTGCAAGGTTTTTTTGTGTCCGGGTGGCACCAAAATTCTATCAAATTAGTGGAAAAAATTAAAATAGTCTTTTTTTTTAAGCTGCATGGTTAAATATGGTATCAAAAGAAGTAAAATTGCCATGTTTATATTAAAAAGTTTCATTGTTTTTAACCCAGTTCACTTTATTTTCAAAATGGCACTTTTTGAACTCCCAGATTGCACTGATAGGTTCACAGTCTGCATTATTGTGGTCAGGTTCACTAATGACAGATGCTGTGAGCAAAAATCTCAAGATAGAGACAGGTGTGGCAGATCAACTTGGCTCTATGCATGTGCCATACCACTAGCTTTGTAAGTCTCATACATGTGAACAGTTTGATGCAGATAACCTCATGACCATGGCTGCCATTGAGGACAAGATTGGCCTTCGCGAAATGATTGTGAAGAGAGAGCCATTGTTGAAGTCATTCCTTCGGCAGAAAAAATCTGTTGTTGAAACAGCTCTGGCAGCTCTTCTAAAGCTTGTAGCACATGAGGGAGACGGGAAGACATCTCTAGCAGAACAGTTTGACTTGATTCTAGAGGAGGCTGGAGTACACAAATCCTTTAGCCTCTACAAAGAGAAGCGTTCTACTAGACTTGGATACCAGGCAGTACAGTCTACGATTGCATTCCCTACCTCAAACAGCTACTCGTACAGACACCATTAAATAATCTTCTTGTTCGAGCATGTAAGATTTACCTTGATAACGATTTCATAATCGCAGGATTCAAGGCGCTTGCTAATTTTACGTACAGGGTGACAATGCCCTTCCTCAACTGCGTCGATAGAGCAAGCCAGGATTTGCTGGTGAACATCCTTCCCAAGCTCTGCAGTGACCTTGCTGATAACAAGACAGACACCCTTATCATACATGTATATCATGTAGAGTGGACACACGTGAAAATGGAGCATAATGCTCCACAAAGCGATCTCGATCACTTTCTTCTTGGAGAGATGTGTCTCCAGGCCGCCAGGTGTAGAATTGCAGTGCAAGCGTGAGTATTGGAGCAGTGACCCAGATACTGCACGAGCAACTCCTCTCCATACATTGACTGTAGACCAACGGAAGAACCTGCCAACAAACAACCTGAATACGGAGAGGTACTTGGCCAAGTTTGGTTATCTTGCTGCCCAGTCAGCTTTCATTCTAACAGGCTGTTCAAGGCAAAGAGGATCAAAGATGACCTTATGCTCATGGACAAGCATCCAACCATTGCTGTTCTAAAACACCTAGACTCCATGGAGGTGACGTGGAGTAATAATCAGAAGGAGAAGAAGAAACAAAGGTTGATAGAGAACCTGGAAAAGAAAGTGAGGGCCAATGATTTTGTCGATCAACTTCTTGTGAAATGTAAAAAACATGGAGGACCAGTTACATGTGTCAAAGAACTGAAGGAGCTTGTCAAAAAAAATTTACCAGAGCTAAAGACCTGCTTGAGGCAAGAGATCCAATACCAGCGAGTCATACATCTACATGATTCAGATGTCCGCAGGGACCTTTACAAGGTCAAAAAACTGTCCGAGAATGAAATGATCGAGAACCTAACTGTGATCCTAGGTGATGACTACCAAGCAGAGGAGGCGGTGGAGTTTCCGTGTGAGGAGGAGATCATGGAAAACAGGAGCCAACACCACCATTCAGGAGGCAGAGATCTCACAGGAAGAACCTGTGTTCAAGCCTAACCAACCACTTGCTGTTATCTGGGATGAGGGAAGCAACAAGAGATGGTATATTGGGTTTTACATAGATGATAATGGGGATGGAACCTTCCGGGTGGATCACCTGATACGCGCTGGTATTGGAGATAACCTCTGGCAGCGACCACCTGGCACTGATGATATCCAGGACACTATCCAGCAGCAGATTGTGCCTGTGCAAGTTTCTGGCACCTGGGACTTTTCTATGAGGAAGCCTTGTTTTATGTAATGGACCTGAAATACAAGATGTTTTGTGGAATATGTGGTTAAATATTAGTCCAAAATAAATTTCTTGACCAGTAATTGTACTTCTATGATTTTCTAATTACTTTTATGACTTTCTGTGTCCTAAATAACCCCAGAAAAATGTTTTAGATGAAGTCTCTACCTAAAGCAGAACCTGAGGTATGAGAAAAACTCTAAAATGCACTCACATGCATTAAATGTAAGGTGTGCTAACACAAAAGGGCTCTGCACACTTTTTTTTTGGACCCCAGGCCAATTTTTTTCCCACTTCATGTTGAGATAGGTTATATAGAACACAAAAAAACTCAGCCCTAATGAAAATAACAGAAATTTCATTTTGGCTGCCGTATAGCCCACTCCTACTAGTATGTAACTATGATGTATATATAATATACATTTATATATATGATAAACATATACATTTATATATATATATCTGATCCCTGTGGTCTGCCTTGGATGTCCAAATTTTCCAAGTTCTTTCCCACCTGTTACTGGCTAGGGTTATAGTTAGGGCTAGGATTTCAGGAAGGTTAGGGCTAGGGCTAGGATTTTAGGAGGTTAGGGCTAGGATTATAGGAGGGTTAAGGATAGGGCTAGGATTTTAGGGCTAGATTATAGAGGGTTAGGGTTAGGGCTAGGATTATAGGAGGGTTAGGGCTAGGGCTTAAAGAAGGTTAGAGTTAGGGCTAGGATACGGTGTGCAAGAACCTTTGAACTTTTTGATCGTAGTCATAACCATGACATCATCCTGGCATCGATGTCACCTCCCCTCCCTCCTTTCCCCCAAGTACGTGCATGGGTGATTTATTATGATACACCACCAAAGTGTATTACCATAGCTCAAAAGGCCACCTTCAATGGCAGCTGAATCACACAACATCATCGTTCTGAAGGCTTCCTATTCAATTGCTTCTTCCAACTTTTCACTGACTCTTTTTTATTTGTGACTGTCCCGGGATGTACCTGGTGAGGGCAGCTGACGCACAGCATGATGCAGTAGTCAAGGCTAAGTTTAGTCTAGGGCCGAGGCTAGGTAGTCTAGGATCAGGGTTAGTCTAGGGCTGAGGCTAGGGTCAGGGTTAGTCCAGGGCTGAGGCTAGGATCAGGGTTAGTCTAGGGCTAAGGCTAGGATCAGGGTTAGTCTAGGGCTAAGGCTAGGATCAGGGTTAGTCTAGGGCTAAGGCTAGGATCAGGGTTAGTCTAGGGCTAAGGCTAGGATCAGGGTTAGTCTAGGGCTAAGGCTAGGATCAGGGTTAGTCTAGGGCTAAGGCTAGGATCAGGGTTAGTCTAGGGCTAAGGCTAGGATCAGGGTTAGTCTAGGGCTAGAGCAGTGTTAATCTAGGGCTATGGCTAGGGCTAAGAGCAGTGTTAGTCTATAGGGCTATGGCCAGGGTTAGTCTAGGGCTAAGGCTAGTGATATTCTAGTGGTAGGCTACTCAATAGGTAGGTTTGTCTTCTTCAGACACCTAAAGTTTGCCACCTGTGTCTCCTTTCTCTGATCCCTATTTGTGTAAGTATTCGTCCTACTAATCTCCACACGTCCTGTTCTCTCCACAGGCAATACTCGACCTGAACTGGGCGACCTGACAACCATACCGGACATTGATGGCGCCTGGAAGGACCTTGGCAGCGCTCTCTTGCTGGACTCGGTGACGTTGGACAAGATTAGCAGCAAACATACTAATCCCTCTCGCTGCAAGAGGGAGATGTTCAGAGCATTGCTGAAGAAGAGCTCCATAACTTGGGCCAAGGTGCTGGATGCTCTCTCTGATCTTGGTTACGAAAATGTTGTATCGAATGTATGCCAAGAGTTGGAAATTACTTACGGAGGGCAATCTTCCTCGGTAAGTTACTAGAGAGTGTGCCTTTGACTAGTATTTAGAGCGAGTAGTTATTGTGGTGGTAGAGGGAGAAGTGGTTTGTGGGGAGTGTGGTCCTGACCACTGTACCTCCATAAATGCCAGTGCCTTGGTCCTATAATAACCTCCTGTAGGATTTGCTGTGCATGTGATGGTCCTGGGTGAGGATTAGCCAAGTAACCATGCTCCATCCATGTTCTTGAAGTGATGGTCTTCACCATGAATGCTCGGGAATGCTCGGTAGTTAGTTACTTATCTTGAATTGCAAGTGGTGAAGGGGTGTGGCCAGTTCTCGGAGACTTTTAACTGGATTAGGTGTGTGTTTTTTTGGGGGGGGGGGCTTAAAGAGAACTCCAAGTGGCTTGATGACTTGGTGGAGTTACTGAGCTGGGCAAGGCATGGGAGTGGCCTGCAAGCCTCTCTTGTGAGGTAGCGATCTATGGCTAGGATTAGGGCTAGGGCTATGGCTATGGCCACCTAGGATGCCTTGCTAGCCTGTTTTTCCTTCAGTGTTCATTGTCATGTTGACATTGCCAGTAGAGACAGTCTCCACAGGATTCCCTTTAAATAAACTCCAATCAGTTGACTAGAGCATCTAACCTATTCCTGATGAAGGCTAAAGCATCTAACTTATTCCTGATAAAGGCTAGATGCTCTAGCCTATTCCTGATGAAGACTAGAGCATCTAGAGCACTTTCCTATTCCTGGTGAAGACTAGAGCATCTAGCCTATTCCTAATGAAGACTAGAGCACTAGCCTATTCCTGATGAAGACTAGAGCATCTAGCCTATTCCTAATGAAGACTAGAGCATCTAACCTATTGCTGATGAAGACTAGAGCACTAGCGTATTCCTGATGAAAGCTAGAGCATCTAGCCTATTCCTTATGAAGACTAGAGCACTAGCCTATTCCTGATGAAGACTAGAGCATCTAGCCTATTCCTGATGAAGACTAGAGCATCTAGCCTATTCCTGATGAAGGCTAGAGCATCTAGCCTATTCCTGATGAAGACTAGAGCACTAGCCTATTCCTGATGAAGACTAGAGCATCTAGCCTATTCCTGATGAAGGCTAGAGCATCTAGCCTATTCCTGATGAAGGCTAGCCTATTCCTGATGAAGACTAGAGCACTAGCCTATTCCTGATGAAGGCTACAGCATCTAACCTATTCCTGATGAAGACTAGATCACTAGCCTATTCCTGATGAAGACTAGAGCACTAGCCTATTCCTGATGAAGACTAGAGCACTAGCCTATTCCTGATGAAGACTAGGGCACCTAGCCTATTCCTGATGAAGACTAGGGCATCTAGCCTATTCCTGATGAAGACTAGAGCATCTAGCCTATTCCTGATGAAGACTAGAGCATCTAACCTATTCCTGATGAAGACTAGAGCATCTAGCCTATTCCTGATGAAGACTAGAGCACTAGCCTATTCCTGATGAAGACTAGAGCATCTAGCCTATTCCTGATGAAGACTAGATCACTAGCCTATTCCTTATGAAGACTAGAGCACTAGCCTATTCCTGATGAAGACTAGAGCATCTAGCCTATTCCTGATGAAGACTAGAGCACTAGCCTATTCCTGATGAAGACTAGAGCATCTAGCCTATTCCTGATGAAGACTAGAGCACTAGCCTATTCCTGATGAAGACTAGAGCATCTAGCCTATTCCTGATGAAGGCTAGAGCATCTAGCCTATTCCTGATGAAGGCTAGCCTATTCCTGATGAAGACTAGAGCATCTAGCCTATTCCTGATGAAGACTAGAGCACTAGCCTATTCCTGATGAAGACTAGAGCATCTAGCCTATTCCTGATGAAGGCTAGAGCATCTAGCCTATTCCTGATGAAGGCTAGCCTATTCCTGATGAAGACTAGAGCACTAGACTATTCCTGATGAAGACTAGAGCATCTAGCCTATTCCTGATGAAGACTAGAGCATCTAGCCTATTCCTGATGAAGGCTAGAGCATCTAGCCTATTCCTGATGAAGACTAGAGCACTAGCCTATTCCTGATGAAGACTAGAGCATCTAGCCTATTCCTGATGAAGACTAGAGCACTAGCCTATTCCTGATGAAGACTAGGGCACCTAGCCTATTCCTGATGAAGACTAGGGCATCTAGCCTATTCCTGATGAAGACTAGAGCATCTAGCCTATTCCTGATGAAGACTAGAGCACTAGCCTATTCCTGATGAAGACTAGAGCATCTAGCCTATTCCTGATGAAGACTAGATCACTAGCCTATTCCTGATGAAGACTAGAGCACTAGCCTATTCCTGATGAAGACTAAAGCATCTAGCCTATTCCTGATGAAGACTAGAGCATCTAGCCTATTCCTGATGAAGACTAGAGCACTAGCGTATTCCTGATGAAGACTAGAGCATCCTAGCCTATTCCTGATGAAGACTAGAGCATCTAGCCTATTCCTTATGAAGACTAGAGCACTAGCCTATTCCTGATGAAGACTAGGGCACCTAGCCTATTCCTGATGAAGACTAGAGCATCTAGCCTATTCCTGATGAAGACTAGAGCACTAGCGTATTCCTGATGAAAGCTAGAGAATCTAGCCTATTCCTGATGAAGACTAGAGCACTAGCCTATTCCTGATGAAGACTAGAGCATCTAGCCTATTCCTGATGAAGGCTAGAGCATCTAGCCTATTCCTGATGAAGACTAGAGCACTAGCCTATTCCTGATGAAGACTAGAGCATCTAGCCTATTCCTGATGAAGGCTAGAGCATCTAGCCTATTCCTGATGAAGGCTAGAGCACTAGCCTATTCCTGATGAAGACTAGACATCTAGCCTATTCCTGATGAAGACTAGAGCATCTAGCCTATTCCTGATGAAGACTAGGGCACCTAGCCTATTCCTGATGAAGACTAGGGCATCTAGCCTATTCCTGATGAAGACTAGAGCATCTAGCCTATTCCTGATGAAGACTAGAGCATCTAGCCTATTCCTGATGAAGGCTAGAGCATCTAGCCTATTCCTGATGAAGACTAGAGCACTAGCCTATTCCTGATGAAGACTAGGGCACCTAGCCTATTCCTGATGAAGACTAGGGCATCTAGCCTATTCCTGATGAAGACTAGAGCATCTAGCCTATTCCTGATGAAGACTAGAGCATCTAACCTATTCCTGATGAAGGCTAGAGCATCTAGCCTATTCCTTATGAAGACTAGAGCACTAGCCTATTCCTGATGAAGACTAGAGCATCTAGCCTATTCCTGATGAAGACTAGAGCATCTAGCCTATTCCTGATGAAGAATAGAGCACTAGCCTATTCCTGATGAAGACTAGAGCATCTAACCTATTCCTTATGAAGACTAGAGCACTAGCCTATTCCTGATGAAGACTAGATCACTAGCCTATTCCTGATGAAGACTAGAGCACTAGCCTATTCCTGATGAAGACTAGAGCATCTAGCCTATTCCTGATGAAGACTAGAGCACTAGCGTATTCCTGATGAAGACTAGAGCATCTAGCCTATTCCTGATGAAGACTAGAGCATCTAACCTATTCCTTATGAAGACTAGAGCACTAGCCTATTCCTGATGAAGACTAGATCACTAGCCTATTCCTGATGAAGACTAGAGCACTAGCCTATTCCTGATGAAGACTAGAGCATCTAGCCTATTCCTGATGAAGACTAGAGCACTAGCCTATTCCTGATGAATGTCGACATGTCGAGAGAGTAAAAATTCAAGTTGATTATTGAGCCGATGGAAATGATAAAAACAAGACCTGAAATTGCAGGAATGGATCCATACTTGAAATATAAATTACAACTTCAGTTCCAGAACTGGTATTAGGCAATTCCGATAAAATTTTCAAACTAACCAATGACTCTGACACTTGTTGTTGTAGTGGTTCACACTTATTCCAAGACAATGAATATTCAATAGGTAGGCATTGTTATTTCTTGGTGCGAGAGAAGCGATGTCCCAGTCATGCCCCTCTGTATTAAACACCAGATTTATCTCCCCTGTATATATATATAGTAGTAATAGAAAAGTACTGGGATGGCTAAGCCATCCTACTATAGTTTCATGCGAATGCAATCATCAGATTGTCCCTGATGATTGCATTCGCATGAAACTATAGTAGGACTAGTCATCCCAATACTTTTCTATTACTACTATTCTATAGCTCTGCTTTAACACAGCATTGAGCACTATTTGTAGCCTTCATCAGCAAACTATGTACCTTCTAAGTATATATATATATATGACAGTATCTTGCAAATTTTTGTGCTGCTGTTGATACCAGAGGAGCCTTAAAAATGCTTTTCCTCGTGAGTGACCTTCATGTACATGGCTTCATGTATGTCTGCCACCTTCCTGTGTGATCACTGGTTAGACTTGGCTGAGTGCTTCATTGCCTGGTTACAGGAGGGTTTAAGATTTACAGGAAGGGGGTTACAGGAGGGATTACAGGAAGGATTACAGGAGGGATTACAGGAGGGTTTAGGAGGGATTACAGGAGGATTTACAGGAGGGATTACAGAATGGTTTACAGGAGGGATTACAGAATGGTTTACATGAGGGATTACAGAATGGTTTACATGAGGGATTACAGTCCTAATGGTTTACAGGAGGGATTACTGACGGATTACAGGGGGGGTTACAGGAGGGCTAGAGGAGGGTTTACAGGAGAGGGATTGCACCTTGCAGGTGGTGTGTGTGTACAGGATGAATGGGGGGGGGGGGGGGGGGGAGGTGTGTTTGTGTGAAGGTGTGTTTATGAAGGGTGTGTATGTGTATGGTGTGTACAACACCCATCCAAGTGGCATTAACAGACTAGATATTTCAGGGCATTTCCTTTCCCAACTGTTACCTATACAAGTTGGAGCCAAGTACTGTATGTCCTCCCTAATTCACTGGTTTCCATAATTGAACTTAGTTGAGGCATTAAACTCTGACCATACAATAGCCTATGTCAGCTGAGAGACTGCGGGGGCATGCTCACCCATGCAGGAGTTGTGGCTCAGTCTTCGAATACATTCTTCAAGAAGTGATGAGTTAGAAGTTGAATTAATGATGTCGTATGGAATCCCTGGACATGCCAAACCATCTGACCTCTCTGAGTTGACCACTCTGATGTTGGTAATCACGAGCAGGGTTTCATTTTGAAAATTGTCCAAGGGGGGGGGGGGGGGAACTGGAGGAATCTGGAT
This sequence comes from Cladorhizidae sp. MBARI D1340-BT2, assembly GCA_028752905.1. Lineage (NCBI taxonomy): Eukaryota > Metazoa > Porifera > Demospongiae > Poecilosclerida > Cladorhizidae > Cladorhizidae sp. MBARI D1340-BT2. Next base: position 34,116,357 of record JAQNBH010000002.1, on the reverse strand, counting down.
ATTAAGGGGGGTATGATGGTTAAAGATGTGACAAAGTTTCTAATGAATTTCAATTTCCAGGGGGGGGGCAAAAAGGTTCCAAGGGGGCAGCTGCCGCCCCCCAAATGAAACCCTGGCGAGGCTTCCCTCTTGGCTGCTCCCTCGACTTGCAGCTGCTGCTTGACTGACATAAGCTTCCATTCTCTGCACCCACATAGAGCTGCAGTCCTCTTCCACCAGCATGCTCTGTGGTCACCCATCACAAAAGCAACAGGCGAACTACAAACTTAGAGAGTGTACTAATTTGATTTCGAGTTTGTAGGTCTCTATGTGGATTTTGTTACATCACTTCCTGTGGTATACCAGACACTTCCTGTAGTATACTAGATTCTTCCTGTAGTATACTACCATTTAATGCATGTAGCTATGTCAGCATGATGGTAAAGGTTGCTTAGCTAGTGACTGACTTTGAGTTGTCTGTTGTCTGGGGAGTTGCTGTCGTGTGAATGCTAGCACTTATCTTAAAGCGCTGGCTCTGAGCGTCAGTAACACTCTTCGGTAATCTTCTAACATCCTTGTTGCCTGGAGATAAATATCTTCTTGGTATTGCCTGTACTGACCTTCTGTTCACACATATGCGTATCATTATACATGTATGTGGCATAATCATTGTAGAAACCGATGAACAAGGTGGTTGTTATGGGCCTCATTAAGGATGTCGTTATGGGCATCATTATGTATGTCGTTATGGATGTCGTTATGGGGCATCATGGATATCGTTATGGCTGTTGTTATGGGTATCATTATGGATGTCGTTATGGACATCATTATGGATGTCATTATGGACATCATTATGGATGTCGTTATGGAAATCATTATGGATGTCGTTATGGCTTCTTTTATGGGCATAATTATGGATGTCGTTATGGCTGTTGTTATGGGCATCATTATGGATGTCGTTATGGCTTCTGTTATGGGCATCATTATGGATGTTGTTATGGCTGCTGTTATGGACATCATTATGGATGTCGTTATGGCTTCTGTTATGGGCAACATTATGGATGTCGTTATGGCTGCTGTTATGGGCATCATTATGGATGTCGTTATGGCTGCTGTTATGGGCATCATTATGGATGTCGTTATGGCTGCTGTTATGGGCATCATTATGGATGTCGTTAATGGCTTTTGTTATGGGCATCATTATGGATGTCGTTATGGCTTCTGTTATGGGCATAATTATGGATGTCGTTATGGCTGTTGTTATGGGCATCATTACGGATGTCGTTATGGCTTCTGTTATGGGCATCATTATGGCTGTCGTTATGGCTGTCGTTATGGGCATCATGGATATCGTTATGGCTGTTGTTATGGGTATCAATATGGATGTTGTTATGTGCTGTTTGGGCATCATTATGATGTCGTTATGCGTCGTTATGGCGGTTGTTATGACTGGCTGTGATAGTAATGCTATCACTTATTGTTGTTGTTTATCTTTTGTGCTCGCAGCGCCGGACTAGTCCCCCTCTCATTCACACATCAAGTGTGAAACCAGTTTCTTCAAGTAGTGATGTGAACTGGTCCACAATGACATGTGACCCCGTACAGGCTGGCTCCTACACTACAAAATCCTCGAGCTACCTTGCCCCACAAAAGTCCAAGCACCAAACACCATCACCACCACCCAGCTACGCATCCTCTCAACCCATACCACGCTCACTCATCTCACCACACCATGCCTCCTCAGCAATTGTTGGCACGACAATGGAATCAGACACGTTGCGACCTTCGGCAGGCCTGAAAACATTCGACCAATTTCGTAACCGTTTATTGAAGGAGTTATCGGAAGACCCGATTCTAATAACCAATAAAGCGTTCTCCGTGGGTTTGATGACTCTAAACCAGCTTCACGATCTGAGGGTGATATCATCCAATCGTAACAAAGCTTCCACGCTGATGTCGCATGTGGAGGCTAGATTGCACAAAGAGCAACAAGCGTTCGAGTTGTTTGTAGGTTCATTACGGTCCATCAGCACCCACGTAACCCTGGCCGATGAAATGAGTCGCGTGTACCGTCTAAATCTCGTCTGGCGAAGGATGGTGAAGTTCTCGGAGAGGGAACTCGACTTCACATTCCTCTGCACAGACCTCAATAACCAGAAGCTGATTTCAGACCCGGCCCAAGAACAGTCTTTCAAATTGCAGGATCCTTTTTCGTTTTGTCACTTTCTGTTTAAGGAATTGCACACGATGGGAATTGGCGACCAATTCTTGGACCTTCTCGATGCGTTTGAAAATACAAAAAGTTTCCGAGCCGCAATGAAAGACTTTGAGCAAAAATTGGGGGGAGTGGCTTTGAGACCGCAGGGGTACGAGAGCAGTCATCAGGATCCTCCCAAGGGAAAAGATCGTACTTCTCCCCGTAGCCCGAACACCTCTGAAAAACAAGATCAGCTATTGACGTTTGGTGGACAGAAAGTCCGCAATAAGGCACAAGTGGTAGTGGTTTCCATATCCTCAAACTCCACCCCTCTCACTGAGCCCGACCATCAGCGCCTTGATGGGAATGTGTCCCCCGGCATCGGAAATAAGGTGGGCATTGGGTCTCCCAGAAGACCGCAAAATTCTTATTCCCCTTCCGATTTCCTGATTGGGGTTGAAGGAGGCAGGAACATGGCACACCCCCAGGAGAAGGACGTAGCAACTTCAGAGGAACTCCCGAACAGAAAATTGGAATCGGACACTTTGTCAGCAGTTGTTTCCAACAGCAACAACGACACTGTGAGTGAGATTTTTAAATTAAATGTTATTATATTTTGCTATACATCTCTGGGTTGTGTGTTGGTGGGTAATTTCACTGGACCTGCTATCCATGAAGCTTAAGATTGGGAGAAAGCGTTGGAAAGAGAGTCATTTAATGGTAATTGTCGCTGAGGAACTTGTCTGTGTGCTTCTACCTTGTGTGTGTGGTGTATGTGTGTGAGTGGTGTATGTATGTGTGTGAGTGGTGTGTGTGTGTATGTATGTGGTGTATGTATGTGTGTGAGTGGTGTGTGTGTGTGTATGTATGCGGTGTATGTATGTGTGTGAGTGGTGTGTGTGTGTGATTGGTGTGTGTGTGGTGTATGTATGTGTGTGTGAGTGGTGTGTGTGTGTATGTATGCGGTGTATGTATGTGTGTGAGTGGTGTGTGTGTGTGATTGGTGTGTGTGTGGTGTATGTATGTGTGTGTGAGTGGTGTGTGTGGTGTATGTGTGTGAGTGGTGTATGTATGTGTGTGAGTGGTGTGTGTGTGTATGTATGTGGT
>JAQNBH010000002.1:33456595-33512974 GCA_028752905.1 Cladorhizidae sp. MBARI D1340-BT2 | reverse complement strand
GGAGGGGGGCAGATATCGAGGAGGGAGGGGGGCAGATATCGAGGAGGGAGGGGGCAGATATCGAGGAGGGAGGGGGGCAGATATCGAGGAGGGAGCGGGGCAGGTATCGAGGAGGGAGGGGGGCAGGTATTGAGGAGGGAGCGGGGCAGGTATCGAGGAGGGAGGGGGGCAGGTGTCGAGGAGGGAGGGGGGCAGGTATCGAGGAGGGAGGGGGGCAGGTATCGAGGAGGGAGGGGGGCAGATATCGAGGAGGGAGGGGGGCAGATATCGAGGAGGGAGGGGGGCAGATATCGAGGAGGGAGGGGGGCAGGTATTGAGGAGGGAGTGGGGCAGGTATCGAGGAGGGAGGGGGGCAGGTGTCGAGGAGGGAGGGGGGCAGGTATCGAGGAGGGAGGGGGGCAGGTATCGAGGAGGGAGGGGGGCAGATATCGAGGAGGGAGGGGGGCAGATATCGAGGAGGGAGGGGGGCAGATATCGAGGAGGGAGGGGGGCAGGTATTGAGGAGGGAGTGGGGCAGGTATCGAGGAGGGAGGGGGGCAGGTGTCGAGGAGGGAGGGGGGCAGGTATCGAGGAGGGAGGGGGGCAGGTATTGAGGAGGGAGCGGGGCAGGTATCGAGGAGGGAGCGGGGCAGGTATTGAGGAGGGAGTGTTGGGTGAGTTGAGCATAATATCTTTCAAATGCCATCTATCTGGACCCCCCATTTGGAAATGTCCTGATAGCCCCGGCCACATCCTATGCAGACACCAACAGCGGAGGCACGTTGGTATTTGGGGACTGGTGGGATACAGGAGTTTGGACGAGGGTCAGGGTGCTTCTCTTTCAAGATCATGAAGACTGCATCATTCTTGTCTGCTGGAGGGTCCTCAGAACACATAAGGTGAACTGCCCCCAACTTCTCTGACGCCCTGCAACTTACAGACTCCATGGGATTCTTCAGTTTGCCCTCTTGGTGGTGTGGATAGTGATATCGGGATCCTTCTCCTCTCTTAGCTACCTGTTGGCATGGCAACCAAGGACCAGTTCTGGGCCACATCGAGTGGGTACCCTCAGACACCGTGTACTGAAGTGTAACAACCTCTCCCGAGACATCGTTCATACTTCTTGAGTCTTAGCTGGCCTAGCCACTGGCTGTTTATGAGAACCAGAGCAGTGCTTGTCCACAGGCCCATGTCTATGTAGCAGCCCAGCAGCTGTCAGGGAGAAGAAGCTCTAGAGGCACCCACTACAAAATCCATGTGAAACTCGGTTCAACTTATCAGATATTACTTATTATTATTGTTGTTGTTTTTGTTGTTATGATTATTATTATTATTATTATGATGATGATGATGATGATGATTGTTATGATTATTATTATGGTTATTTTATTATTAATCAATGAATTTTCAGTCATAATAACATTACAAAAACCTTCTCAATATCAACTTGAAATTGTACTCTCTCAATGTTTCTGGAACAGATGAAGGCTAGAGCATCTAGTCAAGCATGGAGAGAGTACAATTTCAAGTTAATTATTGAGAAGGTTTTTGTAATGTTAATTATTATTATTACTTTTATTGTTGTTGTTATTATTATTATTATTATTATTATTATTATTATTATTATTATTATTATTATTATTATTATTATTATTATTATTTAATTATTATTATTATTATCATTACTCTCCGGTGTACCATAGATCCTCTAAATAATTGTGATCTACCGACATTTTAAAAGATAACAAATCAGCACATTTCAACCACAACACAAACATTTATATACCTCGCAGAGTTCCTGCAGGTACTTGCTAATTATTATTATTATTAGTAGTAGTAGTAGTAGTAGTAGTAGTAGTATCATCATCATCATCATCATCATTACAGGAACATCCCCCAGGGCTATGCATCCTTGATGGCCGGTCGCTGGGACAGGAAGCAGTTGATGGGAGTGGAGCTTGATGGGAAAACTCTTGGTATCGTGGGGCTCGGTCGTATTGGACGCGAGGTAGCCTTGCGGATGCAATCCTTCGGCATGAAAGTAAGGACAGTCGGACACAGCAAGCTGATGGTGCCAGGGTTGGGAGGGAGATCCGTATAGAAGTCAAAAAAACATGGCGGTTGCGTTTATTTTGAACGCACGTAGATGCTTACCATTTCCAACCGTTACTAAAATGAACGACCAACGGAAATAAACGGTAAATGTTTACGCAAATTTTGGCCGCAGCGATGCTGAACTAAAAGGCCCACGTGCCTTCGTAAGGTCACCAAAGCGCACAAGATTAGTGCCACGTCGTAAGTTATTTTTTAGTTGGACTCATCTTTGCTTCGAGCTTTTGAAAGGATAGATCATCTTTGTTTTACAGCTACTGACATAAGTTGTTGAAAAGATATCCTGAAGCCCACGGTGAAAAACAGTGAGTAGATTCTGTATGATTGTGATATAAAGTGAAGACCTCTTTTCAGCCAGTAGCTAAGGCCTTCACAGGTTTGTAAGTCATAGCTTCTGTACTAGCTAACATCTGCAAGCCTTTTTCTTATTAAGTTGTTCCATAAGAAAGGCTTAGCAAAACTTAGATAACCTTTGTGTGCAAGCCTATAATAATAATAATAATAATAATAATAATAATAATAATAATAATTAATAATAATAATAATAATAATAATAATAATAATAATAATAATAATAATAATAATAATAATAATAATAATAATAATAATAATAATAATAATAATAATAATAATAATAATAATAATAATAATAATAATAATAATAATAATAATAATAATAATAATAATAATACTACTACTACTACTACTACTACTACTACTACTACTAATAATAATAATAATATGCTGACTTAATTTAGCTGATAAGGAGACTGGCTTAAAGCTCCATGAGGCTCCTACTTGCTTGCTATGGGTTGGAAGTTCTGCTGATCTAAGCTTGTTGGCAGTTTGTGCTGAAGCTTGAATGCCCGCCCTGTTGATGGTGGGTGTGGCTGTTAGGGATCATTCCTCTTGCAATGAAATAACATTTACAGATTTATTGTTGACTTGATATAAATACTTGATATAAATACAATTATAATCCCCAATTCCATCTTTAGATCGATAAGTTGGTATGGCCAAGACAATTCGTGGCATCTGAAGGGCTAGAGAATGTCCTATGGACAGACAAATGCAGTCCCAACTGATGCCTGTCATAAGAAGATTGGTCAACCTGCAAAGACAATATACTGTTGTCCCTTGAATTTAGTGTCATGGGAGCAAATCCTACAAATTGGGGAAAAGAGATTTGTAAATATATATTTTTTTTAAATTTACATAATGCTCCTTAGATGTGGTTGCAGAAGTCTACACCAACAAAAACAAGTCCATGAAAGACTGTGAACAAACACAAATATTACATGAACAGCAGTTCATTTCTTTGTTTGTAGTCCCATCCAGTTTGATGCCAGTTGAATTGCCTCCAGACATGTTCTGGGGTGTGGAAGTCCCTACCTTCACTCTGCAGGCACTCCCCCCCAGGCAAGGTGTCCCAGAGTCGGCCTCCATGGGCCAAAATAGACAAATCACACGACATGAATCAATTTGATGACTATGTATAGCTTCATTAGTACAACACTAGCTAGAGAAGTAGCATCCATCATAGTATTCCATTTGTTCTAGCTACCAAAAACAAACAACTAAAGCTGAAACTCTAGTACTCGGCTTGAACAGCTTGTATGGATCAAGCGGATTCCAGTTACACCAAAGTTATATTATAGCAAGTATAACAGTAAGAGGAGGAAACTTACTTGCTTATAGACTCTTAAAGCTTACAAACCCTTAAACTCGTACTGAAATAACTCGAAGACAAACAACTCGAGCAGAACGCTCTCTAAAGAACAAGTGACTGTAGTTCGAGCTTGCCCCGCTTTTTTTCTTCGGTTCATGTGGAGGTCCAAGCACGTGCCTCTCCCCGCGCTTAGTGTGCGATATGATTTAATAAAACGTAGTGAGCGTTAGTGATAAAAATGCAGCGTGCGTTCACAGGCTCTGTACTGTACGTTTCTTCAGCGTTTCTTTGGCTAGCCGTCATGCGTTGCATGTACGTTGGGTTTAAACGCAACGCCAAGTTTTGGGGGGGCTTCTACTGTGCACATGTATCGGGATGCAGTGATGTCCTTTACTAGACCACTAGACCAAAATTCCAGTAAGTCGATTGCTGATTGTAACATCCTTGAATCGATAATAGTTGACACTGTTTTCATGAGTTTGATGTCGTCAGCAAACATCAACAAGGCTGAACCCTGAATGTCTACTGAGAGATCAATTAGAACCAACAGTGGGACCTATACACGACCTTGCGGCACCCCAGAAGAGACGGGTTGACATTGAGAATTATATCCATCGATGACACGTATTGTGAACGATTCTTTAGATCATTTTTAAACCAGTGCCATAGGTGATCTGCAATTCCAATAGTCCATTGATAAAGAATCTCCTTGTGTGGCACAGAGTCAAATGTCTTCTTAAAATCAAAATGCACAGCATCGATAACTTTCTTATCGTCCACTGACTTGAAGATTCTCGCAAATGACAAGTAATTGAGATAAACAAGAACCATTACACAGGAAGCCAAATTTGATGAATTGAAGAAGAGGACGAATCACCTTGTCATAAATCAGCAATTCAAGTACGTACCTTTGCTTTGAGATAATACCCAAAAGGGAGATAGGTCTATATTCTTAACATCAAGTTTATTATGAATAGGCAGGGGGGTTTCATTTAGGGGGGGACGACCTTTTTGCCCCCCCCCCCCCCCCCCCCCCCCCCTGGAAATTGTATTATTAAAATTCGTTACAAACTTTGTCACACTTTTAACCATCATGCCCCCCCTTAAAATCCAGATTCCTTCAGTTGCCCCCCCCCCCCCACCTTGGACCCCCACCTTGGACAATTTTCTAAATGAAACCCTGATAGGGACAATTTTATGGATCTTCCACTCTCTAGATAGGAATAGTTCCAGACTCCATACTTTCAACAAACAATAAGGTGATGGGATCTACCGAACCTAGCGCACAAAACTTCAAGATGTTCAGACTGATATTATCATGACCCATTGCTTTTGTTGGATCTACAGTAGTTGGGAAAGAGCGTCGTAAACATCTGAAGAGTCTAATTCAATTTACTGAGTTGACTGGGAGGCGAAGGCAGGGAATCAATGGATGGAAGAGAGTAGTTACTTTTGGTGAAGGTCGAATTGAAGAACAAGATCAGCAGTCTCAACCTGATCATTGACAGACTTTGGGTTATGTATGAGAACTTGAGGCTGAGAAGAAGCTTTTGACAACGAACTGTATAACTGTTTTTTGTTTGGTGAAAATTTGGAAGTGAGATCATTTTCAAATGCTGCTTTTGATTTTTGAATTGTGATCTGTAAATTACATTCCATGCTACAGAGCCAAAAATCAAAAATCACAAATGGGTTTTGAAGGGATTACAGACTGTAGAAAATTAAACTTGTCGTGCATTCCATCTACCAATTAAATGTACTCTATTGTGTTGTTATATAGAACTCGTGGGATTGATCTCCTGAATATTAGCACTTTGAACTCCAGGGAAAAAATCAGAATTTACAGGAGCAGCAACATGATCGCTGACGGGAGAACGTTGCAAGGAACGCCAAGTAACAAAGCCGAACTTTTTTCCTTTGAGATATAAGTTATGACCTCTGATTGGCCAGCGTTCATTGCCTGCCATGATTAGATCTCTGCGCTGCTTTAGTAGTATCAACTCAGCAGCTCTCATAAGTCTGGCTTTATTGACGGATTTGGCCTGTCAAACAACTTCGATCTTTTTGCAAGGACACTAACAGCATCCTAGCTCCTGTAAGCTCGACTAGAATTAGTCGACAGCAGTTCTCTTTGTATTCCCCTAACTGGAAGCCATCACGTGTTGAGTGCTCGCTGTGAGCGCGACTTCCTTCCCCAGCAGCCACAATCAGCTTGCTGGCAACAAGGACAGCCTACTCCGACGCCAGGTCTTATCTACAGCCTTCCTGCTGTAGATCTCAACCAAGACAAAATCAGTCTACTCTCAACTAGTAGCTGTTTCCCTCTTACGAAAAGAAGACGGGTATCACTTAAGAACGAATTTAAAGATACCTTACAGTTAGCAATATGGCACAAATGAGGTGTACCGTCCTTTACAACAATGCAATAATGTTAGTAATGTTAACTTAGCTCTCAAGGAGAGCCAACTTGCAGGAGAGTCAAAGGCTAACTAGACTGACTAACTCTGTCTAATATTCAATATATCACTTTTATAGTCAAAGTCATCTTTGCACACGATCTTGCACACGAATTTGCCTTGCACACGAATTTGCCTTGCACACGAATGTAGCTTTAATGGTTCCTTAATTGTTCCTTGTAGTTTCACTTGTTCCACTCAGCCGGTTGTCTAGGCAGCTGCTCAGTCAGGGTAGGGATCCCTGACACTCGCTCACCCCGGGATAGTGAGGGCAAGATAGAAGCTACTGTATCTAGGCCATTCAGAGTGCGGATATATCTCTTCGTCCCTTTAGGGTTCTCCAGCAACCCAAAGATTAGCAAGTTAAATGTCCTTCTGAATTATTAGAATCCACAGGAGTCGAAACCGGATTGTCGGGATCAGCAGGAGCAGCGGACTGGTCAGCAAGGTAGAAAGTGCATTTGAGAATATCATCTTGTTTGACTAGTGTACTGTGAAGCTTCTGCTACACAGGCAGTTTTGTTGAGAGGTGATTCTTCACATCATGAAACTAAATAGCAGTGTACTGGGTATTGATGATGTGTATTTCAACATCTTTGTGTGTGGCTTGCTGCAGTAGTTGTTATCTGACAATATTGACAAGGCAAGTCAAGGTCCTGTTACTAGTGTTGGTGTGAAGCTAGTTCTTGTTATGCATCTTCTGCGCCAGTTTGGCATCTCCATCCTCGGACTTGGTACCTGCATTTACAAACCACAGACATCCAACACCTACAAGTGCTATTAGTCACAAGAGTTGCTGACTAGCTTCCACCTTTTGGAGCCAATCCCTCATCCACAAACAGGATACATCGCATAATGGTGACAGTTCTCATGCAGCCCAAATATCGAACCCTGACCTGCATTATTAAGACGTCCATACCACCTAGCGAGCCACTGCACACATAATCCAGGCTCATGTGACACGTAGCAGTGTAGAGGACTTCATTGAATTCAAGACCTGTTTGTGTCAACCAACCTTAGCTCATGCATGCTCTGATGAAGCTCAAGTGAAAATAGAGCTACTCAGATCATCAATCAGATGGTCACTAACATGCCCCAAGAAGACAGAAGTATTTGTGTGGAAGTGTTAGCAAATAACCAGAAATCTTAAAAGAGTTACAGCTCGCCACAACAAACACTAAGCAACACTTTAAGCAACACTGAAATAGCAGCAAGTAAGCGCTGAGCTCAGTAAGACACAAAATCCTCCAACACATCAAGAGCAAGGACTAGGGAGGAGGACTTGCTTCTTTTAGGGAATAGCATCCTCAGATATTTTCTGAACATCATCAGTTTGACAGAGCTACTACCTAAACTGGCCCGCTACTGCAGTGCTACCTAAATAGAACTCTCTCTCCTGTTCATTACAAATACGCGCGTATTCTATTTGTCACGTAGAGATCGATGTAGAATTAAAACGATGCGTTGCAACGGTCGTGCGTACCATTATCCGTGCGTTCTTAAATAGTTGATCGTGCGTTGCTTTTTAAACGCTCGAGTGTTCCACGTTTGTTGTAAAGAAGCACAACGTAAACTTATTTTTGACCGCTACTGTACGTCTTTATCTTGCAGGAGTAATCTACACTTAGTACAATTGAGCACATCGTTTGACTTACGAGCAGCCAGAAGAGCCGTCATAGAGAGACTGGCACATTCACCTTCACACCATATGGAGTTTTCTGAAGCATAATTGATTGATTCTTGACCTACAGGACACGAGTGAATTCTCTTCCAGGGCCGGGTCAGTTTCTATGTTGCTGGACAGCCGAAGCAGTCGGCATTAGCCAAAGTAGATAAAGATGAACGAGAAATACGACGATCGGATACGACTCCGAGCGTTGTAGAGTAATGAACGAGTTACCGAGGGAGACGACTTGCGGGATATAAGTACGTCGGATATAGTCACACCCGGTGGTGCGGGACGAGGGTCCTGCTCTGAGAAGAGCTCGTAGGACAATCTTAGAAGACAAAGAAGGAACGTTAGGATAGTCAGTGGACGATGTTTTCCAGCAGTTGTCGCCATCTTTTTTCTTGCTTTCTGATGATGCGGCGATAGACCTGTGCATAGGTCAACAAAGAAGACATTCAATTCCATGAAGTACACAAAAACTGTAACTTAGTCCTGCAACTTCCTTTGCTTTCTGATGATCCGGCAATAGACCTGTGCATAGGTCAACAAAGAAGACATTGAATACCATGAAATACACAAAAAAACTGTAACTTAGTCCTGCAACTTCCTTTGCTTTCTGGTGATGCGGCAATAGACCTGTGCATAGGTCAACAGAGAAGACATTCAATTCCATGAAGTACACAAAAACTGTAACTTAGTCCTGCAACTTCCTTTGCTTTCTGATGATCCGGCAATAGACCTGTGCATAGGTCAACAAAGAAGACATTGAATTCCATGAAATACACAAAAAAACTGTAACTTAGTCCTGCAACTTCCTTTGCTTTCTGGTGATGCGGCAATAGACCTGTGCATAGGTCAACAGAGAAGACATTCAATTCCATGAAGTACACAAAAACTGTAACTTAGTCCTGCAACTTCCTTTGCTTTCTGATGATCCGGCAATAGACCTGTGCATAGGTCAACAGAGAAGACATTGAATTCCATGAAATACACAAAAAAACTGTAACTTAGTCCTGCAACTTCCTTTGCTTTCTGGTGATGCGGCAATAGACCTGTGCATAGGTCAACAGAGAAGACATTCAATTCCATGAAGTACACAAAAACTGTAACTTAGTCCTGCAACTTCCTTTGCTTTCTGATGATCCGGCAATAGACCTGTGCATAGGTCAACAAAGAAGACATTGAATTCCATGAAATACACAAAAAAACTGTAACTTAGTCCTGCAACTTCCTTTGCTTTCTGGTGATGCGGCAATAGACCTGTGCATAGGTCAACAGAGAAGACATTCAATTCCATGAAGTACACAAAAACTGTAACTTAGTCCTGCAACTTCCTTTGCTTTCTGATGATCCGGCAATAGACCTGTGCATAGGTCAACAGAGAAGACATTGAATTCCATGAAATACACAAAAAAACTGTAACTTAGTCCTGCAACTTCCTTTGCTTTCTGGTGATGCGGCAATAGACCTGTGCATAGGTCAACAGAGAAGACATTCAATTCCATGAAGTACACAAAAACTGTAACTTAGTCCTGCAACTTCCTTTGCTTTCTGATGATCCGGCAATAGACCTGTGCATAGGTCAACAGAGAAGACATTGAATTCCATGAAATACACAAAAAAACTGTAACTTAGTCCTGCAACTTCCTTTGCTTTCTGGTGATGCGGCAATAGACCTGTGCATAGGTCAACAGAGAAGACATTCAATTCCATGAAGTACACAAAAACTGTAACTTAGTCCTGCAACTTCCTCAGGTTCCTAAACTTACACATTAGATGTTTGAAACGTAGTCCAATCAAACTACCTGAACTTCTCAAAGTAAGTGGCACTGCCTTGACCATGTGTTGTAATGAGGTGGTCCTTATTGAGGGAGATGCTCAACGTCTCTTTGCACATAGGGTGGATCAATATAGAAATCAGCATCTGATAGGTGCCCCTAGGATATATATTCATAATGGCAGCGAGAGCAGAGCTCCACCCTAGAGTAGATTCTGTGTATCTTTTCAGTTAGTGGCTGGGATTTCTCAGGATTGTAAGTCATAGCTTCTATATAAGTTGTTCCGTAAGAAAGGCTTAGCAAAGGTTAGTTTAGTTAGCCTTTGTGTGCAAGTCTTTAGCTAGATAAGGTGCTCTCAAGGTATAAAGTGTCCTTGATATTGACTGGTGGATAGTTTGTGTGTATCGACTTTCTCTAACTTTCTCTAACTGGTATTATTGCAGCCTAGAGTTTGTTTTGTCAGAGTTAGATTTGTCCGGGAACGTCATCCTGTGACGATTCTTCCTACCCTTTCCTTAGCTCTATCTCTCCCTGTCCTGAGGGTATGTCTCCTTCGGGTCTGTATGTGGCGGCTGTTCATGCTTGTTATTGAATTGCTGGTGCATGTGTGGGCCAAGGCACGTTGAATCCAAGTTCTTGAAGGCCAGATAGAAAAACAATGGCGTCCTCCTGAAGCCAAGGAGATATGACTCGAGGACTCGAGGGGAAAAATGGATCTACTAAAGATCTATTGTGCTTCCAATTTGCTCCCTTCACTCTTTGTCTGGCCACACCTTACCTGATTACATGCCGTAGGCGTGTACGTATATCTGCAAACTCGACACTGATCACTAAAAAAAATTAATTTTTAATGGGTCGTGTTAGATGATATGCCGGCACGTCCCCTATAGACAGCTTTATTATAAAGTTGCCACAAAACTTCCACCTGCTAGTTTGGACAAGCAATAATGCTGAATGGATGTCGATTTGATGATTAAATTTGATGGTGATTGCACTACTGTTTCTGGAAGATCTTCTGCTGAGGGAAGCTGCACAGGCACCTGTGCTCACCTGGAACCCTTCCCTCTTGAGCAAGGAGCTGCTCCCGGATGGATTCCTTTGCTGTGAGGCTTGTAGAGCGACGTAGCGCTGCACACCTTTTGTTTGCCTACTTCAACAGGGCCAATTCTCGTACCAAACTGTAACTTGTTGTATTTCCATTCTAATGATGTGTACGGTTTGTGAAGTTGATTCTCGTGATAAGGTGGGACAGTTGCATTTTTTAATTAAAAAACAACTTATGGTTACCACTTTAGAGCTCACTTTAGAGCTCCGTAGATTCTGCAAACTTCATGGTATGGACTTGATATATTGGGCGGCCTCTATGATGCTAAACAGTCAATACCGAGTGATCATCCATTCAAGTATATCAATGTTACAGTGATACCTTCAGTTTGTGCGTGAACTGTGACTCGTCTATTTGAATAACGGTTCCAACACCACCAAGCACAATCTGTGTTTATAGCTCAAAAGATAGGTCTCTCTGTGTGCTCTCTTTTGAAACTAAAAATATTTTTCATATGTATAACTATAGGCAAGTTACTAGACCTAAAGTGGAGGGACCTCAAAAACCTGAATGCCTGAAACCTCCACATAAATATCTCCAGATTGCAAAGTGCTAATTAGCTAGAGGAAGCCCTTCTCTACGCAATGAGTGTTTTCATAAGGCGTTAAAATGTAAGTACGCTGTCAAGCGCGCGGGTGGAAAATGAGTTTTATGGATTATTAACGAAATCTCGTGATAATACCATAAATATGTTATAACAAACCACTACTAAAATAGGCGGTCAATCCGTTGGCTGGAATATCTCCCCACTCTTGGAATAACCCTTGTCTATGCCAGAGGCAGCTCCAACCACTTCGGTAAGTTATTAAATTTATGGATGTGGTCAATGACGAGGCGCGTGCACCTTTTCGTGCTATTATGCCGGCCACAGAGAGCACCGTCGAACGATCGTTTAGTGCAGTGCGTCGAATGAACTCTTATGTGCGTTCTTCCGTCAATATGGAGATGGAAGAATTTGGTGATATTTCATGTTCTCAAGGATCTTGCCATGTGTCCTTGTACACCTTCGATTATCCCGTACACTGTTTACCTCTCTTTTCCCCGGCCAGGCAGCTCGTGACATGAATAGAATGTGTGTTTAATGGAGTGAATGCGTTGATTGGTTCGATGTTGCCGATGACTTTTTAGGCAAGGGTGAAGGTGGAGAACAGATGAGATGAGTTGCTTCTCTCGGCAGTTCTAATATATTATGTCAGCAATTGTACTACAAGACCACACCCACTTCCTGGCCTGATCATCTTAAAATTGCCCGAGCTGCCTCTATACAACATGCCAAGTGTCCTGCTGGTCTTGTACCCTCTGGTCCTGTGTCCTGGTCGTGTACCCTCTGTCCTGGTCGTGTACCCTCTGTCCTGGTCTTGTACCCTCTGGTCCTCTGTCCTGGTCTTGTACCCTCTGGTCCTCTGTCCTGGTCTTGTACCCTCTGGTCCTCTGTCCTGGTCTTGTACCCTCTGGTCCTCTGTCCTGGTCTTGTACCCTCTGGTCCTCTGTCCTGGTCTTGTACCCTCTGTCCTGGTCTTGTACCCTCTGGTCCTCTGTCCTGGTCTTGTACCCTCTGGTCCTCTGTCCTGGTCTTGTACCCTCTGTCCTGGTCTTGTACCCTCTGGTCCTCTGTCCTGGTCTTGTACCCTCTGGTCCTCTGTCCTGGTCTTGTACCCTCTCGTCCTCTGTCCTGGTCTTGTACCCTCTCGTCCTCTGTCCTGGTCTTGTACCCTCTCGTCCTCTGTCCTGGTCTTGTACCCTCTGTCCTGGTCTTGTACCCTCTGGTCCTCTGTCCTGGTCTTGTACCCTCTGTCCTGGTCTTGTACCCTCTGGTCCTCTGTCCTGGTCTTGTACCCTCTGTCCTGGTCTTGTACCCTCTCGTCCTCTGTCCTGGTCTTGTACCCTCTGGTCCTCTGTCCTGGTCTTGTACCCTCTGGTCCTCTGTCCTGGTCTTGTACCCTCTGTCCTGGTCTTGTACCCTCTGGTCCTCTGTCCTGGTCTTGTACCCTCTCGTCCTCTGTCCTGGTCTTGTACCCTCTGTCCTGGTCTTGTACCCTCTGGTCCTCTGTCCTGGTCTTGTACCCTCTGGTCCTCTGTCCTGGTCTTGTACCCTCTGGTGCCTCTGTCCTGGTCTTGTACCCTCTGTCCTGGTCTTGTACCCTCTCGTCCTCTGTCCTGGTCTTGTACCCTCTCGTCCTCTGTCCTGGTCTTGTACCCTCTCGTCCTCTGTCCTGGTCTTGTACCCTCTGTCCTGGTCTTGTACCCTCTGGTCCTCTGTCCTGGTCTTGTACCCTCTGTCCTGGTCTTGTACCCTCTGGTCCTCTGTCCTGGTCTTGTACCCTCTGTCCTGGTCTTGTACCCTCTCGTCCTCTGTCCTGGTCTTGTACCCTCTCGTCCTCTGTCCTGGTCTTGTACCCTCTGGTCCTCTGTCCTGGTCTTGTACCCTCTGTCCTGGTCTTGTACCCTCTGGTCCTCTGTCCTGGTCTTGTACCCTCTCGTCCTCTGTCCTGGTCTTGTACCCTCTCGTCCTCTGTCCTGGTCTTGTACCCTCTGTCCTGGTCTTGTACCCTCTGGTCCTCTGTCCTGGTCTTGTACCCTCTGTCCTGGTCTTGTACCCTCTGGTCCTCTGTCCTGGTCTTGTACCCTCTGTCCTGGTCTTGTACCCTCTCGTCCTCTGTCCTGGTCTTGTACCCTCTCGTCCTCTGTCCTGGTCTTGTACCCTCTGGTCCTCTGTCCTGGTCTTGTACCCTCTGTCCTGGTCTTGTACCCTCTGGTCCTCTGTCCTGGTCTTGTACCCTCTCGTCCTCTGTCCTGGTCTTGTACCCTCTGGTCCTCTGTCCTGGTCTTGTACCCTCTGGTCCTCTGTCCTGGTCTTGTACCCTCTGGTCCTCTGTCCTGGTCTTGTACCCTCTGGTCCTCTGTCCTGGTCTTGTACCCTCTGGTCCTCTGTCCTGGTCTTGTACCCTCTGGTCCTCTGTCCTGGTCTTGTACACAGTGTGCTGGTCCTATGCCAGTATTTCTGGGTTACTAATTTTTCGATAAAATATTTGGTGGTTATTCCACAAGTTTCTGTTGGCCTTGTGAGGGTGTGGCATGGCTTTGTGGGAGTGGCCATTGGGTGTGGTTATTCCAGCTGTGTTATTATTATGATATTATTATTATGTGTGTGATGTTAGACTATTGGCTACGATCCTCTGGTACCCGCCGAGGAAGCTGCCGCCTTCAACGTGGAGTTCATGGAGTTGGAAAAAATGTGGCCCCTGGTGGACTTTGTCACTGTGCACACGCCCCTTATCCCACAGACCCGCGGTAGGTCAGTCATGTGATTACAATACTCTGAAAGAATCCCCGCCCCCCTCCCCTGTTGCTGTGGTTAGGGTCTGTCCAAGTCATTAGTGTTTCAATGAAGGGTGACCTAAATCATAAAATGGGGAGGGGGGGGGGGGTTATGACTTTGGAGCTCCATAGATTCTATACACTTCATTCTATGAATTTAGTTAAAAAGATAGGTCTCTCTGTGTGCTCTCTTTTTGATATTAAAAATATGTTGCTTGGTATAGCCATGCCAAAGTTACCTGCAGATAAGTGGAGGCTGGGTTTGCTTCGAGGAGCCACAGTGTCCAGGGATAGTTATGCTGCTAAGTGGAGGCTGGGTTTGCTTCGAGGAGCCACAGAGTCCAGGACTAGTTATGCTGCTAAGTGGAGGGTGGGTTTGCTTCGAGGAGCCACAGTGTCCAGGGATAGTTATGCTGCTAAGTGGAGGGTGGGTTTGCTTCGAGGAGCCTCAGTGTCCTGGACTAGTTATGCTGCTAAGTGGAGGGTGGGTTTGCTTCGAGGAGCCACAGTGTCCTGGACTAGTTATGCTGCTAAGTGGAGGGTGGGTTTGCTTCGAGGAGCCACAGTGTCCTGGACTAGTTATGCTGCTAGGTGGAGGGTGCGTTTGCTTCAAGGAGCCACAGTGTCCTGGACTAGTTATGCTGCTAAGTGGAGGGTGGGTTTGCTTCGAGGAGCCACAGTGTCCAGGACTAGTTATGCGTAGGGGTGTCTGTAATGATATTCATAAGGCAATAACACATATTAGTACACGAGCTAAGTTTGTAGTTTTCCCGTTGCTTTTTTGATGGGAGAGGAGTGTAGCTCTCTGTGGGTGCAGAGATGGAAGCTCATGGTGGTCAAGCAGCTGCAAGTCACCATCTTGCTGCAAGTCTAGGGAGGAGCCAAGCAGGAAACCCTGCGATCGCCAACATGGAGCGGTACGATTGGCAAGGTCAGACAGAGCTAGAGCTGTCTTGGTCGACACTTTGTAGATAGCCTTTCCTCTTAACAAATGTACCGAGCTTTTAATAGGCTCTGGGTTTGTTTGCCAGCGCTACAACCGAATGCTTCAGTCTTCACCGATCTGCAATGACTCCTTTTCTAGGTTCACTAGAGACACTGCAATAGATCCATAATTAGTAATTAATTGTCGGTAATTGGATCTTCACTTTGTAAGTAGTACATACAAATAAACAAGTGGCACGGAATTGATACCCTCCACTATATCATCTATTAGCTGTCATGGCAACACAGTTGTCAGACTACTTCCATCCCATTTACAGGGTGTTATGTAAACTGTAATCACAGTAGCCACAACTGGCGTGCTTTATATAGGGCGGGAATGCCGCCATGCTGAAGCCAACATCGCTGCTTAAACTCGGTAGTAACGATAGCTGTAACTGATGTGCTTCATATAGGGTAGGCCTAGACACACACAACAGTGAAAATACTAAGCTAGATTCCTATGTGAGCGGCTATTAAGGAGGCACTAAACCTTACGACTTTGGAGCTCCATAGATTCTGCACACTTCACTGTATGGACTTGATATATAGCTCAAAAGATAGGTCTCTCTGTGTGCTCTCTCTTGACACTAAAAATGTTGCATAGGTATAGCTCCATAGATTCTGCACACTTCACTGTATGGACTTGATGCATAGCTCAAAAGATAGGTCTCTGTGTGCTCTCTCTTGATACTAAAAACTGTTGCATAGGTATAGCTCCATAGATTCTGCACACTTCACTGTATGGACTTGATATATAGCTCAAAAGATAGCTCTCTCTGTGTGCTCTCTCTTTATACTAAAAATGTTGCATAGGTATAGCTCAATAGATTCACTATGGACTTGATATATAGCTCAAAAGATAGGTCTCTCTGTGTGCTCTCTTGAATGCTGCATACAGTAGGTATAACCATGGCAAAGTTACTTGCAGCCAAGTGTGGTTTCGGTTTGTGCTCAATATCACTTATTTGCACTTCCATTTCTAGTTGAGCATTGACTTGAAGGTTGTTTTGGGGTGGAGGCCAACAGGATCCACCATATTTATAAACTCTCAGGCCTGGTTTCCATGGATACCTTGGTGTCCGTGTCTAACTATTTGTCGTCCTAAGATTGCCCAGTAGTGTCAATCCACAATTCTTTCAAACTAATTTGGCTAGAAATAGGGCTAGGTCTATAGGACTAATAGAGTAGCTCTAGGCTATAGTACTAATAGAGTAGCTCTAGGCTATAGTACTAATAGAGTAGCTCTAGGCTATAGTACTAATAGAGTAGCTCTAGGCTATAATACTAATAGAGTAGCTCTAGGCTATAGTACTAATAGAGTAGCTCTAGGCTATAGGACTAACAGGGCTAGTACTAATAGGCTGTATGACTAATAAGGCTAGGACCACTGTAGGGCTAGTATTACATGAGACATGTTTGAATTGTGGACTACCCAGAGATGATATCAGCACAGTCCACAGCACACACATAGGTATAGGCATCATTATGTCTCCTCCATCCTCTACCCTATCTCACTCTATCTCGTCTCCCTCCTCTCTCTTCTCCCGCCCACTCCCAAACTCCTCCCTCTTCCCGCATAGGCCTGATGAACGACGCAGTGTTTGCGAAGTGCAAGCGAGGTGTGCGTGTAGTGAATGTGGCAAGGGGGGGCATCATCGATGAGGACGCCTTGCTGCGTGCACTGGAGAATGGTATGTGTGGAGGTGCTGGGCTGGATGTCTTCGTGCAGGAACCGCCTACCAACAGGTGCGCTGCTTCTCTCTGGCACGGGGGGGGGGCTGGGGTCGAGAGGATTAAGGAGTACATGTTCCCTATATCGTTAAGTTAAGTAGACCACACATGCTACTCTAGGGTGTGTACTAATAAGGGGTGTGGCATATCAGCGAGTGTGCTAGCACGTTTGAAATTAGTCCCCACCCACCAACAAAAAGAATACTACCTAGCCCTAGCAGTTCATCGTTGAGGGAGGCTTCATATTTAAATATCACCCTTTGCTAACAACCTCGTCTCATTTTTTTTAATTTCTTTTATAAAAACTTTAAAAAAAAAAAATTTTTTTCTCGTCCGAGCAAATGTATTTATAGCAAATGTATTTATAGCATTACAAGTTCAAACAAGGTTTTGTGGAGGGGTCTGATATTTGGGCGGGATCCCAGCCCCCTCCACTTTCCCTTTCTCCTGTTTGTCGCTCAACTACGAATGGTTGCTGTTGTTGCAGGGCTCTGGTGGAACATGCAAAGGTTGTGGCCACCCCCCACCTGGGGGCCAGCACCGTGGAGGCTCAGCTCAAGGTGGCGCAGGAAGTGGCGCAGCAGTTTGTGGCCGCAGTCAAGGGGGATGGACTTGGAGGCGTGGTATGTGGGTGTGGTTTGTTATAGTGCTTGGCATAAGGTAGGGTGCATCTTAATGATGGCATATGTTGATGGAATGTGTTGGTGTTGATGTTGATAGAAATGTTTGATGGAATGTGTTGATGTTGATGGAATGTGTTGGTGTTGATAGAAATGTTTGATGGAATGTGTTGATGTTGATGGAATGTGTTGATGTTGATAGAAATGTTTGATGGAATGTGTTGATGTTGATGGAATGTGTTGATGTTGTGTTGATGTTGATGGAATGTGTTGATGTTGATGGAATGTGTTGATGTTGATGGAATGTGTTGATTTTGATGGAATGTGTTGATGTTGATGGGAATGTGTTGATGTTGATGGAATGTGTTGATGTTGATGGAATGTGTTGATGTTGATGGAATGTGTTGATGTTGATGGAATGTGTTGATGATAGAAATGTGATGTTGATAGAAATGTTGATGTTAAGGCACATGTTGGGGAATGTTGATAACCGGTGTTGATGGCACATCAGTGGCATGATGACCTGTTGACAGTACGTTGATGTTGATGGAACACGTTGGTGTCGATGTAGGTAAATGTTGCACGTGTGGCTAATGCCATCAATGCTCAGAGCAAGCCGTGGATTTGCGTAGCAACCCATCTCGGACAGTTGCTACGTGCCTCGCTCACCTCTGATCCTTTGACCGTGAAATTAACCCTGAGTGGACCCTCCTTGCTAAGACTGGGTGAGATTAAATTAAGCAATGATAGGGTTATGTAGTCGTGCTAATGTTAATGATATTCACATTCACATAGGAACCATGGATTAGGAACTGTTATCCATGTACCATATTCACTCGAATACAAGTCGCACTGAATAGAAGTCGCTCTGAAAGCCGCACTTCAAATGTAGCACACCAAGTTAATTACACCACCGCTCTTGCACACGTGCAGTCGTTTATCATTAGCTTAGTTGTCTGCCGAGTTGATCAAGAAATCATTCCGTGCTTGTGGCATCACTGTGAAGGTGGACGGGTCTGAAGATGGAGAAATTCACTGCCTCAAAGTCGATAAAGTAGCAGCTTTAGCTATCCCAGCCATTACACAAGCTACTCGCCAGCTGTTGGAAGGAAGTGACAGCGGTGGAGAAGATCCATTTGCTTCCTTGGACGAAGAGGATGAAGAACAGATCGAACGTAACGAACTCATTGTAGATAACGATAGCGATTAGAAACTCTTGTCAGCCAACTACTACCTAGCTAAATGTTTGAAATGAACAATCACAACCACAATGACTCGGCCAAAAAAATTGTGTCAGCACAATAGGAGACTGGCTTGGCACTGCGCAAGCGCAATGCTTGAAGTTCGCAACTTGATTTGGCTGAAATACATACAAGTCGCGACTTATATTTGAGTGAATACGGTATGTGTCATGAGGGGGAATATTACTCATTAGTCTGCCCTAGATGCTCCGTGGCGCACAATAGAAAGTGGCTCATATTTGGAGGAGACTCTTTCACTCGACGTAGTCGGGTAATGTGGAATGTCTTTAACGCTTTTGATGGTGACTATCTAGAAGCTTACGACTGCACAGTGTCAAGGTCGTTTTATATCATTATATACTAGGTTTAGGGTTTAGGGTTCACAAAACTCCCTAGCAACCATATATGTATAATGAAAATTGAATCTAATCCCTGAAAATGGTTGCCTAGTAACAAACCACAAAATAGTTACGGGACAAAATAGTTACGGGGTATGAATATCGTTATCGACACCAGATGAAGACCTGCTCAATGAGGATGCAGTTCTGCACTGCTTGGCTGGGAGACCAGACATACCACAGAAATGACTGATGATCAGTACTCTGACTGCCTAACCTGCACACACACACACACACTACACACACACACAAAGTTGGGTAGTGTAGATACAGTAGCAGTCAAAAATAACTTAATAGTATTTTTGAACATCGTATATACTACATTTTGAAAGCAAGCGTGCGTGTGCGTTTCTTACTGTTTTTCCAAGCATCCTTCGAAAACGTAGATACGTGTGCAACTGGTATGCATGCTAAAAAGAAATTAAACATTCACATGATGTGTTACTCGCTTGCTTGAGTAAGTCAGTAGCTTACAGCTCTCTCTTTCTCACGCTATGATGTACTCGCCCTACAAAAAGCTAAGAATTCTAAACCTTAACCTAAGGCTTGAGACACCCAAGATATTGATGGACTCCGTGTAACTAGGTAGGGCGACCTGAGCTTCCTGAAACACTACCTGCGATCCCACACGACCTTTTGTTCGATGAGGAAATTGGTTGTCGAGGCTCAAGTGGCAGGTAAGTTTTTGTGCCATGCCATGAATTAAATAGAACATTGGAAGCTCACAAGGAATATGAAGTCAGGGAACTGAAATTCCTTTCTGCATTACAATAATACAGTGCCAGCTTTGTAAGGGGTGACAGCACCATTTTTTTAAACGTGTGGTTACCACTTTATAGCCCCGTAGATTCTGTAAACTTCTAGAAGAAGCTCTACTCTACACAATGAGTGTTTTGATTAGGCGCTAAAACGTAAGAACGTGGTCAAGCCGCAGGTGCTAATTTGAAACCATTAACACTTTGCAATCTGGAGAAGAGAAATCAAGTTTTGAGGTACCCCCACTTTAGCTCCAGTAACTTGGCTATCGTTATACTTATGAAAACTATTTTAGCATCAAAAGAGAGCACACAGACAGACCTATCTTTTGAGCTATATATCAAGTCCATACAGTGAAGTGTGCAGAATCTATGGAGCTATACCTATGCAACATTTTTTAGTATCAGCACACAGAGAGACCTATCTTTTGAGCTATATATCAAGTCCATACCATGAAGTTTACAGAATCTACGGGATAAAAAAATGGTCCTGTCACCCCATAATCCGAGATGATGGCCTACCAACTACACGTAGAGGCTTTCTTCAAAGCAATGATTACTCTTTGTGCGCCATCTTTTGGTGTAGGACAGATATCTCGTGGTTGGACATTGTTGCATGGCAGTTCATATTGCCATCTATTCCAAAGCAAACAAGGAAGTGCTTTGGCTTGTGTGTGCTTACATGTTTGAGACGACACGTGGTGATGTATAAGCAAACTGATAAGACACACATAACTCGCATGACAGGGTTCGACTCTGGTCGACCGGATAACCAGGTTTCTTTATTTTAATTTTTTAATCATATTTTGTCTCCTTCCACACTCCAGGTCAAGAGGTTGGAGTGGCCCAGCAATTTGTCGGCAAGGCAGAAATTGCATTTGAGAATATCACACATGTATTGTGCAGCTTCTGCTACACAGACAATTTTGTTGAGAGGTGATTCTTCACATCATCAAACTAAATAGCAGCGTCTTGGGTATTGATGATGTGTATTTCAACATCTTTGTGTGTGGCTTGCTGCAGTAGTTGTTATCTGACAATATTGACAAGGCAAGTCAAGGTCCTGTTACTAGTGTTGGTGTAAAGCTAGTTCTTGTTATGTATCTTCTGCGCCAGTTTGGCATCTCCATCCTCGGACTTGGTACCTGCATTTACAAACCACAGACATCCAACACCATTAGTCACAACATTTGCTGACTAGCTTCCACCTTTTGGAGCCAACCCCTCATAAACAGGATATCTCGCATAATGGTGACGGTTCTCATACAGCCAAAATATCGAACCCTAACCTGCATTATTAAGACGTCCATACCACCTAGCAAGCTACTGCACACATAATCCAGGCTCTTGTTACATTTGACATGTACTAGGTGCAGAGGATTTCAAGACCTTTTTGTGTGACCCAACTTTAGCTCATGCATGTTCTGATGAAGCTCAAGTGAAAATAGAGCTACTCAGGTCGTCAATCAGATGGTCACTAAGATACCCTGACGAAGACCGAAGTATTTGCGTAGAAATGTTTGCAAAAATGCAAAATAATTAGCACTGAAGTAGCCAGCAACAACAAATCTAAGCTACACTGAAATACCAGCAAGTAAAATTTATTCAGACAAGGACTAGCTGAGCTCAGAAGACACAAAATCCTAAAAGTACCTCCAACACATCAAGAGCAAGCACTAGGAGGGGGACTTACTTCTTTTAGGAATAGTATCCTCAGATATTTTACGAGCATCATCAGTTTGACAGAGCTACCTAAACTGGCCCGCTACTGCAGTGCTACCTAAATAGAACTCTCTCTCCCGTTCATTACAAGTACGCGCGTATTCTATTTGTCACGTAGAGATCGAGGTAAAATTAAAACGATGCATTGCAATGTTCATGGGCACTGTTATCTGTGCGTTCTTAAATAGTTGGTTGTGTGTTGCTTTTTAAGCTCTCGAGCGTACCACATGTTGCAAAGAAACACACACACACACACAAAATTGGGTAGTGTAAATCAGTCTTAAGAAATACTTTGCTGAGCTGTCCGTAGAGATACCCCTGGCGTGGGTATCAGCTAACTAGAGCAAGCAACACCATTCAACCTGTTATGAGAATTGTCATGTTCTGAAGCAGTTATGGCACCCAACATGTACGTGTGGTGTCAACTGTCTTTGGGGAGGAGAAGGAAGTCTGTGTCCATGGCAACCGATGCAGAAACATATTATTGACGTCAACAATAATGCAATAGATTACGCATCGTCGGAAATTAAACGTAGAATATTATAAATTACTAGAATGCCGCAGATGGTTAATGATATTCATGTAATGTGGTGTAGTTGACTGCAGTGTCCATGACCAGTAGTGCTATCACATGACTTCTTGCTAGTGCTATATATATATATATATACATGTATCAGGGTTTCATTTAGAAAATTGTCCAAGGGAGGGCAACTGGAGGAATCTGGATGTTAAGGGGGGGCATGATGGTTAATGATGTGACAATGAATTTTAATAATACAATTTCCAAGGGGGGGAGGGCAAAAATGTTCCAAGAGGGGGCATCCGCCCCTGCCCCCCCCTAAATGAAACCCTAATATGTACGTGGTGCGGAGGGCGCTCTAGACACCCACCAGGGAAATCCGGAATAATTCGTGTTTAAAATGATGAATCCGTACGAAGATAATTTCCGTGGAATTCAAATTTAAGTGTGTTTGATTTTCTGATGACGTGATTGGCTATGAGGCAATACACAATGGATTTCCAAAGAGAGACCACTTTGGGATGGGCTAGCTCGGCCATGAAAGAATTTGTCGTGTTTGTGGAGCTCCTGTGGTGGAAACCACTATGATTGTGTGAGAGGTCATTAATTAAGAGATTGCAGTAGCACGTGCGATAGAAAAATATGCCATCGATGTTGGACACACACCTAGAGAAGTAGTGTTACAAGTGGACAAATAGACATGGATGGTACTAGATGACTCTCAGGAGGGGTACTCCCAAGGGCTAGCTGGAGCCTCACTAGCAAAGTGCTTACATTTTGCAAGAGCTAGTGTACTTCATTAGTGACATGCCTCACTTCTCTGAACTTCAAAGGTGAAGGATGTTTCCAGCTCTTTGTGAGGCTATGTAGCTCTCTTCTCCTCCCATCTGGTGTGTCTGCACCAGCAATGGCTAATGGCCTTTGCTAACCTTTTCACGGACGAATTCCAGTGACTTGCTACAATTAAAATTCGATATAAAAACAAGGAATTCATATCCCTTGCAATTACGACATGTGATGAAGGCCTTATTGGTAAAACTATTTGTGGTTAGTAAACCGCATATGAATATCATTACACCCGCTAAGCATGTGAATATCGAGTGTTTGTAATTTGAGACAGTTGTAGGAGTGGGTGTGGTCAGATTTGGTGAGGGAGTGGACAGAGCTGTTTGCTGGACTCCATCAAGTCTACCAGCATAACTTGCTATAATTTGTGGAATGATATGCTCGTACATAATCCAGATATTGTCGCGCACCTGAAATGGATTCCAGATCACGTTCTCGCGCACATGGAATGGATGCCAGATCCACGTTCTCGCGCACCTGAAATGGATTTCTGGTCCACGTTCTAGCCCACATGGAATGGCTACCAGATCCACATTCTCGCGTACCTGAAATGGATTCCAGAACCACACCTTTCTCATCTGGGACTTGGTCATCCATTGCTACACTCTCGAGAGTGATGATGTACCTTCCCAGGTTACGTGCGAAGATCTAGTGTTCTCTGAGGACGATTCAGTTGAAGGAGAAGTGATACCCAATTCCTTGTGCGAGTCAGTTTCTAATCATGGAGCTATGGAATGATTATCTCCTGCAGTCCAACCCACTGCTTTCTCGTTTTCCTGCAACTATCGACAGCAAATCTTGCGGTCGATAAATGCACTGGTTGATGGTCGAGATAAAGTTTTATAAATGACTTCACGGAAGTGGAAAAGTAGACCTGGATTTGACTGTTTCACACAACATGGATATCTCTTGGGTCACAGCTAATGAAGTTTGTTCCTCCTTGTTCCTCCATTGAGTTGGAATGCAGGAGCTCAACATCTCATTGCTCCCACGATTACAAATTGGCTTACGCAAGGGATTGGATAGTATTTCTCCCATCAACTGAATCGTCCTCAGAGAACACTAGATCTTCACACATAACCACATCTTCGAGCGTCAATTTTCCATCGTTCAGTTAGAGATCATTACGACTGTTTGGGTGTCTGTATTTTTCCGCACATTCGACTAACTCGCCGGACATTTCCGGACTTGATAGTCGGAAAACATTTATAATACAATGCCACTTTCTCTGAAATGCGAACATACAACCTAGGGGTCGATTTTGTTATCGATTTAAAAAATAATTATGTCACATGATGCTTACATCCATTAAAGGGTTAAGTGTCTGTCTCTTATTAGCACCTGCCTATCTTAAAGTGCCTCTAGATATGCTCTGCCATGGTTCTGTTCGGTGCCTGAGAGATGGCCCGGGGGGGGGGGGGGGGGGGTTGTTCTTGAGAGACAGGTGGAGGTGTTCTTCGGAGATGGGGGATGGGGTGTTCTTAGGAGACATGGGAGGGGAGGTGTTCTTGAGAGACGAGGGGAAGGTGTTCTTGAGATACAGGGGGGGAAGGTGTTCTTGAGAGACAGGGGGGGAAAGTGTTCTTGAGAGACAGGGGGGGGAAGGTGTTTTTGAGATACAGGGGGGAAGGTGTTCTTGAGAGACAGTGGGGGGGGAGGTGTTCTTGAGAGACAGGGGGGGAAGGTGTTCTTGAGAGACGGGGGGGGGGAAGGTGTTCTTGAGAGACAGGGGGGGAAGGTGTTCTTGAGAGACGGGAGGGGGGGAGGTGTTCTTGAGAGACAGGGGGGGAAGGTGTTCTTGAGAGACGGGGGGGGGAAGGTGTTCTTGAGAGACGGGGGGGGGGGGAAAGTGTTCTTGAGAGACAGTGGGGGAAGGTGTTCTTGAGAGACAGGGGGGGAAGGTGTTCTTGAGAGACAGGGGGGGAAGGTGTTCTTGAGAGACGGGGGGGGGAAGGTGTTCTTGAGAGACGGGGGGGGGAAGGTGTTCTTGAGAGACGGGGGGGGGGAAGGTGTTCTTGAGAGACGGGGGGGAGGTGTTCTTGAGAGACAGGGGGGGAAGGTGTTCTTGAGAGACAGGGGGGAAAGGTGTTCTTGAGAGATGTTTTTCACGCATATTTATAGCAATAAGTTAACAAATAAACTTCATGTCATTGGAATACAAATATACTCCAACTCCCCTGATCTGGACGCCCCCACACCTGAGCATATTTATCTATCTCGCATCGGACAATCGTGTCACATGTACCGCACATGGAGCTCATGGAGGCGTGACTCGTTTTGACTAGTACTGTAGCAGGGTTTCATTTAGAAAATTGTCCAAGGGGTGGGGGGCAACTGGAGGAATCTGGATATTAAGATGGTTAAAGATGTGACAAAGGTTCTAATGAATTTTAATAATACAATTTCCAAGGGGGGGGGGGGGGCAAAATGGTTCCAAGGGGTGGCAGCCGCTCCTCCCTAAATTAAACCCTGCTAGTTAGCACGGTCCAGTTTCTTGTCGATGGAGAGCAATCCTTGCTTCGGTTCTAGCTGATTTCTTGTGTATGTGTGCCTGAGACTGTGTGAGGTAAGAGCATCATCGAAGGCTTCCTGCAAGCAAAGAGGTGGAGGCCAGGGAAGATCATCGTTCATTCACACCCCAATGAAGCTTTCAATACTCCCGACAAGAAATCTCAATGCCCTGGCTGGTATCATCTTGTGAAAAATTGCGTAACATCACAGCTCTGGTGAGACAGATAACCAAGACAAATCTCAATTTCTTTTTTAAAAGAACTGCATTATCATGTTCAGTCGATGCAAATGTGTTACAAATGTGTGTGCAATTAATATATTCTCAATGAACTCTCAGGGAAATAACATTACAATAACCTTCTCAATAATCAACTTGAAATTGTATTCTCTCGCCAATGGACTAGATGCTCTAGAAGGCTAGAGCGTCTAGTCGAAACATCGAGAGAATACAATTTGAAGTTGATTATTGAGAAGGTTATTGCAATTAATATCTGTCAGGACTGCAATAGCATTATTATGGAGCATGGTGGTTGCTCCCAGATACAGGCATTTCTGAGTTATGGGCAGTACCCAGTCCTAAGCTGCCTGGAGATAGAGAGTTTGAGTACAATGATGTTGTTGATGTTTGCTAATATTAACACTGCTTATTGTTTTCTAATATTAACACTGCTTATTGTTTGCTAATATTAACACTGGTTATTGTTTGCTAATATTAACACTGGTTGATGTTTGCTAATATTAACACTGGTTGATGTTTGCTAATATTAACACTGGTTGATGTTTGCTAATATTAACTGTTGGTTATTGTTTGCTAATATTAACACTGGTTATTGTTTCCTAATATTAACACTGGTTGATGTTTGCTAATATCAACACTGGTTGATGTTTGCTAATATTAACACTGGTTATTGTTTCCTAATATTAACACTGGTTATTGTTTCCTAATATTAACACTGGTTGATGTTTGCTAATATTAACCCTGGTTATTGTTTCCTAATATTAACACTGGTTATTGTTTCCTAATATTAACACTGGTTGATGTTTGCTAATATTAACACTGGTTGATGTTTGCTAATATTAACTGTTGGTTATTGTTTGCTAATATTAACACTGGTTATTGTTTCCTAATATTAACACTGGTTATTGTTTGTTAATATTAACACTGGTTGATGTTTGCTAATATTAACACTGGTTGATGTTTGCTAATATTAACACTGGTTGATGTTTGCTAATATTAACACTGGTTGATGTTTGCTAATATTAACACTGGTTATTGTTTCCTAATATTAACACTGGTTATTGTTTCCTAATATTAACACTGGTTGATGTTTGCTAATATTAACCCTGGTTATTGTTTCCTAATATTAACACTGGTTGTTTGTTAATATTAACACTGGTTATTGTTTGCTAATATTAACGCTGGTTGATGTTTGCTAATATTAACGCTGGTTATTGTTTGCTAATATTAACACTGGTTGATGTTTGCTAATATTAACCCTGGTTATTGTTTGTTAATATTAACACTGGTTCATGTTTGCTAATATTAACACTGGTTGATGTTTGCTAATATTAACCCTGGTTATTGTTTCCTAATATTAACACTGGTTATTGTTTGTTAATATTAACACTGGTTCATGTTTACTAATATTAACACTGGTTCATGTTTGCTAATATTAACCCTGGTTATTGTTTCCTAATATTAACACTGGTTATTGTTTGCTAATATTAACACTGGTTATTGTTTTCTAATATTAACACTGGTTGATGTTTGCTAATATTAACTGCTTATTGTTTGCTAATATTAACACTGGTTATTGTTTGCTAATATTAACACTGGTTGATGTTTGCTAATATTAACACTGGTTGATGTTTGCTAATATTAATGCTGGTTATTGTTTGCTAATATTAACACTGGTTATTGTTTGCTAATACATATTAACACTGGTTGATGTTTTCTAATATTAACACTGGTTGATGTTTGCTTATATTAACACTGGTTGATGTTTGCTAATATTAACACTGGTTAATATTAACTCTAATTATTGTTTGCTAATATTAACACTGGTTGATGTTTGCTAATATTAACACTGGTTGATGTTTGCTAATAATAACCCTGGTTATTGTTTGCTAATATTAACACTGGTTATTGTTTGCTAATATTAACTCTAATTATTGTTTGTTAATATTAACACTGGTTGATGTTTGCTAATATTAATGCTGGTTATTGTTTGCTAATATTAACTCTAATTATTGTTTGCTAATATTAACACTGGTTGATGTTTGCTAATATTAACACTGGTTGATGTTTGCTAATATTAACGCTGGTTAATTGTTTGCTAATATTAACACTTGTTATTGTTTGCTAATATTAACACTGGTTATTGTTTGCTAATATTAACACTGGTTGATGTTTGCTAATATTAACGCTGGTTGATGTTTGCTAATATTAATGCATTATTAACCCTGGTTGATGTTTGCTAATATTAACCCTGGTTGATGTTTGCTAATATTAACGCTGGCTGATGTTTGCTAATATTAACGCTGGTTGATGTTTGCTAATATTAACGCTGGTTGATGTTTGCTAATATTAACACAGTTGGTTGATCACTGGTTGATGTTTGCTAATATTAATGCTGGTTGATGTTTGCTAACGTTGGTTGTTGCTGCTCTTAATTTGCTTATGTTGATGTTGATTGTAAATACTGATGTTGATTGTTGCTAATTAAATGTTGACTGTTGCCTCTCTATGTTTGTAATGCAGGTGAGTTGCTGTCGTCAGCCCTCCTACTTGGTCTCTGCGATGGAAGCAATAGGAATCTCTTCAACGCTAAAGTTCTCTCGAGCACAAAGGTCGACGTGGTGACCATGACCTGCCTTGCGGACAGCATCAAGGTGGAATGTCAAGGCGGGCTGTGCCTAGCTGGGGCCCTGCTGGGAAAGACCCCTATCCTGACGAGCATCAACAACGATGCTGGAGCTCTGATGAAGTTGGAAGGGTCTATTGTGGTTGTCACTGGCGTATCTGTTAAAGACTTGATCAAGGAGCTCGGAGGCATAACCGAGGTTAGCACCAGAAACATCCTATTGCATGGATGTGGAAGGGGTGTGGTTTACGAGTACAGTAGGAGGCTGCTTAATACGAATATGTTACTATCTGATGTGGTTCAGATACCAGGGGCAGCATTTCATTTAGAAAATTGTCCAAGGGGGGGGGGCAGCAACTGGAGGAATCTGGATTTTAAGGGGGGCATGATGGTTAAAGATGTGACTTCTAATGAATTTTAATAATACAATTTCCAAGGGGTGTGGGGGGGGGGGGGCAAAAAGGTAAGGGACATTTGCCCCCCCCCCCCCCTAAATGAAACCCTGAGGGGTATTATGATGTGCATGGTTCCATCTAGGGGAGCTAGCTGTAGGGTGCAATTGACTTTTCCATGCTTCTTGACTTCATCACTCAGACAGTGAGTTTTCATTTGCCCGGGGGGGGGGGGGGGGGGGGGATTTCTATTTCGGGTCGAGAAGGGATGTTCTAAAATGTAATATTGTCTAACTGGTAATCTCTCTATGAATATTAGTGATCTCTTCCCCCCGCCCCCACCTTCAGGCCTATCAACACAAATATGCTCAAATACTAAATGTAAAAAACTGTTCTAGTCCACCCAGGGTTGTATACAGAAATTTTGCCAAGGGGGGGCGAACTTGAGATATGGAAAAATAAGGGGGGGCGGAGAGCCTGGATGGTGCGGAAAGGGGACGTGCACCCTGGGCTTCCGCGTGGAGTACGAAAGTGTTTTACCCACAGGTATTTTTGCAGTACTAACTGTATATATAGCTGCTACTTATGATGGCATGCACTTTTTCTAAAATCTTTAGTACAACATTCCATCTTAAATATTTGCTGAAGTTGCATGCTACGGCAATCAGCATATATAGATTAGATATAGTCACTTGTCACTCGTATAATGGAGGTGGGCTTTTGTGAAATCGAATTATGTTGCATTCCATGCATTTTCTTACAAAATCATGGACAACAGGTTTCATACACAATTTTTCTCTAGTTCTCTAGGGGGGGGGGGGGGGGGGGGATGGAAATGGTTGGTCACTTGGTGCCCTAATTTTTGTTAATATTTTCTTAACATGTTCATAAGCCGTAAAAGGGGGGTCTGGGGGGAAGATCTTTTTTGCTTTTTTTGTTGCTTTTACACAATGTCTGAGGATAGCTATTTTGACTGACTAGAGATTGTGGACGTATGGCAGAGAAAACCAAGAAGAACCTCAGTTTGACATTCCTATCATTTGAACCTGATATCATAAGCTTATTACACCTTTCTTGTATTACACCTTTCTTGACATTATTTAAAAAAATATCTCTAATTTCAAGGGGGGGGGGGGCGAGAATGATACAAGGGGGGGCGAATGCCCCCCCCCGCCCCCCCCCTAAATACACCCCTGCCACCTAATATATATTCCATTCCAACCAGCCTAACTCTCTGGATACATGTATATTACAAGCCACTGTGTGTTCTGTTGTTATTGTGTGTGTGTAGGTGGCAGTGTTTGGTGACGCTGTGGCTGTGAGGGTGAAGTCATTGCCAGAGCAGCTGCCCAAGGGTACTCGAGTGGGTGTCGTGCTTGGATAGGGACATGAAGAGATCGAGTTGATACCACAAACATGCTCGACTCTATTTATTCATATTTGTGGTCTTGATTCCCCCGAGTTGCTGAGTATAGATGGATAGAATATCATGGAGTGACTCTGTAGTATAAATGATTTCCTAGAATATTTGCAACAAATGGAATAACTTCTAAGGTAGTAAAATGGCAGGCCTCGGCAAAACAGAGGGTAGTCACATTTTACCCAAGTTCTTTAAGGGTCGTCAAACTCTCCTCTCTAGTGTCTACCTTTAATGTCGCAGATCTTTGTACCAATGAGTTGCCAAAAGGCTAAATTTTTCAGATGGTGTGGCACTTGGAACATGCTTTTTTTCACACTGTTTTCTCAGGTTTTAAAGCTTTTTAGCCCTAGCAACTGCCCTGGCTGCAGCCATTGCTATTGCTCTGGCTCCAAGCTATTGCTCTTGCTACTGTGCTGGCTCCAGCCATTGCTCTTGCTACTGTCATGGCTCCAGCCATTGCTCGAGCAACTGTCCTGGCTCCAGCCATTGCTCTTGCTACTGTGCTGGCTCCAGCCATTGCTATTGCTCTGGCTCCAAGCTATTGTTCTTGCTGCTACTGTGCTGGCTCCAGCCATTGCTCTTGCTACTGTCATGGCTCCAGCCATTGCTCGAGCAACTGTCCTGGCTCCAG
This sequence comes from Cladorhizidae sp. MBARI D1340-BT2, assembly GCA_028752905.1. Lineage (NCBI taxonomy): Eukaryota > Metazoa > Porifera > Demospongiae > Poecilosclerida > Cladorhizidae > Cladorhizidae sp. MBARI D1340-BT2. The sequence continues at coordinate 33,482,253 of JAQNBH010000002.1, read as the reverse complement.
CCATTGCTCTTGCTACTGTCCTGGCTCCAGCCATTGCTCGAGCAACTGTCCTGGCTCCAGCCATTGCTCGAGCAACTGTCCTGGCTCCAGCCATTACTTTAGCTCTGTCCTGGCTCCAGCCATTGCTATTGCTACTGTGCTGGCTCCAGCTATTGCTCTTGCTACTGTGGTGGTTCCAGCCATTGCTCTTGCTACTGTCCTGGCTCCAGGCTCCAGCCATTGCTCGAGCAACTGTCCTGGCTCCAGCCATTGCTCGAGCAACTGTGCTGGCTCCAGCCATTGCTCGAGCAACTGTCCTGGCTCCAGCCATTACTTTAGCTCTGTCCTGGCTCCAGCCATTGCTATTGCTACTGTGCTGGCTCCAGTCATTGCTCTTGCTACTGTGCTGGCTCCAGCCATTGCTCTTGCTACTGTCCTGGCTCCAGCCATTTCTTACCCACTGTTCTGGAAAGTTGCATCACTAGTGTGATGATGTAATGCTTGATTGTGAAGACAAACATCATGGGGGGGGGGGGATTCTGTGTGGTCGACCAGGATTGGGAGGGGGGTCTACTGAATGGTTGCCAGGCCACATCGAGTTGTCACGACCACTAAGTTATTGGCTGAGTTCGTGACCACTCCCATTATAATTATGTGTATATACAAGATCTGGTGGACATTCCCCTGCACACCGGCAGATGACGCAAGGCTGGTCACAAGACGATAAGTCGATGTACTTTTAATGGCCGATCTAAATTTAATCTTGTTAAGGCCAACACATATTACAGCACAGTGTGAGACTAACGGCAACTAACACAAATCAACAGTACATCTCCACAATGCTAAGTTCCCGCATGACAATCCCATCAACATCAGGAGCTAGGGTGGGAGCCGGTAGTATTGGTGGTGGTTCTGCGCAAGCTCTGTGACGAAGACGAGCATTTCGTTGGCAAAAGATTGCTTCACTATGCGGAATTTGCATGACGTCCGTACCCCTACACTGCGCGTACTTTTTCCTAGCGCTCGCATGCAGGCTAACATAGTAATCTGCCCTTCTGCCCGGCTAGCGACGTACATCATAGCTTCGTAAGTTTTGTTCGGCAATGGCTGCTATACTGGACAGCGAAATTGGCAAGGACAGTGGTTCTTCATCAAGTAGTAGTAAGTACTTAGATGTAATCTTATATGTTTGTGACGAATATCTGATAGATATCTTGTAGTCATGGTAGGCTGGAGAGATGAAGTTAACGGGCTTTGAACATGGTTAATAGTGGAGAAAAGAACTTTTCACGAATTCAGCGTGTCTTCCTTTTTCCAGTATTGCCAGGAGTGATGTAATTATATCTCTCTGACAAGCAATTCAGAGTATAAATCCAAATATTCTGCAAGCTTGCCATGGGCTTGATTTTCTGGTGCAATAATTTATTGCATGGATGCAATTTTCTCGGGAGCAAGACTATAAACACAAAATAGCTATTATATATATATATATATATATTATATTAACAGAAATGGTGACTTGATTGATACAATACAAGTTCTTTTTGACCTAATCTTTAACTATCTAACTAACTATTTTACTCTATCTTAATCCTTTTCTTTAAAATGTAATTGCCCACCTCCCTCTTGCCCTTGCCATACCCATCCCTACATTCTAACAGACATGTATCATGATGTGTCCGAGGTATTGTCTAAATATATGTCTTCATGGAAGAAAAAACACACTGTGGTACAGACTTTGCTGGCCAATATATATAATAAATATGACTATCCTAATAGCCCTTAATGTATGTAGGTTTGCACCACATATTGACACTGGTTTTAAATGATATAAGGCTGTACATGCAGCTAATACTTCCTCCAATTTCAAGAGAATTGATGATCAAAAGGAAGTCCTGGATGATAAAAAGAAATTTAAAGTTATTTGATGGCAAGGTCTATATACATGTACGACAATTGCAAGGAGCTAGATGGGCATTTAGGAATGCACGAACAAGGATGTAAATAGCACAGGAAGAATCTTTGATAAATATAATCAACATCTAATACTGTTAAGACTGAGCAGCTAACTTGAAGCTTGACTGATGTTGATGCTAGAAAATGTTCCTGTAGTGTGTGTTGAAAATCGATATTAATGTAGTAGAAATTTGGAGTATGGGAATGTAAGAATGGAGAAGTGAATTAGGGAAAAAATAAACGCATGTTATGACGATGGAATAACAATTTGCTGCTGTGAACAAGATGTGGGTAGCTCAACCAAGTTGGCTAGTGTGATATTTGTGTCATAATTCCTCTCAAATCAGGCTCACTGGAAGATGCTGTTGGGAGAATCAAATACTTCCACTCTACCATTCACATCATTTAAAATCACCGTCTCAAAAATCAACTTCTAATTGTGTTCACTGACGTTTTGACTAGATGCTCTAGCCTTCATCATTGTTCAAATATACCCGTATATTGCATACATACTCTCACTTACAACTTTCCTAAATATACAAAATAAGATCGATTTTTCAAACATCAATTCTCATGCTGCATACATTCTCATGCTGCATACATCATGACTTCACTATAATTATAGTATTTGCTTTTGGGTTTATCCTAATGATCATTACTTCCCATAAGCAACATTCATCTAGATCCAAGTGGAATCATTACTATTGACACTATAATACATGTATATATCATGTGCATCTCCTGACTCTAGGTTGATTTTGAGTAGGCAGCAGTTGACACACCCTTCCACCCTGACTGGCACACACCCTCACACCCGGAGTAACACACACCTTGATTGACACACACCCCACCCTCAGTAGCACACACCCTCCCACCCCAACTGGCATTCCCTGACTGACTAGAAAAACAGTTCTCACAAATAACTTTAATGAAAGTGTCTTCTCTCCTTACCAGATTATGCTCCAAATGTTCCTATGCCATGCTCAAATTGTCATGCAAATCTACCACATAGCTTGCAAGTTATATATCCCATAATGTTAACTCACATTTCAACAAAAGCAAGCAAGATATTTTTAACGTCAAGCATCAAAACTCGCCAAATTTCAACCCAAAAATTTCAAATTTCGAATTTTCCAACCCCGCCCCCCCCCCCCCCCCCCCAAAAAAATTACTGTGATCATTACAGGTAGTCTGCTGACTTATAGTGGTCGTCTCTGCTTTCATTGAAGCCAAGCTTGGAAGAATATAGCACAACAGCCTGAGGGTTGAATGAGCAATGCAGACCTATATACATGTACAAGCATTGGGTCCACTAGGAAGGCCACTTACATTATTCTTCCAATGATCTTGCTTGCTATTTCTCAAGACTCCATAAACAGTAGTGGTATACCTAAGGGAGCTCAATTTTTAGCACACAGAAATTATCGTCGGAGTCGATAAATAAAAGTGCATGACACTTGTCAATGTCACTGATAGTTTGAAATTTTCAGATTTTATCCCGCTGTATATAGCTGTGTTCAATTTGAATGAGGCATGTGGCCTGTAACGTTTAATTTGTTCCCCCTCAAAAGTTGTTCCTCCCTTATTGAAAGTTTTGTTCCCACCCTAGCCCTAGCCCTAGCCCTTTATTTTTCAAGAGGGAACTTTTTTTTCAAATAAAAAGTTCCAGGGGAACCAAATTTGTCATGACAAGCCATGCTGAATCTGCAGACTGTGTACATATTATAGCTGACTGGCTAGTTGAAATGGTATCACGAATTGGTACTGCAAGCCAAGCATTTGTTTGGTGGTTAGTGGTTTGTGGGCTGTGGCCATCTAACTGCAAGGTAACATGATATATATCTGTGATGGATTGACTGGCCAAGTTTGTGTATTGCTTATGTTGGTAGCTTGTGGTTAGTATATATAGTGTGTGGTTAGTATATATAGTTTGTAGTTATATATATATATATATCGTATATATAGTTTGTGGTTAGTATATATAGTTTGTAGTTATATATATATATATATCGTATATATAGTTTGTGGTTAGTATATATAGTTTGTAGTTATATATATATATATATGTGTAGTATATATAGTTTGTAGTTATATATATATGTAGTATATATAGTTATATATATATGTAGTATATATAGTTTGTGGTTAGCAAAGCTACGATTGATGGTGAGGCTTACGCAGCTAGCATTGCCAAGTCCTTGAGGAAGCCTTAGATACATGAGTATATAGACATTAAAGAAATTCCTGGACACCCTGAAGCTCGCACGTGGTGTGGTCCTCCATCCCTCGGCTATAGTATACAGAAGTAAACAAACAAGCAAGAAAACTAAACAAACAATAAAACAACAACTTGAAACAAAGGGTGTGGTTTTGGGAGGAAACAAGGGGTGGGGGAGGAAACAAGGGGTGTGGTTTGGGGAGGGAACAAGGGGTGGGGATAAGAAACAAGGGGTCGGGTTTGGGGGAGGAACCAGTTAGATGAAGCTTTACGATTAAGAATCAATATTTTATAGTGGGTATAATTAAAATGTAATGGGTTTTGTAACTGATTGTGGTCTGGGTAGGAGCCTTGTTTCTTTTTCAATAAGAGGTCAACCCATGTTTTAAACTGTTGTTCTTCTCTCTATCAGTGGTTGTAGTAGCTAAGGCCATTTTGTCTAGTATCAGGTTGGTTGCTTATGTACAAACTCTAGTATACAATACAAAAATTGTAGTTGGTCACCACGAAGCCTATCACAGTTTAATGACTGCATTCTTCTATATATATATGGCGTAGTCTCTTGTATCTAACCTTTCAACGAGTATCTCATTTCCAAGCATAGCAATTTTGCTAAGCATTGGCAGGCAATACTATATCTCCCCTCCCTAAGTGTAGATTCCAGTTCAACTTTCTTCTCTCTCCAAATATGAGTAATTCTCGCTGGTGTTAAATTTTCTCTCTGCCATCTGATGCATGTCGCATTCCGAGTAGACATCAACACCAGCTCTCTGTGGTACCATACACAACAACCCAATCATGATGACCTCATCTCTATACAAAGTAGCAGAGCATTGGACATTAAATGAAGTAGGTGTGTGGAATAGTGGCATAAATGCTGGCTTATGTAAAATTGTCAAAGTGAAGGGAGGCAACATATTAGAAGCTAGCTAGAGGGGAGAATTGCAACAGATGGCACAGGCAAGTGGAATGGGCTGCATGGCTAATAACTGGCAGGAATCGATGGCGAATTCTCATTCTGACTTAGCAATTCTTTCCATCAACACTCACGAGAAATATGGACAATTTGCTAAACCTGAAAAGACACGGTAAGTGGCCGTACTAAACTGGAACTGACATCATTGTCAATATTAAGAATGTTTCTCATCCCAAACTTGCACCAGTTTGGAATCTGTAAGGATTATACTCGTAGCTACTTCTCCATATCAGTATAGCCAGCTAGTGGCATTGCAATCAGATCTGACTCTAGAACTGGGCAACTAGCCACTAATATCTGTTCTTATTCACTTCTCAATTAGAAAAAATGCCATTTTTAAGGCCATCATGATGCTCGTGTGCTGGCAGTTCTTTTCCTTACCTTCAGTGGTATAGAAGACGCTTTGAAAAGTTAGATGCACCACCATAAGCACAATATATGCATGACATCCACCATGTGGAATTATGTGCGCGGTGTAGGTGAGCTGTCGATAAACGTGCATCAATATCCCAATAAAAATACACCACAGAAAGGAGATCTTGAACTCTTAATGCTTAGTCCTGGATGAGAAAAAGTGGCAGGAAGAGGGCACAGTAAGTGGGTCAATATTATTATGAGGTGTGTAGCTACTAACTGAAAAAAGAAGTCGAAGGTAGAGGGAAATATTGCGTTCTGTGTGTGCAATTAGACAGTCACTCTGCACTTACTCCATACACAAATGATCATGTTCAAATAGCTAAAATGATGATTGTAGAAATGAGTCTTTGGATACAAAAGGATGTCCACGCAGATAACCTCTTCCCCTTCTCTGTCCTGAGTGACTTTGACTTTCTTGAAGAACTCTTCCACATTTGTGATGTACTTCGACTGCGATGTTAGATGTATGCCTTGACTAGTTGTCTTCCCGTCAACCGCTAGCACTTTTGCCACCATCACTGATACCACACTCTTCCTCTTGAGCATTGTTCTGTTATATACACATGTACACATGTGCTGGTATATGGACATGCTTACGGGAATGTTGAACTAATGGCATTAGGTGGCTAACTCATTTTTTACAGATGAACGGTATATAGATGAAACATACATATATAGACACGCCACATTTTCCATCAAACTTCCCGTTTGCTTTATTGTCTTTGCTCCTCAATAAAAACCTGTTTTAATGACCAGTTATTTCTGACCTCTGCAATAGTGAAACTGGTGAAAAGAAACTGCTATTTACTATAAAAGTGATCGTAGACGTTGAAAAAGACTTCTACTAAATGAATGTGAGTATAATAGTAAGCCAGACAAAAAATAGGGAATTTGTAAAGGACAAGCCACTCTCGAGGGAAAGACATGTTGAGTACATTACATTTGCTACAGTGTTTTGGTAACAATAAGAAGATGCACAGTTTCTTTGAGAACAGTATTTTGTAGTATTATTTGTGCAGTGACCTTTCCAACATTACACTCCTACTTATCATTTGTTCATTTTTCTTCACAAATTTTTTAAAGGAGTTTAATTCCCCTTTTATTTAATATTCCATCGTAATTTGAAAATCATGCCACATACCCTTCTGACCTGCTGGGTGGAAAGTAGCAATGCTAACTCTGTGAACTGTCTCTTGGTTGTGTCTAATTTTTATCCCAAACAAGTCGTACATGCACAGAGCAATTGAGTTGTCAGCCTCACTAACATTTACGCAAGCAGTATAGATTACCAAAGCATTGCAGTGGTTGTGGTAGGAGGCCATCGCTGAAATCCATAGTACTGACCACTGGCAGTCACTGAAGTATAATCTCTTTGCTACACATGTTTGGCAGAACATCCAAACTAGCTGCCAAGATCAAAGTTAGAGACTGTCATCCATGCATGCAACTTGGATTAAACTGTTAAAGGGACTCGGGATCATTTTTCCCAATTAATAGCCCTGTACTACACAGCTGGTTCAGTGGATGGATATTTGCACATATATTTTATTTGACAAAACATGCCCAAGTCCAAGCAAGACTCTAACTTTTTTATGGTTCTGGGATACTGACAAATTTTGTTTTGCCAATTTCATGAGGGTGCATGCATTTTCCTCCAAGATTCGTGCTCTCTAAGCTGGCCTTATTTCTTGTACAGGATTCTAGAACACGACTTGAGCAATAAAATTTCAAACACGCTTTCCTTCTAGTGTTAAGTTAGCTTTGTAGGTGTTCACAGTCCCCAAAATGCTTTTTGAAAAACTTTGTTGAACTCTTAGATGGATTGTGAGCACTATCCAGTTATGTTTGCCATAGGAAATAAGTAGTCAGCAGAAAATATTGGGTTCTGGTCAAAATTCTCTCCTCCAACCCTGAGAGCACTGTATGTTCTTCCTATACACCTCTCCGAATGAGAGGTCTATTAATACATAATAACTACACAATCATATAATGAAACTACTATGAATGAAATCCACATTTTTTTTTAGAATTAATTATTATTATTATTATTATTAATGCTGGCATTGTTGAAATATTTAGATATGTTGTACACGAGTGCTTATTTACATGAGTGCTTATTGTCACATGATAGTATTACTTCATGTAAATAAGTTGGTTTTTATTTGAATTCTAAGGGGATCCGGTTATAAATGCCTGTACCCGTTTCTTGGCCGTATCAATGTATGAATATTATAATTTGCAGGCGCCCTAGAATAGAATACTCGGGTTGACAGTTCTAAATTATAGAATGCATACAATTGAACATTACACTGCAGAACCAATGCTATATTTTTATGTATGCACAGGTAACGTTTCGAATCACAATGAGGAAGCTTGTGGCCGACCTAAAGTCATCGAGCATAGTGTGTTGTCCAAGATTTGTTGGAAGTTGTTCGACTGTCTTTGCTCCTTCTTTGGTCTCATTTATTTCAACAATCCAAAGCAAATTCCTTGTGCCCTATTGCTCATCATATTTGGTGCTGTTAATTTTTACTCCTTTGGCTTTAATTTCTATGTGATCTCCTGCCCCTATCAGAATTGCAGCTATATTGACTTACAGCCTACGAATACTAACCTTTCTATTTTGGGTTTGTCGCCATTACCCTCGAAGAAATATCACGACTATCAAAAGTTCCTTTTCACATGTGCTTCCATTTCTGGAACAGCGTCCTACTTCCTCATGGTACTTGCACTCAACATTAATAAGCTGAAGTCATGTTGTCCTTGGATTAAAAAAGAGGATGAAGGTTCTGTACTGAGTCCATTTTCAGATGATTTTTTGCTTAAGAACAAACAGTCATGTTACTTTTTCACGATCTTCTTTGTGAATATCATTGTTTTCATTGGAAGTGCTGCAATTTTCTTCACTCTATTTGCTCATCAGATTAACAGGAGTGATTCGGCTCTTCAGCAATTTGTGGACAGCACGGGTTTAGTCAGTCAATTTATCTCCTGGTTCTGTGCTATTTTGAGCTGTTTCATCTTCTCCAAAGTAGCATATGCTGTTGCTAATATATGTACTGGTGATTTATACAAATATCTCAAAACCATAGCTACTGATGCTCAAACAGCAGAAATCATAACCGAAGGACAGCACATTCAGAATACATATGACAGAGTCAATAAGCTAACCAAGTGTAATCTTACTGTCAGTGAGACTATATACTTGCTATTTCTAAAGTTTTAGAGACCTAGGATGCTTCTTTTCAAAGTTATGGTGGATCTACTTCATCATACATTTCTTTGACATGCACAAACATTCAGCTGTAAAGGAAAAATCTAACAATTTTCATCATATTTTTCTTTGTTACATGTAAATATAGGCACAGAAAAAAACTCAAGAGTCACGGAAGTAAAAAAAACAGATAAAGGAATTGCTAAAACTTGTAAAAGAACATATTGTCAAGTTATTTCAGTGCTAACTCACACAGAATAATAAAGACTTTGATACCATAAATACTTGTGTAGACGAAAGAGAAAAAAAGCGATGGCAATAAGAAATAGGTACAAAACTATTTTGTGGTTTTGACGCATAGTCCCCCCTTAAGTAAGAGTTCTACAAATGTTTGTGGTTGATGTTATTTAGTACTTGCTTAATTAATTTTTTTATGGTCAATCCAATATATATTTATTTTTTGTTTTTTACGTGTTTAAAAAAAATCTTACACATTTATTTGGCTACATTTCACCCACATAACCGGTGTACAATACCCCCCCACATAACCTGTGTACAATACCCCCCACATAACCCGTGTACACTACCCCCCACATAACCGGTGTACAATACCCCCACATAACCCGTGTACAATACCCCCCACATATGTGTACAATACCCCCACACATAACCTGTGTACAATACATAACCCGTGTACAATACCCCCCCACATGTGTACAATACCCCCCACATAACCCGTGTACAATACCCCCCACATAGGTGTACAATACCCCCACACATAACCTGTGTACAATACATAACCCGTGTACAATACCCCCCACATATGTGTACAATACCCCCCACATAACCGGTGTACAATACCCCCCACATAACCCGTGTGCAATACCCCCCACGTAACCTGTGTACAATACCCCCACACATAACCCGTGTACAATACCCCCCACATAACCTGTGTACAATACCCCCCACATAACCTGTGTACAGTACCCCCCCCACACACACATAACCTGTGTACAATACCCCCCACGTAACCTGTGTACAATAACTCCCTATGCTCCATGCATCTATTAACAAACTTAACTCACTAAACTCCATGCATCTATTAACATAGTTAACTCCCTAGGCTCCATGCATCTATTAACAAACTTAACTCACTAAACTCCATGCATCTATTAACATAGTTAACTCCCTAGGCTCCATGCATCTATTAACAAACTTAACTCACTAAACTCCATGCATAGTTAACTCCCTAGGCTCCATGCATCTATTAACAAACTTAACTTCCTAAACTCCATGCATCTATTAACAAACTTAACTCACTAAACTCCATGCATCTATTAACATAGTTAACTCCCTAGGCTCCATGCATCTATTAACAAACTTAACTTCCTAAACTCCATGCATCTATTAACAAACTTAACTCACTAAACTCCATGCATCTATTAACATAGTTAACTCCCTAGGCTCCATGCATCTATTAACAAACTTAACTCCCTAAACTCCATGCATCTATTAACAAACTTAACTCACTAAACTCCATGCATCTATTAACAAACTTAACTCACTAAACTCCATGCATCTATTAACATAGTTAACTCCCTAGGCTCCATGCATCTATTAACAAACTTAACTTCCTAAACTCCATGCATCTATTAACAAACTTAACTCACTAAACTCCATGCATCTATTAACATAGTTAACTCCCTAGGCTCCATGCATCTATTAACAAACTTAACTCCCTAAACTCCATGCATCTATTAACAAACTTAACTCACTAAACTCCATGCATCTATTAACAAAGTTAACTCCCTATGCTCTATGCATCTATTAACAGACTTAACTCCCTAGGCTCCATAATTATATATGTTAACTTTGTTAACTCCCTAGGCTCCAGTATATCTATTAGCAAAGTTAATTCCCTATGCTCCATGCATGTATTAACTAACTACCTATGCTCTATGGCATCTATTAACAGACTTAACTCCCTAGGCTCCATATATCTATAACTCCCTAGGCTCCAGTATATCTATTAACAAAGTGAACTCCCTATGCTCTGTGCATCTATTAACAAAGTTAATTACCTATGCTCCATATATCTATAACTCCCTAGGCTCCAATATATATATTAACAAACTTAACTATCTATGCTCCATGCATATATTAATCCATGTATCTATAACCCCCTATGCTCCATGTATCTATTAACAAAGCTATGCTCCATTTTTCTATTTGTATATTAATATTTAGGCACATGACTTTACTTCAGCACTAAATGCATAAATGATAACCCTATGATTTGTTAATTCTGGAGTTACACCGAGTTACTTCCTGTAAACAGATGCTTGCTACAAAATCAAAAAGAAACATAACCCCAAACTAACCGTTCATATGATCCATCCATCACCTGCGGAGTCCAATACTGTACTACTTTAAGGTCCAATATTTGCTACATTTTCTTCGTTCTTTATCGACTACTCATTCCAACATAATTATGTACTTTATTTATTTTTAAATAAAAAATTCCTGTCAAACTTGGATACAACAGGTCCATTCTTATAATTTTACAACCAGAAGACTCCTAATTGTGAATGGAACACAGTGACTAATGTTTCTAGTTTCAGTAAAACACCGGAAACAGATCCTCAATACAATAAAGTTGCTTGAGTATGTGCAATGTCGAGCCTAGTTGAGCTCAGTCAGCGAGAACTGCACGTTTTCAGCACAAAGCAGTAATGAGTCAGTTGCAACTGTTGAGACAATATTTGGCAATGCAGAAACTTCAACATAATATTAGGTACCTACATATGATTCTATACCAATATGTACATATTAATACAAAGACAACTCAGTATATTTTAGTACATGGTAAGGAATATATAGAATTAATGCTTGGTTAGTTTTGGAATTATACAGAGCACCTTCTTGTATGTGGCTGCCTACTAGAATAAAATTACAGAAAGCACTGCCTGATGACGTCGCTCTTAGTGTAGTATACTTTCAATCTTCGAGGGAAGCTGCTTCCATATTCACTTAAACAAATCTTCTACCTCCAAATGCACATTTCTATTTTAGAATTATCACGTTGCAGGGGATCAAATTGTTCAACCTTACCAGCTAGCAATCTGTAAGGAACGTATAAATTACAATGACCGTTCTGTTATAATCAATTGAAGTTGTTCTCTTTAGCATACCTCCCAAACATCGAATGAGAATAATTTCAAGTTGATTATTGAGAAGGTCATTGTAATTCATTATGTCAACTGAGAGTTCATTGACATTCTCAATAATCAATTTACACTGTCGACTTTCGATAAGAGCTCTAGTCTTCATACACGATATTCCTGATGAAGGCTAGAGGATCTAAAATGTCCACTGAGTGCTTTGTTGCCCCATTGCATTAGAACGTCATGACCACACCAGTAATAATAGATGAGTACTGGATTAGGTCTTCATCTATGCTGTGCTAGGACAATGGTATTGCAATCTAACCATGTTAGGATTTCAAGTTAAAATTGCTCAGATCAGTATACATTAGGTCCTAAGCTATGCTAGGACTAGGACAATGGATAGAGCAATACAATCTAGGATTTCAAGCCGAAGTAATGTACAGATCAGTACTGCATTAGGCCTTCAGCTATGCTAGGACTAGGACAGTGGCTAGAGCAAACAATGTTAGGATTTCAAGCTAAAGTAATGTACAGATCGGTACTGCATTAGGCCTTCAGCTATGCTAGGACTAGGACAATGACTAGAGAATTGCATGTTAGGATTTCAAGCTAAAATAATGTACAGATCAGTACTGCATTAGGCCTTCAGCTATGCTAGGACTAGGACAGTGCTAGAGCAAATGATGTTAGGATTTCAAGCTAAAGTAATGTACAGATCGGTACTGCATTAGGCCTTCAGCTATGCTAGGACTAGGACAATGACTAGAGAATTGCATGTTAGGATTTCAAGCTAAAATAATGTACAGATCAGTACTGCATTAGGCCTTCAGCCATGCTGTATTAGGATGCAAGTCTTATCCTGCAGAAATCGGGCTAAAATATAATTGATGTCTTTAGGCTGAGAAAAAACAATATGTAGCATTGCAACTCCCAAACAATGGAAAGTCTGGGGAATACCATACTGGCACTGATCAGTAGTCCAGATTAAAAGTGGCCCAGGATTTGAAGTGGCACAGGATTATGTAGTAGATCACAAGTGTTAGAGTGACAACCTGGCCCAGGATTACAAAGTGGCCCAGACCATGAGTGGCCCAGAACTGTTAGTGGTGTTAGAGGGAAAAACTGGTTGTGCCAGCATCTAGATTTCCGGTAGATTCACGATTACTTGAAATGGTGCATGCATGTGTCTCCAGCCACATTTCTGATCTATAGGCGTCCAGATTTTTAAAAAATGGATCAATAATTGGAACCCAGACAGATGCAATGCAGGGTACTAGCTCGGATCAACCATAACACCGAAGGAGACAGAGGCAATAACACAAGACACTAACCCATTACCGGAACCATGCGGCTGTATATTTAGTCAAGGGTCACTCGACAAGTCGATCCAATCCAGTTTTTAAATAAAAAATTATTTTCAGTTTGGCAATCCTCTGAGCTGAGGCTGGTCCTAGTTAACCAGATGCAGTCACAATATTATGGACGTTCATGGACCCCAGGATATAGAGAGTGGCAGCAACACTCTGGCATTCTTATAACCAGTGCAACAACTGATGGCATTGATCCAAGCATTGTAGGTGCACGTTCTACTTAAGGTTGAAATTTTGTTCTGAAAACATGTCCAGTTATGTTGGCAATAGGAATCATTACACTCTCAGTTAAGCCTCGAGTGAACTCACTCATGTCTGTAGTTCCCATGCTCTTGTCCCTATACTACAGCATGCTCGAGGCTGTGGACCTTAAGTGGTCATCACTCACTGTAATTAGCTGCAGGATCATCGCATCTCAGGTGCATACAACTGCAGCTCATCAACTATCTAGTTTGTGCAGTTATTTTCAGCTGACATAAAATAATCTGATTTACATAGAAACATAACCATCTTGTTGTTGACCTGGAGCTACACAGTCTCAAAGAGTGACAACCTCCAATGGCAAAGCTGCACCATTTCAAGCCAGCAATTTTTACACGTGCCAGTCAACCAGCCAGCCTGTGGAACAAAAAGTGGCAGTCCAAGTCCTTCGTTTCCATGGTGTCCTGTTTTGGGTCATAGCAACGCTGAATGAGCTGCCTGCTCAGTCAGTTAAATCCACTCGACTTGTCTGGTATTAGTATATATAAATTGAGGTATGAGGAATAATCTCCACGTACTCCTGTCACTAGATTGACTGGTCGACAATCAGCTGCTCAACCACTTGTAAGGCTCATGGTTGAGCATACCACACAGGCTCTGGAGTAGTTGCTCTCTTGCATTGAGATTGAAAAAAGTAATAAGTCTGTGCCTACATGCTTGTCTCCCCAGCATCTATCTGTCCTTGACCAACAGTAGCATTTGAAATGTCAATGTGAGTGCTGATCTTCGCCTCGGCATCAGCTCCCAGTTTGATCCCATTGTCTTGGCATCTTCATGCATTGGACTTTCCCTTTTGCATGTGCTTGCTTGACCACAATCCCTCAAAAAATCGTGCACTCTCAATGAACTCGCAGTTGACATAATAGCATTACAATAATCTTCTCAATAATCAACTTCAAATTGTACTCTCTCAGTATTTCTACTAGATGCACTAGTCTTCATCAGGAATAATGAGATGCTCTAGCCTTCATCAGGAATAATGACTAGATGCTCTAGCCTTCATCAGGAATAATGAGATGCTCTAGCCTTCATCAGGAATAATGACTAGATGCTCTAGCCTTCTCAGAAATAATGCACAGTGGTGAATTAATCCTTGATTAGACCCTCCCCATGTTTGTTGTCTTTATCATTCCTACCGACAGTTGCCCCTTTCGGTCCAAATCGAAGGAATGCAGATTTTCTCGCTTTCCAGAGAACTCCCTCACCTTTTCAGCAACTTTGAAAGTTTTCTTAGGAGGTTACTTCTTACAATCTTCCTGCATTTCAACTGGCTGTGTCAGCATCCTTTATACACCCATCTGGAAAATTCATACTTGTTTCTACTGTGAAGCCACAAGAAGTACGTTATTTGGTTGTGATGGAACAGGGGGACTGCACTGCCACTCTGGTCGGTGATGTGCATGCTCATCTTAGAGATTTAACTCGTGTGGAAAAATGGAACTTTCAAAAGTTGGTTGGGTTTTGCTACAAGTAGGCATCCAGGGGTTCTGTATGGAACATAACCATAAATGATGCCACTGGCCTATAAGTTCAAACTGGTCTCACCCATGAGGGAGCAGTGGAACAGCAACATTTGGATATGTGTGATGTCTACCTTCTTGTCTGACATATGGGTCCCATCATTGTACTTACACAGTGTGAAATCCAGGAATTGAGTGAAGAACGCCATGTCGATATACATTATATGCTTCTCTGAAGCTCGATCAGGAATGAAGAACGCCATGTTGATATAGATTGTACGCTTCTCTGGAGCTTGATCAGGAATTGAGTGAAGAACGCCATGTCGATATAGATTGTACGCTTCTCTGAAGCTCGATCAGGAATGAAGAACGCCATGTTGATATAGATTGTACGCTTCTCTGGAGCTCGATCAGGAATTGAGTGAAGAACGCCATGTTGATATAGATTGTACGCTTCTCTGGAGCTCGATCAGGAATTGAGTGAAGAACGCCATGTTGATATAGATAGATTGTACGCTTCTCTGGAGTTTGGTGGTGTTGTAGTATCTGGTGTTAATGACCCTTACCTCCTCCAGTGAAGACTCACTGCCATGTAGTGATGTGTGTCTGACTTTCTCCCAAGTTCAGTTGTGTTCTAGTATCTGGTGTTGATGACCCTTACCTTCCAGTGAAGGTCCTGCCATGTAGTCATCTGTGTCTGACTTGCTCCATAAGTTTGTTGGCAAGGGAAATACTTTCTTTCGGTTGTTTGTTCCTTCGTAGTCATTTGATTTTGATAGCTCCATACTTGGTTGGGATGATGTGGCAACATGCTTGCTGAATAGATGAGTGAAAAATTAACATACTCAACATTGACATTGAATTGCTCGGTACTTGTGTTTCGTAATATCACCATCAGACAAGCATATGTGAGGATCTCCCCAACCTTATCGTGGAGCTCCTTGCTGTTCTTTCCAACGTCAATGCTTGCATAAGTCAGGCCAAGTGCTATACAATCTAATCGACATACTTGTAGTAAGCATATGCCACTTTCTTATGTGATTCTTGTAAACTTTCCTACTGTTATAACATAGCTGGGAGTTCCTGGATAAACTTTCAACAGACTCTCAGTTGAAATCACGAATTTCAATGACTTTCTCTTGAAATTTACTCTCTTGACATTTCAGCTAGATGCTCTAGCCTTCATCAGGAAGATGGTCTTATGTCATGTTAATAATCCACCGTGTAGCATTCTTTACATTTTCCAGCTACGTATACCATAGTAGGCTCTGGCCATTTTCTCAGTTCATTGAGGTTCAATTCGATTAATTGACTCCATTGAGCTCACTGATCTTTTCTTAATTCCGAGTGACTGCATTGCCCACCATGCTTGTCATTGAAAGTATCAAGGCATTCGTGAGCCCTTCCTAGTTTGCTTTGATGTGCCTAGTTACCTCTAACATATCAACCTCGTGATACTACTTTAGGTTGATGGCTTTTCGGGAATTGGTCGATTCTTCTCCAACCTTTTTCCAAGTGGCACCCATGATCAGTTTGGTTGCACATTCAAAGAATTAGCCTTCAAATTTGATGGATTAACCCTGCATGTTTGATGGATTAACCCTGCATAGTTGATGGATTAACCCTGCATTTTTATGGATTAACTCTGTGTACTCTCTCTTATGACAGAGCAGTGAGTGCACTCTTTGATGGGTTAACTCTGGCTAGTTGATGGATTAACCCTGCATAGTTCAACATGCTTGTCATGAGGAGAATGAGTCTCCTGTCCCACTGAACCAATGGGAGAGACTGTAGCAGCTGGAGCACATGGGATTGCGGGAACACAGTGTAAAGCAGAACCAGCTAGAGTACTAGGGTCTGCTGGAAGCTATTGTGGTTGTTACTGGCAGGTCTGCCAAAAGGCATGAACAACGAGCTTGGAGGTGTCACAGAGGTCAGCAGGAAGAATGTCATCTTGTACGTTTGTGTAAGGGGAGAGAGTTGCACATGTATGTGATTGCATCAAGGAACAAAGAGAAATACGCTTCATAGCGAGTTGGTGTATATGAAGGAAAGGCAACTGCATGTCGTATTCATTGGTGGACCTCTCTCAAATAAACAGAGGAAAGATAAACAGGATCAAGATCGCAAATATCTATCTGAAGTTTGCCAGGCATTGCAGGGCCTCCCCTTCAATGCTCAGGCAGTTCTGTTCAGTCAGCAAACACTGCCAGATGACCTCATTCTTAGTGTACTTCCCATCCAAAGTTCATACTAGTACACGTACAGTGGAATACTAGTACATGTACAGTGGAATACTAGTACATGTACAGTGGAATACCAGTACATGTAAGTGGAATACTAGTACATGTAAGTGGAATACTAGTACATGTAAGTGGAATACTAGTACATGTAAGTGGAATACTAGTACATGTAAGTGGAATACTAGTACACGTACAGTGGAATACTAGTACATGTACAGTGGAATACCAGTACATGTAAGTGGAATACTAGTACATGTAAGTGGAATACTAGTACATGTAAGTGGAATACTAGTACATGTAAGTGGAATACTAGTACATGTAAGTGGAATACTAGTACACGTACAGTGGAATACTAGTACATGTAAGTGGAATACTAGTACATGTAAGTGGAATACTAGTACATGTAAGTGGATTACTAGTGCATGTAAGTGGAATACTAGTACATGTAAGTGGATTACTAGTACATGTAAGTGGAATACTAGTACATGTAAGTGGAATACTAGTACATGTAAGTGGAATACTAGTACATGTAAGTGGAATACTAGTACATGTAAGTGGAATACTAGTACATTTAAGTGGAATACTAGTACATGTAAGTGGAATACTAGTACATGTACAGTGGAATACTAGTACATGTAAGTGGAATACTAGTACATGTAAGTGGAATACTAGTACATGTAAGTGGAATACTAGTACATGTAAGTGGAATACTAGTACATGTACAGTGGAATACTAGTACATGTAAGTGGAATACTAGTACATGTACAGTGGAATACTAGTACATGTAAGTGGAATACTAGTACATGTACAGTGGAATACTAGTACATGTAAGTGGAATACTAGTACATGTAAGTGGAATACTAGTACATGTACAGTGGAATACTAGTACATGTACAGTGGAATACCAGTACATGTAAGTGGAATACTAGTACATGTAAGTGGAATACTAGTACATGTAAGTGGAATACTAGTACATGTAAGTGGAATACTAGTACATGTAAGTGGAATACTAGTACACGTACAGTGGAATACTAGTACATGTAAGTGGAATACTAGTACATGTAAGTGGAATACTAGTACATGTAAGTGGATTACTAGTGCATGTAAGTGGAATACTATTACATGTAAGTGGAATACTAGTACATGTAAATGGAATACTAGTACATGTACAGTGGAATACTAGTACATGTAAGTGGAATACTAGTACACGTACAGTGGAATACTAGTACATGTAAGTGGAATACTAGTACATGTAAGTGGATTACTAGTACATGTAAGTGGAATACTAGTACATGTAAGTGGAATACTAGTACATGTAAGTGGAATACTAGTACATGTAAGTGGAATACTAGTACATGTAAGTGGAATACTAGTACATGTAAGTGGAATACTAGTACATGTACAGTGGAATACTAGTACATGTAAGTGGAATACTAGTACATGTACAGTGGAATACTAGTACATGTAAGTGGAATACTAGTACATGTAAGTGGAATACTAGTACATGTAAGTGGAATACTAGTACATGTAAGTGGAATACTAGTACATTTAAGTGGAATACTAGTACATGTAAGTGGAATACTAGTACATGTACAGTGGAATACTAGTACATGTAAGTGGAATACTAGTACATGTAAGTGGAATACTAGTACATGTAAGTGGAATACTAGTACATGTAAGTGGAATACTAGTACATGTACAGTGGAATACTAGTACATGTAAGTGGAATACTAGTACATGTACAGTGGAATACTAGTACATGTAAGTGGAATACTAGTACATGTACAGTGGAATACTAGTACATGTAAGTGGAATACTAGTACATGTACAGTGGAATACTAGTACATGTAAGTGGAATACTAGTACATGTAAGTGGAATACTAGTACATGTAAGTGGAATACTAGTACATGTAAGTGGAATACTAGTACATGTACAGTGGAATACTAGTACATGTAAGTGGAATACTAGTACATGTACAGTGGAATACTAGTACATGTAAGTGGAATACTAGTACATGTACAGTGGAATACTAGTACATGTAAGTGGAATACTAGTACATGTAAGTGGAATACTAGTACATGTAAGTGGAATACTAGTATATGTAAGTGGAATACTAGTACATGTAAGTGGAATACTAGTACATGTAAGTGGAATACTAGTACATGTACAGTGGAATACTAGTACATGTAAGTGGAATACTAGTACATGTAAGTGGAATACTAGTACATGTACAGTGGAATACTAGTACATGTACAGTGGAATGCTAGTACATGTACAGTGGAATACTAGTACATGTAAGTGGAATGCTAGTACATGTACAGTGGAATACTAGTACATGTAAGTGGAAAACTAGTACATGTAAGTGGAATACTAGTACATGTACAGTGGAATACCAGTACATGTAAGTGGAATACTAGTACATATAAGTGGAATACTAGTACATGTAAGTGGAATACTAGTACATTTAAGTGGAATACTAGTACATGTAAGTGGAATACTAGTACATGTAAGTGGAATACTAGTACATGTAAGTGGAATACTAGTACATGTAAGTGGAATACTAGTACATGTAAGTGGAATACTAGTACATGTACAGTGGAATACTAGTACATGTAAGTGGAATACTAGTACATGTAAGTGGAATACTAGTACATGTAAGTGGAATACTAGTGCATGCAAGTGGAATACTAGTACATGTACAGTGGAATACTAGTACATGTAAGTGGAATACTAGTACATGTAAGTGGAATACTAGTACATGTAAGTGGAATACTAGTACACGTACAGATTACTAGTACATGTAAGTGGAATACTAGTAACGTGCTTTATAATCACACTCCTATCTTTACAGTTATCGTTGTTTTTTGTTGCTCTCAAAACTGCGTCTTTTATCCAAAGAAGTGGTTTAGCAGTTAGTGTATCATTAGCAAACAATAGCTTTGAACTATATACCAGTTGTGCCATGCAAGGTATACTAAACAGAACAGTTAGTGGAAAACCGCATAACTTAGTATATATATGCGTACCAGCTGAAGTTAGTGATCTCGTTTTGAAGAGGGAAATCTCAGTTTCTTGTGAGCTTAATGGCTATTTCTCTCACGGAGTGGAAATTCTAGAAGACCTCATTGCTAAGTGGATTAGGAAGATGTACACCAACACGTATAGGCAGTGATCAGATGCAGTGGATTTTCATATGAGGCCATCACTAATGGAAGTGTGCTCATGTCCTTTTCAAGAGTGCAGATGAAGACAGTTTCATAGCGGTTCAAGATGAATACCCACTTTATCTCTCTCCTATTCCACAGAACATGACCACTCTAACGAAAGGAATCGACTCTGTGGTTGTAAGGTAGCACTCATATGGTCATCCTCCATCTTTTAATGAGTGGCTCAAGTAATCAGAAGCTTCTTGTCGTATAGGGTGCACTTGAATGTGGACGAGAGATTTTTTTGAAAATGCCATTTTGGTGTATCCATTCTTGAAGGATACTTTAGAGTTCTCTTATCTCACGAGTGAAAGGCTCATTTATGTCATGAGCCATAAGTATGGTGGCATCCTCTCCATTAGCAACTGCAAGGTAATGAAAATGACTCTGTAGATTTTCTAATGTGTAAGTGTCTTTGTTCTTCCTGTGGTACCATTGGGAGTTCAGGTCTAATGTCCCATCCACTGGAACACCAGATGCAAACACAGCCATTCTCGAGCGTCAGCATATATTTTCCAGAACTTAAGCTGAGAAATGCGTATTATTTCCTCTGGCTGCAATTTTTCTTCTGAGATATTTTGTACATATTTGCTTAGTACATATTCACTGCAGAGAAGAGGAGCTATATAGATAAACTATTGCCGTTTTGACGATTGCCATATATAGTTATTAAAAATGAAGTGCAGACTGGTTGCTAAATATTTGAAAAAACGTTTGTTCAGCTGAGTCTTTTTATTAAGAAATAGACATCCCTATCATGGGAATCAGATATTTTGTAAGAGATTCACAATTATTACTCGTTGCAAACAGTCACAACGCGTCCCAGAAACGCACGCACAAATTAATTACACGACCCATGCATATGATGGCCCGGTCTTCTGCCCCCCCAGCTTCAGCAATTGTAACCTCTTGTCTCCTAACCCACATTCTAGCTGCCAGCTAGCTTGCGGTCTCTAGGTACATCACACTTGGATGATACTGTTTCAGTGTGGTCTCAGGGCCACGGCAAACTCCCTCCCTGGTAGTACAGCATGTAGTCAGAAGACCTGGATGGGACAGTTTTGTAGTGACAACCACAACAAAATCCCTCCTTGGGAGTGCCCTCTATGACATAGCGAGAGCCCGACAGCTATTGGCGGGAGAGCGGCTGGCCTAGGAGAGTGGCTGGCCTAGGAGAGTGGCTGGCCTAGGAGAGTGGCTGACCTAGGAGAGTGGCTGACCTAGGAGAGTGGCTGACCTAGGAGAGTGGCTGGCTAGGAGAGTGGCTGACCTAGGAGTGGCTGGCCTAGGAGAGTGGCTGACCTAGGAGAGTGGCTGACCTAGGAGAGTGGCTGACCTAGGAGTGGCGGCTGGCCTAGGAGAGTGTGCTGGCCTAGGAGAGTGGCTGACCTAGGAGAGTGGCTGGCCTAGGAGAGTGGCTGGCCTAGGAGAGTGGCTGACCTAGGAGAGTGGCTGACCTAAGAGAGTGGCTGGCCTAGGATAGTGTGACCTAGGAGAGTGGCTGTCCTAGGAAAGTGGCTGACCAGAGTGGCTGTCGGAGAGTGGCTGACCTAGGAGAGTGGCTGACCTAGGAAAGTGGCTGACCAGAGTGGCTGTCCTAGGAGAGTGGCTGACCTAGGAGAGTGGCTGACCTAGGAGAGTGGCTGGCCTAGGAGAGTGGCTGGCCTAGGAGAGTGGCTGGCCTAGGAGAGTTGGCTGACCTAGGAGAGTGGCTGACCTAGGAGAGTGGCTGTCCTAGGAGAGTGGCTGACCAGAGTGGCTATCCTAGGTCCTAGGAGAATGGCTGACCTAGGAGAGTGGCTAGCCTAGGATAGTGTGACCTAGGAGAGTGGCTGACCTAGGAGAGTGGCTGGACTGGAGATACCTTCTTCAGCGTCTCTCTTAGCTGTACAGAGAGGGAATGCAGCCTCTGTGGTGGGGTCAGTGGGGGGGAGGTCAGGACTTCTTCGATAACCAAGTAATTGTTAGTTATACTTTTGTCAGTTCTAGTTTTTTTCTTCTTTTCACTATTAGAATAATATTGAGTTGAACTTGTCATTAGCTTTTTAGTTATTTAGTTAGTTATGTATTTATTTATTAAAAAATTATAAACAAATAAAAATAATTCAAATACAATTTATCACACACACACACACACACACAACGACAATAACTATGACAAAAACAACAAAGTCAAGGAGTCGGAGATGGACCCAGGCTGCCCAAAACTGCTGCAGCATTCCTCCTAATATATCACCACCAAACAAATTGTACGTATTCTAGTTATATACGTATTCTAATTATTAATTAGTTGTTATTATTATTTATTACTATATACTACTACTACTACTTGCTATAAAATGGTCAAACATATCAAAAATTAACAAAATTAATATAACGAGTTCATTAGCACCTAATTAAGACGTGCTACTTACAAAAATCAAAAAGGGAAATAAAACAAAACGCAACAAGAAATAAATAAACAACTATTACTTGTAAATTAAAATATCATAATATTATAGGCACCGACTGACTGGTGCCAGTAGCTGCAGTGTCCCAGGCTAGATGGCAATGAAAATTCTCTGAAGGAGAAAATTATAGGAACGGGGATTGTCCTAGAGACAGCCTCCCAACTCCAGAAGGAACAGAGATACCTCCCCTCCCAACACTCCAGTTTTTATGATGAATTTTTTTTTTACTTAGTTTTTATTTTGGTATTTTTTAAAAATCAACAGTATATAACAATATTTATTACTTAGATAATTTTAAGGTATAATTAGTTCCAGATGCTGTTGTTGCTTGCAATAAAGTAACTACACAGATGTCACAAAATTAATGACATCATGAACCTTGTTAGTTAACCATTGCCCTAGCACTAGCTACTTCTCTGGTCTCAACACTAGTCACTACCTGATCCTGCCCTGCCCTGGCCCTAACTCCAGCTACTGTCCTGGCCTTAACCAACCACTTCCCTGGCCTTAGAACCGTAGCCACTGCCCTGACCCCAACCACTTCCCTGGCCTTACAACTCTAGCCACTGCCATGACCCTAACTGAAGGCTAACCACAGCATTGATTTGAACAGTATTGATGATCGCATCATGATGATGTAATGACAGACTAACACATGAGAAAGTGACCAATTTTAGCTCTCATGAGACATATTGGTTGCCATAGCAACTAAAAGTCCGGACTAGAAAGGTTTGAACTTCCGTTGAGCTCTCATAGCTACAACTCTTTTTTTGTCCTCTTCAAACCTCCTCCGTAGATCTGCCACTTCTTCCCTCCGGCTTTCTCTCAGTTGCCATGGATACACATGCAATTCCGTCTTCGACTGCTTTTTCTTCTTCCTCCTCTTTCCATTTCCTTCCTCCTCCTAGAAACAGTAATAATGTAACACCATCAGACCAAAACTCCAGTACTGGTAAAGGGTCCTCTAAATTGGTAAAGGGTCCTATTGACTCTAAATTGACAAAGGGTCATATAAATTGGTAAAGGGTCATATAAATTGGTAAAGGGTCACCACAGTTGTTGTTGTCTAAACCGGTACATTCTGGTGTCCTTCCCATAGAGATGACCATTCGAGTATCATGGAAAAGATTGTGCAGCCAGCTGCAATAATTCCTCCAATTTTCACGTCATGAAGACACAGTGCATATATACTCATAAGTCATAAGTTGGGTACAAAATTTAATTAGCTTTGAGGCACTGCATATCTTTTTTTCCACATTTCGAATTTCAAATTATGACAGAATAAAGGGGAAACCACACCCTCAAACAACTTGGACGTATTCTACTAACAGGCCTTACAGGATACTTAGGGAGGAAGAGGGAATGGAGGCATATGTTGTCTGTGCCAACATTTCACATGTACATGATAATAATAATACCATACCACATTACCCGGTTGTTAGGCGCATTATATTATTAATTAGGTGAACATTTTTTGTCAGGTGCATATCCTAATGTTGATTCCAAAGCTCGTCATTAGTCGCAGATGCAAGTCGCTCCTAATAAAACCTATGACTCTGCAAGCACGAATCGTTTTGCTGACATTTGCGGAGGAGCACAAGAGAGCAAGCTTTTGGCACACCAGGAGACGCACGTGTTCTGTAATGTCAACAATATCTGTCTCGATCAATATCCAAAGGCAAATCTGTCAAAATGGCTTCCTTCCTTTTTCACCTCACGTGGCTTTTTCCCGCTGAAGGGCCTCCAGACAGTCTGATGACCTCAAACAACACTTTCCAGATTATAGTATGAGAGTCCATCACTAGCACTATGGCCTTCAGACCTTGATAAACACTTCAGTTCTGCATGCACCGTTAATGTGTCTTGAGAATGAGCTATTTGTTAGGCGTGTGGATGCAAGCTTCTTGTTAGATGCAAGCTTCTTGTTAGATGCAAGCTTCTTGTTAAGTGCATGGTTCTTGTTAGATGCAAGCTTCTTGTTAGATGCAACCACCCCTCCTCCCCCCTCCCCCCCTACCGGCTGTGAACGAAAGATATATAGAATTCTTTGGTTTTCATACTTTCACTAGAAGTGATTTTGTTAGAGCCAAAACTGTCAAATAGTTGTTAGGAGTTTGGGGTCAAATATCACCATCACCATAAAAGCATATAGCAAAAGACATCTCCCTACACTTTGCGATCCATAGCTACAGGCTTAAAGATGTGACAAAGTTTCTAACTAATTTTAATAATACAATTTCCAAGACGGGGGGGGGGGGGGGGGGGGGGGGGGGGGGGGCTAAAAGGTTCCAAGGCCCCCCCCCCCCCTAAATGAAACCCTGGTAGTGCAGATAAGCACCCGACTAGCTGATATCAGCATGTCATTAGCCCTAAAACAACTTTCAGTAGTCTGTTAGCTGCAATTCTTATCTGCTACTTGGCCAAACCTTCCTCCTGTGTCCACTTTAGTAGTTTAGTTGTTGTTTAGAGACACAAAGTTTTTCCTGGACACAATCATCTACAGGCAACTACTAGAAAGGCTTGGATCCCTTAGATGTTAGGATAAGGTAGGATCTACTGCAGCTGTTCATGCCACCCACCACTGTCTCCAAATGGCTACTTGAAGGCATTGGTGATACATATACTTATGAGATGACCTTCTTGTGCATACAACTTCAGTATGGGCCAGCCTCTCCATCCATGCAATTCTAGGGTGAGATGGCCTGACTCTTGTGCACACAACTTCAGTATGGGCCAGCCT
>JAQNBH010000002.1:33421595-33454095 GCA_028752905.1 Cladorhizidae sp. MBARI D1340-BT2 | reverse complement strand
AACCTGTGTACCTCAACTGCCTCAGTGTACCGATTCGGTAAAGGGTCTTCAAATGTTCCAACCCCTTTACCAAAATCTTGCATCTGTCACTGCATTTCCCTACCACTTCACTCCAGCATAACAGCAAGTGGGATTTGACTAATCATGCAAATAAATCCTAATGGCACTGACTAGATGAGAGTAACTCATGTGATTGGAAACACACAAGTTTCTACACATTCTCCACTGGAATTATCATTTTTTAAATACTAACTTTGTATCTTGGTGTCTTGCGTATGACAGTGATCCAGCCGTCCTTATCTGGTAGACCTTCCTTCTTTTTCTTTGCAAGCTCTGCCTCTTCCTGCTGGCGATCATAGCAAGCTACACCTTCCTCTGCCGTCTCTTCCAATGAGGAAATACTTGGGCGCTCCGCTAAATAATCCTGTGTCCACTTGGACAGACCAACAAGAGATATGGAGCAGGAGATAGGATTTGGGGTGTGGCATAACTTCAGGGCATTTTCAAGGTCATTCTCACCTGCAAATACCACATAACCCACTCTGAACTTTGAACCATTCTTCCTCCAATCAACTGTTATATCTACTGGACCAGGGTTTGCTTGTAAGTAGACATGTGTCACTTGACCTGCACGTGAAAATAACGACTCCACATCTTGAGGGTTGCAATAAGGTGGCCATCCCAAAGAAAACAATGTCTTCAGGTTAGGAGTGATGTTCGAGTTCTGCCTTACTGCGTGTTTCTTGCAATATATAATGTGTTTGGAAGAATGCTCTCCACCAGAAGAGAAGCAAACCAGAAGTTTGTGGAAATCCTCCATACCTCTTCAATCCATATATATTATATCCTCTCGTAAAATTGTGATTAATTTTGCACGTGATACACCCACGCTTAATTGTCTTGCGCGCTCAACAGGGTGTACTCGATCTCGTTATAAGGGTAGAACGAACGGTTGACATCTCAAGTAAGAAACGGAAATATGTCGTCAGACAAGCAGCCACTGATCCATGGACAGACGCCATCTGCCCCACCGCCAATGTACCAACGTGAGTATTAGTATCTCGTTAGTGTCTATCGAACAGCTTGCTCCCGAAATTTATCCCTGAAAGACCTTAGTAACCAACTAATCACTTACTTGTAGGGCATTCACCGATTAGGCGGTGTCGTGAACCTGGTCACCCACCAGCAGCAGTCACGGGTAAGGCTGGGGGTGTTCTCCCTAGCCACACTGTTGGTTTCCCATAAGACCTTGACACAGTTTCAGACCTTTTAAGTTGTTGGTGTAGGTGTAGGCTGGGAGAAAAAAGTAGGTGGACCTGGGTACAGTTTTGTAAAGCTTGCACACCTTGAGGACTTGCATAAAGATGTATTGAATGTAGAAACATCTTCATCACTTAAAATACAGAGAGCTGCAGTTTCTGCAAATGTCTCCATGTTGATCAAATTCAAAAAGCATTGCAAGTCATTGAACAGAGATGTTCCATAACTAAGACACTCCTGTGTTAGTGTAGCTCAACTCAAGGATGCCAGGCAGCCTCCTTTTCCTCGAGTTGTTGTTTCTGAGTTGTTGTTTCTGACTTGTCACTTCTGGTTTGCACGCTTAAACAAGGTTAGCCATAGTTGATAGCCACACACACACACACACACAAATGGAAAGCACACTGAGGGCTACTTTGTGAGACCAAAATCATTGAGAATGAATTAACTTTTTTTTACCTACAAAAATACCCTGCTGGTTACCCCATTATCCTCCAGTTAACTAGAGGCCTTCATAATATTTTTAGCCACATAGTCAAGCTGATTTGGTGATTAGCACTAAACCAGCTGATTTGGTGGTTAGCACTAAACCTGCTGATTTGGTGGTTAGACTAAACCCACTGATTTGGTGGTTAGCACACCCGCTGATTTGGTGGTTAGCACTATACCTGCTGATTTGGTGGTTAGCACACCCGCTGATTTGGTGGTTAGCACTAAACCTGCTGATTTGGTGGTTAGCACACCCACTGATTTGGTGATTAGCACTAAACCCGCTGATTTGGTGGTTAGCACTAAACATGCTCCACTGATTTGGTGATTAGCACTAAATGCTCCGCTGATTTGGTGGTTAGCACTAAACATGCTCTGCTGATTTGGTGGTTAGCACCAAACATGCTCCGCTGATTTGGTGGTTAGCACTAAACATGCTCTGTGTTAAGTTAAGTACAAGGTGATTCTTTCAAGCACTGTATTCCAAACAGTGTAGGCTGGTTCACTACATAATGGCCACAGAACATATTGTATCTATTGTAGTATTCAGACGAGCAACATTATGATATGATGGCAATCCAGTTCAATATGTTGATGGAATCAGATTTACAATTCCAGCGTTGAGTGGCTGATCAATCAAGTGTTACAGTTGATCATGTGATGAAGTGCAGCGTGGGCTTCTAAATCTTCAAGTAAACAGTATGTGTTTGTTGATAACAAGAACTCATGGCAGCCTTGAAGATCTCTTGCTCCAGGGAGAAGGGTAATGCCTGGAAGGAGGCGGTAAGCCGAGTAATATAGCTGGCCTGGCTAGAGCTTCTGCAACCATATTGGACTAGAGCAGCATTTGGTAGTCAGTAGTTTGACTGTTTGAGGCTTCAAGGGGGACCGCAACTATAAACGAGTAAGTGTAAAAAAAAACTTGTGGTTACCACTTTATAGCTGCATAGATTCTGCACACTTCACTGTATGGACTTGATATATAACTCAAAGGATAGGTCTCTCTGTGTGCGCTCTCTTGATAATAAAAATGTTGCATAGGTATAGCTCCATATATTCTGCACACTTCATGGTATGGACTTGATGTATAGCTCAAAAGATCTCTGTGTGCTCTCTTTTGAAAACATTTTTCTTATGTATAACTATTGGAGCTAAAGTTGGGGTACCTCAAAACCTGAGTGCCTGATTTCTCGGCATAAATATCTCCCGATTGCCAAGTGCTAGAGAGCTGAAATTAGCACCAGTAGCTAGAGGAAGCCCTACTGGCTACAGATTGCCAAGTGCTATATAGAGAGCTGAAATTAGCACCAGTGGCTAGACTGCCGCTAGAAACCCTACTGGCTACAACGACTTTTTAAATTAGGCACTAAAACTCGAGTACGTGTTTAAGCACCTGGTTGGAAAACAAATTTCGTTAAAAGCTGAGAAACCTCAAAGTATTTGACGTCAGCTGAAAATTGTCGTACAAGTTTGATAGTTGTGTAGCAGCGCTGAGCGAACTACATAGCCGTGTAGCTAGTTTAGTACTGATGGCTTGCTAGCTACATGTATATAGCTGTATATCAGCAATGCTACGTAGCTAGTTATTACAGTGTAGCTAGTTTAGCAATGATTGCTTGCTAGCTAGCTGTATATCACAATGCTACATAGCGATAGCAATAACTTCTCATCGTCAACTGCTGATAGTATGTACTCCAGCTGATGCCCACTGACGGTGGAGTAGAGGTCGAGAGTTTGAGTTCGCTGAGATAGCAATGTAATGTGACACATGCTCAATATGACGATTAGATACGCTACTGCACGTGCTAGCGAGCACCAGAATGTGAGATGGGCATGTCTCTTGATGCGTGCACTCGCATACCATAAAAGAGTGTTTGGCCGAACATTATTTGGAATTTTGTTGTTACAAATTGGAAGCATGAAATTATATCTGTGAGATAATGCTTCTTTCTATATACACTGCAATATATTCTAATTAAGTATGCGCAGCTTTATTAACCCTTTAGGGACGTAAGTTAAAGTAACGCGACGCACATGCTCGTCCGATATTTATTTCAAGTCAAGTGACATATTAGTCACAGCAAGAGTCAAGTGTGTTTTCCCCATGGCTTGCGGGCTCTATCAGGTAAGTGCTGTTGCTATGCTACGCTGCTAACCCAGCAACAATAAATGTAAACATGGAATGTTCTTTTGGTTCCTCTGCTTTGCTAACGTTTGATCCAATCCTCGAATGGTCACCATGGAAACAAAAATTTCAGGTTCCTTATCGGTGTGAACACTATACATAATACATACCTGGACTGCATTTAGAATTGAGTTGAAGGTGGGGGGGGGGGGGGGGGCAAAAGTAGTATTTTGTAAGCGGGGGGGGGGGGGGCACATATTTAAAACACTAGACAATACAAGATCTCGGGAGGGGGGTTGCCCAAGCAGAACCTGCAAGGCGTCATCTTCCAGTGGCTTGTTCTTTCCATGTTTCTTCGTCGCTATCGACGTTACAGCGAAAAGGTCGCTGGAATCCTCTCGACTTTTTTTTGTTGCTCAGAGGTACATTATGCAATGCAATTTCTCGGGTCGCATGCGAGATGAGTTGTATGTGTGCGTGGGTGTTGCGAACACCACGAGGTGAACACAATGAGGAGAGGACATGCATCATAACACCAGGATTGAAAGGTGCTACTATTTAAGGAAGTGTAGTGATTAACTGATATGGACTCTCCCCACTTGACCACAAAGGTTAAGCGCATAGAGTTAATTTCCTGCCAGTAAGCTGACACTGGTAGTGATGTACAAAGTTCGGGAATGCACCTGTGATGTGATGCGTTTTCGTGACTTTTTGCCGGGTATTTGCCGGGATATAATTACTAGCAGTTACGTATATACTGAAAGTGGATACCTCATCTACAAATCTGTCCACTGCACTGTAAATATGTTTATTTTCATGCTAAGGGGAATCTGCTGGCATTAACTGGTCGTATGGAGCGTGCACCTCATTAGGTGGTAAAATGTGAGTAGGTGGTCAAGCCCTGCCCCTAACCCTAGCCACTGCCCCTAGCCACTGCCCTGCTCCTAACGCTAGCCACTGCCCTGCTCCTAACGCTAGCCACTGCCCTGCCCCTAACCCTAGCCACTGCCAGGCTCCTAATCCTAGCCACTGCCCTGCTCCTAGCCCTAGCCACTGCCCTGCTCCTAGCCCTAGCCACTGCCCTGCTCCTAACCCTAGCCACTGCCCTGTTCCTAGTCCTAGCCACTGCCCTGCTCCTAGCCCTAGCCACTGCCCTGCTCCTAGCCCTAGCCACTGCCCTGCTCCTAGCCCTAGCCACTGCCCTGCCCCTAGCCACTGCCCTGCCCCTAGCCACTGCCCTGCTCCTAGCCACTGCCCTGCTCCTAGCCACTGCCCTGCTCCTAACCCTAGCCACTGCCCTGCTCCCACTGCCCTTCCCCTAACCCTAGCCACTGCCCTGCCCCTAGCCCTAGCCCTAGCCCTAGCCCTAGCCACTGCCCTGCCCCTAACCCTAGCCACTGCCCTGCCCCTAACCCTAGCCACTGCCCTGCCTCTAACCCTAGCCACTGCCCTGCCTCTAGCCACTGCCCTTCCCTTAACCCTAGCCACTGTCCCCTAACCCTAGCACTGCCCTTCCCTTAACCCTAGCCACTGTCCCCTAACCCTAGCACTGCCCTAGCCACTGCCCTGTCCCTAACCCTAGCCACTGCCCTGCCCCTAACCCTAGCCACTGCCCTGCCCCTAACCCTAGCCACTGTCCTGGCCCTAACCCTAGCCACTGCCCTGGCCATAACCCTAGCCACTGCCCTGGCCATAACCCTAGCCACTGCCCTGCCCCTAGCCACTGCCCTGCCCCTAACCCTAGCCACTGCCCTGCCCCTAACCCTAGCCACTGCCCTGCCCCTAACCCTAGCCACTGCCCTGCCCCTAACCCTAGCCACTGCCCTGCCCCTAACCCTAGCCACTGCCCTGCCCCTAACCCTAGCCACTGCCCTGTCCCTAGCCACTGCCCTGCCCCTAACCACACCCCTAACCCTAGCCACACCCCTGCTCCTAACCCTAGCCACTGCCCTGCTCCTAACCCTAGCCACTGCCCTGCTCCTAACCCTAGGCACTGCCCTGCTCCTAACCCTAGCCACTGCCCTGCTCCTAACCCTAGCCACTGCCCTGCTCCTAACCATAGCCACTGCCCTGCTCCTAACCCTAGCCACTGCCCTGCTCCTAACCCTAGCCACTGCCCTGCTCCTAACCCTAGCCACTGCCCTGCTCCTAACCCTAGCCACTGCCCTGCCCCTAACCCTAGCCACACCCCTGCTCCTAATCCTAGCCATCTCGATAGTTATTGATTGCCTTGCCCAAGCTCCACTCTTGCTGTGGCTGGCTATTGGCAAGTAGCACAAATAGGAGAGTAATTGTGTATGCATTTCCCTTCCAGGCAAAGCTTCTTACAGGCACTCTGAGAAGACAGTATACATATCGAGGTTGCAATACATGGTGTGGTGTGAGTGTATGTGTGGCATGTGTGTGGTGTGCATGCATGTGGCGTGCATGCATGTGTGTGTGTCATAGTTGATTGCAGTACTACTCTGTATGCAATATCATTGGGAAGCACGCACATGCTTATCCTATAATCCCACCGTTATGAAGATGGTGCAGCATTAACAAGTTATAGCAGTTCCTTTGTGTTTTTGATTTTAAAAAAATGGTGTGGCCCTGGCTTAAGTGCAATCACTTCTGTACGTGTAGATGTGTGAGGTTCGTGAGGCATGGGGTGTGAGGGCATGGTGTGTGTTTGCACAGAGCCATTAATTAACCCATGGCTATGGTGAAGCCGACTAATTGTAGGCACACTCTTAATTGGTATAATAATCCATCCACATAAATACGTTGGTGGATTACTGACTGACATTAAGTTTGAAGTGGGGGGGGGGTGGGGGGGGGGAAGAAAATGAAAGAGCTTGTGTAGGCGGGGGGGGGGGGGGGGGGGGGGGGTGGGGGCGTCTGTGGATATTAAATTAACTTTCAAACTTCTTGCCCACCTAAGTACCAAGTAATGAACTTTAGACGTCTATAAGTCCTTGTGTGCGTGTGTGCGTGCGTGCACCTGATGTGACCTTAAGAGACTTCAATCCTAATAATGAACACCCTCCTCTCTCTCTCTTGGTGTGTTAGTTTGGTTTGACCTGCCATGTGCTGTGAGGCCACACAGTGTATGTAGACCTAATGGCTAACAGACTACTTGCTGCCCCTAGAGTGAAGAATCCCCCCCTCTCTCTGATCTGGTCAACCACATCCTTGCTTACTGGAGAATGCCATAGCAGCAGTTAGCCAGCACCCCAGCCTGGTGATGTTGTGGTCAGGTGACGACAACCCACTGTCAGGGCATCCTGGGTTACTCTGACATCAGGTCAGCTACTCTGACATCAGGTCAGCTACTCTGACATCAGGTCAGCTACTCTGACATCAGGTCAGCTTCTTTGACATCAGGTCAGCCCCACTCTGACCTCACAATATTCCGATAACTGCCTCGAGCTTGGGTATATATTATGAAGACCTTGTTTGCCACACCCTATTCCAGTGTAAGCTGGTAAGGGGTCTTTCTGAGATGCTAGGAAAAACAGTTGTTGATGATCAATGGATTGCCTGATCAAGTCCTGCACTGAGGAGGTGGGCGTGGCATGCAGTATTGCCGGCCATGCATCTATCCGCACAGCTGGGAGAGGCACAGTATCTCGCCTTCCTCTCCTGCCTAGAGCTACGAGACCCCAGCCACCCATCCTGAATTGTGTGCTCTTTTGTACCAAAATAGGAAGCGGCGCATATCTTTCATTGGCTGAACGGCAGCAGGTGTTTGGCATTCATGCATGGTCATGTGACCCGTACGGCTACCCAGTCATAAATATGAGCTAGGAATCGAACCATGTCGTCTCCTCCCGCCAAACCTGAGCCGTACGATTGCCAAGTGCTGACAATGTTTCCACCTTATGTAAAATCAACTTTTGAAGCTTTTGTCAACTGTAGTGATGACTTAACAAGCTCTGCCATGTCCGTGTGACAACTGGCACCTATTGCTGCACTCTTGCTCGTCAGATATAATTTATACATGAGCTAATCTGTACTTCATGCCAGCTCACTCCATCTTGCCCATTCTTCTTGCTCCCCCTCTCTCTACCCCTCCTACACCTCCTCCCCCTTCTCCCCTTCTTCTCCCCACCTCCTACCCCTTCTCCCCACCTCATCTACCCCTTCCTCCCCCTCAGCTCCCATGCAGGCTCCTCCCTACACCCCTGGCCCTCCAATGGGTTATGGTGGGACCCAGCCTAATCCTGTTGTTATACTACAGCCGGCCAAAGTCAGCTATTCGACTGTGGACATCAAGCCTCCCAACTACTTAGTGCTCTCCATCATCACCATGCTGTTCTTCTGCTGGGTCTTCGGCCTCATTGCTCTCATTGTGGGCTCACAGGTGAGAAGTGGGTGTGGCATGGAGGCGTGGTTTAGTATTTGATGACACTGACCTTCTAGTTCAGTATTTGGACCCATAGGTATGACCTGCTAGGCTCACAAGTGTGGTATTGGCTCATTGTTGTGGGTGTGGTCTGGTGGCTCAGGTGTGGACATAGCCCCATGAGGCTACTGGTATGGGTGTGGTCAAGATAATTATGCGGTGTTAGTGATTCTCATGTGGGTGTGGTCTTCTAGCAAGGTATTGATGAAACAGCCAAAACTGTCCCAAGTGGTTTGAAACTTTGGCAGTGTAATTACGTGATGGGTGTTGTCACTATGGCGATGCATAATTCTATCTTCCCTAACCAATGGCTCTCAGTGTAGCTTGAACACATGTATTTGTGCTTCATTTGATCCTTAGCGTGGATTGTTTTGTCATTGTGAAAGTAACCACGACAACGGCAGATGCGGGCATAAGCAAATGCACAATCAAGGCCAGGAAAAAAGGTCCCCCGCACCGCCACTGCATCTGCTATGCTGAGGAGGACTGGACCATTTTTTCCATTTTTTTAATAAAAAAAACCCTCTTCATAATAATTATTTTAATGCTGCGTTCAATTTTGCTCTCTGTTGCAATCATGTGGTAGTGCTTTGTTTTAACCCACCATGGTCTAATTACTAAATAGCACCGAGGTCATTAAAAAAAAAATGAAACAAATTTTTTTTTGTTTACACCCTAAGGGTGTGTCATCAACTCTTGCCATTTATGGCTGGCTAGCGGAGTAACCACAGATCCCTGAATGAATTTATCAAAATAACAAAACAATTTATTTCTCGTATAGTCCATTATTACTAGCCACTCTCAATACTAGTGTGTGAAGTGGCCACAGATGGACTACATCTCATGAGAAAGGTGGTGAGTTGAAAACTGACTGTTCACATGAACGATGGAATAAAGAGCATTCAGATGATATAAAAATTACTTACTAAGGGAAGAAATTGACAGAGTTAGTATGTTGTCGACGTACTTCTATGGGAAGCCATGTTAGTTATTCATGCTTCTTATGGTCCCCTTCTGAACCAGTATGCAACGAAATGGCAGCATAAAGAGGATCATAACTCAAGAATGGTGGACACTAATGAGCTGAAACTTGAAGCACAGTTAGTGTAGTAGTTTAGGCATGGAATAAAAAAATATTATTTGCAAAAACCTTTTCAATAATCAAATTGAAATTGTACTCTCTCTATGTTTCTAGTAGATGCTCTAGCCTTCATCAGGAGTAATGAGGTGCTCTAGCCTTCATCAGGAGTAATGAGGTGCTCTAGCCTTCATCAAGAGTAATGAGGTGCTCTAGCCTTCATCAAGAGTAATGAGGTGCTCTAGCCTTCATCAAGAGTAATGAGGTGCTCTAGCCTTCATCAAGAGTAATGAGGTGCTCTAGCCTTCATCAAGAGTAATGAGGTGCTCTAGCCTTCATCAAGAGTAATGAGGTGCTCTAGCCTTCATCAAGAGTAATGAGGTGCTCTAGCCTTCATCAAGAGTAATGAGATGCTCTAGCCTTCATCAGGAGTAATGAGATGCTCTAGCCTTCATCAAGAGTAATGAGGTGCTCTAGCCTTCATCAAGAGTAATGAGATGCTCTAGCCTTCATCAGGAGTAATGAGATGCTCTAGCCTTCATCAGAGTTGCTCTAGGTTTCATCAGGAATAATGACTAGATGCACTAGCCTTCATCAGCAATAATGACTAGATGCTCTAGCCTTCATCAATAAGATGCTCTAGCCTTCTTCAGGAATAATGAGGTGCTCTAGCCTTCATCAGAGTTGCTCTAGCAGGAATAATAACTAGATGCTCTAACCTTCAGGAATAATGACTAGATGCTCTAGCCTTCTTCAGGAATAATGAGTTGCTCTAGCTTCATCAGGAATAATGAGATGCTCTAGCCTTCATCAGGACTAATGAGATGCTTTAGCCTTCATCAGAGTTGCTCAGCCTTTATCAGGAATAATGACTAGATGCTCTAGCCTCCATCAGGAATAATGACTAGAAGCTCTAGCCTTCATCAGGAATAATGAGATGCTCTAGCCTTCATCAGGACTAATGAGATGCTTTAGCCTTCATCAGAGTTGCTCTAGCCTTTATCAGGAATAATGACTAGATGCTCTAGCCTTCATCAGAAATAATGAGACACTTTTCTCAGGATAATGAGATGCCGTGAGCCTCTATATACTGGTAGCTAGCTATTCAGCACTTGCTACAAAACCACACCTCAGCACACGCGTCAAGCACGTGAACCAGATGTGGCAAAATAAAGATAATAATTGCTAATAAAAATTTATATAATAATAAAATAAATAGTAATAAATAACTAAATAAATAAACAAATAATTAAAAATAAATCATTATTATCTTTATTTAAATTTAGCCACAACTGGTTCATGTGCTTGACGCGTGTGCCGATATGTTGTTTTAGCACGTGCTGAATAGCTAGCTACAGGATTATAGCAGGCTCACGCGAGTCTTAGCATCTCTGATGAAGTAGGGCATCTATTTATAGAGTACAATTTCAAGTTGATTATTGAGAAGGTTATTGTAATGTTGAGGATTATTTTATTTGCTTTTTTTTTTGAAAAAAATATGGTCAGGTCCTCGTTTAACCCTTTCTCTCCTGCTTTTTAAGGTGGACTCTGCCTGGGTGACCGGTGATCTGGCCAGAGCTCGTCGGCAATCGTCTCAAGCTCGCATGTGGAACATTGTTGGCATGGTGATGGGTGTTCTGATTTACGTGGCCCTCGTAGTACTCTCTGTGGCCATCAATGCATCGGCTTGCTACAACTGCTGAGTGGATCACTCCATCAATAAGGACTGGCAATACAGATCTTACACATTCCAAGGATTAATTGTTGTATGTGTCCTCTGTACATTGTACTGATAGACTGCACAGTTTAGCATTGTAATCCTGACTTTGTATTCCCTCGACTCCACCAAATGACGTATGAATTTTAATCATCATATATATTAAATATTTTGTTATTATTTTCTGGATAAATAATTAAAATATACAGTGCACTCCTGATAATTGGACCACATCCGTCCCAAACAAAAGTGGTCCATTTATCCAGCTGGCTAATATATCAGACTTTTATACTACATGTATATAACACATACAGTTATATGTACAATATTGCACATGATGCATGTATAACTATTAGTTTAACGAATTGAGTAGAGTGGTTTGTTTAATGGCTGTGGCTCCCCTAAGATCAACTAAATCAGCACACTTGTCCAGCAAAGAATGTGCTGCATGATCAAATCCCTGTTCAGTAAAATAGCGTTGTAGTCCATGAAGCTTTGCTTCTGCATGCATAATCAGAGCAACAGGATCAATCTCATTATCATTGTCATCATTATCACTTTGTTCAAGGCAAGGCCTTTTGGCAATAATACTCTCCACAATTTCATCATCTGGAACGTTGCTTTCACTGTAACAAGTTAACTCAGCGTCTATGTTATTTTATTCATCCCAGGGTTTCATCTAGTGGGGGGGGCGGGGGGGAAGCTTCCCCCCCAAACACTCCAGCTTCCCCCCCAAACACTCCAGCTTCCCCCCCAAACACTCCAGCTTCCCCCTCCCCCATACAAGTGGCCATTTGAAGCTAAGGCAGAATTACACTTCCATTCTCTGTCTGGACGTCTCTCTCCCAGTTATTCAACATCCACTAGCTCCAAGTCCTCTGTAACATCCTCCTCACTCCACTGCTACCCCTTCAATCTTGACTTAATTTAGAAAATGCCTTGCTGGTGCCAAATGAACCCTGTGGGTGTGTGTGTGTGAGGGGTGGGGGGGAGGTTGAGGACATTTCGATCAGTAGTTATGGTATATACAAGTTTAAGAGGGTGCGGTCGTAATGAAGAAGCCCTCGTGAACCCGCATGTGGAGGTGCAAATTTATCTGCTGTTGACTTGAACAAGTTGTTTACAGAGGACTTGCTTGTGATTGGAATGAGGATACTAATCGTACTTGCCAGTAGCACCGCCCCTCCCCCCAACGAACATGAGGGACGATACCCTGTGGAGGGAGAAATGAAGATATGTGTGGGCGTACTGTGTGTCATGGGTATTGTCCATCTTCCGCCGTACCTGGAGTACACAACACTCAATCCTCAGGACAGCTGGCATTCCCAACATCATGCTTCCTAGGCTGCTGTTTCGTTTCCTCCAGTTGGCTGGTAGCACTCGCCAGCACCCTATTGACAACCACTCACACTTCAAGTTGAAGAAACCTCTAGACTTAGTCCTAGCAAACTTTGAACCCGAGTATGCACATGTGTAATATGTATTAAAATAATGGCACGAGCCACTGTTTTTTAAATCTTCGGGGGGAAATTATAATGGTATTCATATCTCCGAGGTTGTTGGCTGCAACCAGAATTCTTTCAGCATTATCCTGTCTGACTTCTTACTACTTATGCATGTGTAGGCCGTTATATCAACTCTTTTGTTATTAACGAAATTCATTTTCCACCCGCGCTTGACCACATACTTACATTTTAACGCCTAATGAAAACTCTCATTGAATAGAGGAGGGCTTTCTCTAGCCACTGGTACTAATTTCAAATCTTTAGCACTTTGAAATCTGGAGTTATTTATGCGGCCAATTCAGGCATTCAAGTTTTTGAGGTTCCCTCCACTTGTAGCTTCCGTAACTTGGCTATAGTTATACTTATGAAAAATATTTTAGTATCAACAGAGAGCACACAGAGAGACCTATCTTTTGAGCTTATATCAAGTCCATACCATGAAGTTTACGGAATCTATGGAGTTATAAAGTGGTAACCACAACAACAAAAAAGCATGTGGGTCATTTTTAAAATGCAAGTGTCTCCCCTTACTTTCAGCATATCCTGTCTGGCTATGTATGTGTATGCCGTTATATCAACTCTTGTTCACCGGCCTACAGGGCTAGATGGCCTAGGCCGAAAGCGATTTTTATCGACACAGCTCTGAATAACAATATTTACGGCTATGTGGTTTGTTGCTAAGCAACCAAAACTTGTAATAATTACCATCAAGTCGTCAGGGTTGCTAGGTACTTTTCTTCGTCACTTCCTAATTCATTCTTCGTAATATATTCCTTGGTGGGAAGGAGATAAGCACACCAGGATAACAGCGCATCACACTATTCTAGCATTCTAGAACAACTCACAGCAAAAACAAATCCATCTGGAATCAAACCCTCCTCAAGAGCTAAGAGCGATTCCAAGGAGACATGGTTGCCTGTAGCTACCAGAAACAGCAGTAAAGACAGGAGGAGACCATTACGGTGGCAGTTACAACAGTCGGCCATTTTTAAAACTTCTATTTCCCCGCTCACTCCTTCAGGAAGTTCCTGTCCAGTCCCTGGCACACGAACTTGTAGAAGAATTGTCACTAACTTCCCTTCATCATTCAGGAACAGTCACCAGCTAAGATTTGAGGTGACTGACTTTGTCTGGACCTAAACTTGGGCATTCCTTCCCGACAGTGTTAAATTAGAACACGGAGAGAGACAGAGCCTTCTTGTAAGCTGACACTTGAAATTCTTGTGTTGAAGGGTGTAGATATACACCCACAGCATGTAGCTCCTTGTGTTGAAGGGTGTAGATATATACCCACAGCATGTAGCTGCTTGTGTTGAAGGGTGTAGATATACACCCACAGCATGTAGCCTTGTGTTGAAGGGTGTAGATATACACCCACAGCATGTAGCTGCTTGTGTTGAAGGGTGTAGATATAGACCCCAGCATGTAGCTCCTTGTGTTGAAGGGTGTAGATGTAGACCCACAGCATGTAGCTGCTTGTGTTGAAGGGTGTAGATATACACCCACAGCATGTAGCTGCTTGTGTTGAAGGGTGTAGATATAGACCCACAGCATGTAGCTGCTTGTGTTGAAGGGTGTAGATATAGACCCCAGCATGTAGCTGCTTGTGTTGAAGGGTGTAGATATAGACCCACAGCATGTAGCTGCTTGTGTTGAAGGGTGTAGATATAGACCCCAGCATGTAGCTGCTTGTGTTGAAGGGTGTAGATATAGACCCCAGCATGTAGCTGCTTGTGTTGAAGGGTGTAGATATAGACCCACAGCATGTATCCTTGTGTTGAAGGGTGTAGATATACACCCACAGCATGTAGCTGCTTGTGTTGAAGGGTGTAGATATATACCCACAGCATGTAGCTGCTTGTGTTGAAGGGTGTAGATATAGACCCCAGCATGTAGCTGCTTGTGTTGAAGGGTGTAGATATAGACCCCAGCATGTAGCTGCTTGTGTTGAAGGGTGTAGATATAGGCCCACAGCATGTAGCTGCTTGTGTTGAAGGGTGTAGATATAGGCCCACAGCATGTAGCTGCTTGTGTTGAAGGGTGTAAATATAGACCCACAGCATGTAGCTGCTTGTGTTGAAGGGTGTAGATATAGACCCCAGCATGTAGCTGCTTGTGTTGAAGGGTGTAGATATACACCCACAGCATGTAACTGCTTGTGTTGAAGGGTGTAGATATAGACCCCAGCATGTAGCTGCTTGTGTTGAAGGGTGTAGATATAGACCCCAGCATGTAGCTGCTTGTGTTGAAGGGTGTAGATATAGGCCCACAGCATGTAGCTGCTTGTGTTGAAGGGTGTAGATATACACCCACAGCATGTAGCTGCTTGTCTTGAAGGGTGTAGATATAGAAGAATGGTTAACCCTTCATTCCCCTCCCTCAACATTATGGGTTATGGTAGATCTACTCCAGGGACCTTGTAAGATATTGGTGATCCTTGGTGAGTGCTTCACAAGGTTGCTGCTGCCATGCTGTCCGGAGGCCACTTATACGAACTTCATTTATCAGAACATTCCAGTAAGCGATGCCACTGCTGCGATCGCCTCGTTGTCTGTTGTGCGCATGAGTACTGCATATCCAGCATTCGTGAATGACACCTGCAGCTGCATTTTTTTAGCGTAGCTAGAGCTGGAGTGGCCAGCGCTGTCTGCTGCAGGTGCTGGCAAAGGAAAGGAAGAGAGATTGTTTTCCAGAAGTTGGAGGTTTGTGAGGTATTAGATTGTGGCCAGAAAATAGACTTGTCTTGCAACTTTACAGAGTTCTCTTAACATTCTCCGGAGCTTGTGTTTGGATAAGTGGCCTCCAGTGAATATATACACCGAGTGTGCATAATATACATACACTCTTATATAACTACTGTGTATATATAATGTGTATAATATATACATACACTCTTATATAACTACTGTGTATATATAATGTGTGTATACATAGATATATACACTCTTATATAACTACTGTGTATATATAGTGTGTATAATATACATACACTCTTATATAACTACTGTGTATATATAGTGCATGTATAATATACATAGATATACACACTCTTACATGTATATAACTATGTACAGTGTATATATAATGTGTGTATAATATACATATATATACACTCTTATATAACTACTTATATATAATGTGTGCATAATATACATAGATATATACACTCTTATATAACTACTGTGTATATATAGTGCATGTATAATATACATAGATATATACACTCTTTTATAACTAACTGTGTATATAGTGTGTATAATATACATAGATATATACACTCTTTTATAACTACTGTGTATATAATGTGTGTATAATATACATAGATATATACACTCTTTTATAACTACTGTGTATATATATATGGTGTGTGTATAATAATTATACACAGATTATATACACTCTTATATAACTACTGTATATTGTATAATATACATAGATATATACACTCTTTAATATATAACTACTGTGTATATATAGTGTGTGTATAATATACATAGATATATATAACTACTGTGTGTATATATATATACACAGTACAGTAGTTATTTAATGCTTGACTTCTCTCTGTTATGCCATGAAATTAAAACATTTTTCTTTTCTTTTTTTTTGGATCGTTATGAAAATAGACACAGCAATATAAATGCCCAACAAGGAGAACATAGCAACACAGCACACCCATAATGCTCTATTCTGTCCTACTTAAGTGCAAAGAGAACATTTCCCCTCATTTTAGTAAATGATTTGCTTGTTCAATCATCTGCCTCTCTTACAAAATGTGTTCCTCTCTCGCCCCCTTTTCACTCCCTCTATTTTCCTCTCCTCCCCTCCTTCCTCTCCTCCCCTCCTTCCTCTCCTTCCTCTCCTCCGCCCTCCTTCCTTCTCCTCCTTCCTCTCCTCCTCTCCTCCCCTCCTTCCTCTCCTTCTCCTTCTTCCTTCTCCTCACTTCACACACTTCAGGTGGACACTGCCTGGGGTGTTGGTGATACCGCAGAGGCACGTCACCGCTCAAGGCAGGCCAAGAACTGGAACGTGGTGGGCCTGGTCCTCGGTGTTCTGTTCCACATAGCTTGGGTAGCAGCTGTTTGTGCCTCAATAGGTTGATTGCCATCTGTGCAGGGGCTGGTTAATAATAATTAACTCATCTGTGTTCTGTTTACATGGTGTGTGTGTGTGTGAGAGTAACACTTTGTCACACATGCATACTCCATGTCATTGCTCTATGTACTGTATAAGTTCATTGAAGTAAAGCACATTTGGAGAGGAATGTTTCTTAATTAACTTTAGCCTTGGCGAGTTTACTGTCCGGTGCATAATGTTTGAGATGCTCTCTGTTCTTCAGAGAGTTCGTTAAAATTCCTTAAAATTTATTTTCCTTAACCACGTACTTAAGTTTTAGCGCCTAATGAGAAAAGTAGTCGTGTACACAGGAGGGCTTCCTTTAACCACTTGCTCTCTAACACTTGGCGATCTGGAGATATTTATGCAGAGAAATCAGGCAATCTTGAGATATTTATGCAGAGAAATCGGGCAATCTAGAGGGGCAATCTAGAGATATTTATGCAGAGAAATCGGGCAATCTAGAGATATTTATGCAGAGAAATCAGGCAAATCTGATATTTATGCAGAGAAATCGGGTAATCTAGAGATATTTATGCAGAGAAATCGGGGATATTTATGCAGGCAATCTAGAGATTTATGCAGAGAAATCGGGCAATGCAGATATTTATGCAGAGAAATCGGGCACTAAGATTTTGAGGCACCCCCACTTTAGCTCCCCACTTTAGCTCCAGTAACTTGCAGGTATAGTTATACCTATATATGAAAAATGTTTTAGTATCAAAAGAGAGCACACAGAGAGACCTATCAAGTTCATACAGAGATGTGTGCAGAATCTATGGAGCTAATAAAGTGGTAACCACACGTTTTTAAACACAACTACTTGATGGTTTTGTCACACCTTAACGGTATGGGTGTAGCATGGACCTTTTACCTGTTATATTATATATCAAATTTAATGCAGATTTTAATGCAGATTTTATAGCTAGGGCTCTATACCTTTACCTGGTATATTAATGAACACCTAACTAGGGAAACCCTTTACCTGTATATTAATGAACACCATAACTAGGGAAACCCTTTACCTGTATATTAATGAACACCATAACTAGGGAAACTCTTTACCTGGTATATTAATGAACACCATAACTAGGGAAACCCTTTACCTGTTTAATGAACACCATAACTAGGGAAACTCTTTACCTGGTATATTAATGAACACCATAACTAGGGAAACCCTTTACCTGGTATATTAATGAACACCATTAACTAGGGAAAGTCTTTACCTGTATACTAATGAACACCATAATAGGGAAACCCTTTACCTGGTATTACTAATGAACACCATATAGGGAAACCCTTTACCTGGTATATTAATGAACACCATAACTAGGGAAACTCTTTACCTGGTATATTAATGAACACCATAACTAGGGAAACCCTTTACCTGGTATATTAATGAACACCATAACTAGGGAAACCCTTTACCTGTATATTAATGAACACCATAACTAGGGAAACTCTTTACCTGGTAGATTAATGAACACCACAACTAGGGAAACCCTTTACCTGGTATGTTATGAACATAACCAGGTAAACCCTTTACCTGGTATATTAATGAACACCATAACTAGGGA
Source organism: Cladorhizidae sp. MBARI D1340-BT2 (assembly GCA_028752905.1). NCBI lineage: Eukaryota > Metazoa > Porifera > Demospongiae > Poecilosclerida > Cladorhizidae > Cladorhizidae sp. MBARI D1340-BT2. Next base: position 33,435,844 of record JAQNBH010000002.1, on the reverse strand, counting down.
AACCCTTGACCTGGTATACCATAACTAGGGAAACTCTTTACCTATATTAATGAACACCATAACTAGGGTAACTCTTTACCTGGTATATTAATGAACACCATAACTAGGGAAACTCTTTACCTGAACACCATAACTAGGGAAACCCTTTACCTGGTATATTAATGAACACCATAACCAGGTAAACCCTTTACCTGGTATATTAATGAACACCATAACTTGGGGAACCCTTTACCTGGTATATTAATGAACACCATAACTAGGGAAACCCTTTACCTGGTATATTAATGAACATCATAACTAGGGGAACCCTTTACCTGTATATTATTAAAAAAACCATAACTAGGGAAACCCTTTATTAATGAACCCCATAACTAGGGAAACCCTTTATTAATGAACACCATAACTAGGGAAACCCTTTACCTGGTATATTAATGAACACTATAACTAGGTAAACCCTTTACCTGTCGTACAAATTTAATGCAGATTTTAAAAAGTAATATATCTAGAGCAGACACTGGACAGCACCAAAGTGTGGCATTATATTAGTCCATTTGGAAACCTTTACCCCTCGCAAGGTTTTGGCCCCTTAGGTTACACCCCATGGTCACACACCCTGGTCGACTCACAACATTTAAAAACGACCTTAAAGGTCAATAGGGCAGGTACAGGGTCAGCACTGACGTGAAGGTAATTAGGGCTCATTTAGGGGAGGATGGGCATGTCAACTCGGAGGTTGGGATTTCTGGAGGCACATGTATATAATACATTATTATGTTCAGTATTTTTTGCTCAGTATTTTTGCCCTGTAATATATAATAGCATCATAATGTGTTATATACTTTCAGTATATACAAAAAAGTATCCAAGTTGGTCAGTTATATCTTGTGAACAGCCAGCGTTGAGTTGCCATGGGTACGGATGAGAACATTTCTAAAGTAAAAACAAACACAAATATAATTAAGTCATTAATAGCTGCACACACCATACAGCCCCAGGTATAAGCCACCATACTGCCAGGTATAAGTCACCATACTGCCAGGTATAAGTCACCATACTGCCAGGGTATAAGCCACCATACAGCCCCAGGTATAAGTCACCATACTGCCAGGTATAAGCCACCATACTGCCAGGTATAAGTCACCATACTGCCAGGTATAAGTCACCATACTGCCAGGATATAAGCTACCATACTGCCAGGTATAAGCCACCATACTGCCAGGTATAAGTCACCATACTGCCAGGTATAAGTCACCATACTGCCAGGATATAAGCCACCATACTGCCAGGTATAAGTCACCATACTGCCAGGTATAAGTCACCATACTGCCAGGGTATAAGCCACCATACTGCGAGGATATAAGTCACCATACTGCCAGGTATAAGTCACCATACTGCCTGGTATAAGTCACCATACTGCCAGGTATAAGCCACCATACTGCCAGGGTATAAGTCACCATACTGCCAGGGTATAAGTCACCATACTGCCAGGGTATAAGTCACCATACTGCCAGGTATAAGCCACCATACTGCCAGGGTATAAGTCACCATACAGCCAGGTATAAGTCACCATACTGCCAGGTATAGGTCACCATACTACCAGGTATAAGTCACCATACTGCCAGGGTATAAGTCACAATACTGCTAGGATGGCTATAGTTTATAGTTTCAGTGAGAGAAGGGGTTAAAGAGTTAAAACCCACCAAGAAAAGGGTTAAAACCCAAACAAGTATGTTTAAATGGCGGCACTACATGCACATATCGCCATAGCAACCCACATCAACCCCACCCACTTCTACGCACCCAGTGTCAAACTCGACCACTACTACTGGCAGGTCACCCGTCTCTGTGCTGTGCTTCAACTCTGCAGCCTTCTCTGCGAGACCAGTGATGATGCCGGCTACTTCCGACTTCAGAGTGCCCTGGGCTATACGTGCGTGGATGTGTGAAGAGAGCGAGACATGACACGAACATTATTACAAAATTACATCCAATTCGGAGGTGACTTCCATTACGCCATTACGTCATTTCGTACGGGGAAGGAGAAGAGGAGTATATTTCCTCTCCCCCAACCACACACGAGGCAAATAATTCTGATGACTTGGTGTTTATTACTATTGTAGACTTCGCTTTCTCCTCTGTCTGTTTGTTGGTATGGGGACGGGTATCCATGGACCATTAATAAGGTGCATTTTGTGTTGTGCGAAATGTACTGTATCGCATTCAGTGAGTGTGTATGTGTTGCCAGTGAGTGTTTATGTGTTCCCAGTGAGTGTGTATGTGTTGCCAGAGAGTGTGTACGTGTTGCCAGAGAGTGTGTATGTGTTGCCAGCAAACGTGGAGTGTTGCCAGTGAGTGTGTATGTGTTGCCAGCAAATGTTGAGTGTTGCCAGTGAGTGTGTATGTGTTGCCAGAAAACGTGGAGTGTTGCCAGTGAGTGTGTAAGTATTTAGGTTGAAGCATTGGATGCTATCAAGCCTGCATACTTGTGCCTCTGAATTCTATAAGGTTGTTTTTTTGTGTGTGTGTGTGTGTGGGGGGGGGGGGGGGGGGCAGGGAATATTTCCTCCCAAAGAGGACATGTCCACCCCCGCTCACCCCTCTCAAAAACGTTCCTTTAGATTTGTACGAAATTGCGTAAGAAAATGTGTCAATCCTCCCCCCATTCCTCACCCCCACACTGCCCCCATCCCAAAGTACTTGATAAAACCACAATCTATGCAATTTAGCAAGATTGTGGCTTTAGCTAAATACAGCTGACCAAGCAATACTTATTGTAGGCGTGTCTCTGTTAAGGTGAGCTCTATTTTATGTGCAGGAACCTGAGGACCAACGGCACCAGTTCTGCACGACCAAGAAAACATTGGATATGTCCAGGACAGACAGAGGTTCACAATGAAAACAGACACAAAAGATCAACAACCTCTCATTTGACGTAGTTCAGAGACAAGGACTTTCTGGATAATTGATTAATCTAAATGCTCTGGCCTTCATCAGAAATAATTAATGGAGGAGAATATTATTCAGGACTGATGAAGGCTAGAACATGTATGATGGTTGTAGGCACCTACTGTATGTATGATGCTTGTAGGTAGCTACTGTATGCATGATGGTTGTAGGCACCTACTGTATGTATGATGCTTGTAGGTACCTACTGTATGTATGATGGTTGTAGGCACCTACTGTATGTATGATGCTTGTAGGCACCTACTGTATGTATGATGGCTGTAGGCGCTTACTGTATGTATTGCAGGCATGCAATCAGGTATAATTTGAAAGTGCCTATGAAATATTAGTGGGCTGGTGTTGCTCAGAAGAGAAGTGATGCAAACATTGCCCACAGACACAGTGTCCATCAGAGAAGTGATGCAAACATTGCCCACAGAGACAGTGCCCATCAGAGAAGTGATGCAAATATTGCCCACAGACACAGTGTCCACCAGAGAAGTGATGCAAACATTGCCCACAGACAAGTGTCCATCAGAGAAGTGATGCAAACATTGCCCACAGACAATGTCCATCAGAGAAGTGATGCAAACATTGCCCACAGAGACAGTGTCCATCAGAGAAGTGATGCAAACATTGCCCACAGAGACAGTGTCCATCAGAGAAGTGATGCAAACATTGCCCACAGACAATGTCCATCAGAGAAGTGATGCAAACATTGCCCACAGACACAGTGTCCATCAGAGAAGTGATGCAAACATTGCCCACAGACAATGTCCATCAGAGAAGTGATGCAAACATTGCCCACAGAGACAGTGTCCATCAGAGAAGTGATGCAAACATTGCCCACAGAGACAGTGTCCATCAGAGAAGTGATGCAAACATTGCCCACAGACACAGTGTCCATCAGAGAAGTGATGCAAACATTGCCCACAGACAAGTGTCCATCAGAGAAGTGATGCAAACATTGCCCACAGACACAGTGTCCATCAGAGAAGTGATGCAAACATTGCCCACAGACAAGTGTCCATCAGAGAAGTGATGCAAACATTGCCAACAGAGTGTCCACAGAGAAGTGATGCAAACATTGCCCACAGAGACAGTGTCCATCAGAGAAGTGATGCAAACATTGCCCACAGAGACAATGTCCATCAGAGAAGTGATGCAAACATTGCCCACAGATACAGTGTCGATCAGAGAAGTGATGCAAACATTGCCCACAGACACAGTGTCCATCAGATGCATGTTATTCACCACATTCAGCTGGTGATGTCGACCCATTGACACGCCCTCCTTCCCTCCCCCACGCGAGCAAAAATAGCATAATAAAAAAACTTCCCAACGTAATGATCCAAAAGAAAAATATTTACTAGACTGCCGTAAAATGGGCTACTTACTCCAGTTCAGAGCAAAGTCCACCAGTCAGGGTCACTGACAACTAATGCATGATGTAATGCATGATGTAATGCATGATGTAATGCATGATGTAATGCATGATGTAATGCATGATGTCAGGAATAGCCAGGTCAAGATCAGGGCAGATCCTCCAGTCCTCGGGCTGGCAGCAACAAAGGATCTAACAGCCTGAAATTAGTTATTTATGCTAGCTGGTGCAGCTGTGTATATATCAAGCTAGTTATTAGTGTTTAGCTTGTTCAAGCTTGTTCAGTAGTGATATCTTGCTAGCTGGGTGCAGCTGCAACCTATTATCAGTGTGTAGCTTGCTAGCTGGTGCAGCTGCAACCTATTATCAGTGTGTAGCTTGCTAGCTGGTGCAGCTGTGTATTAGTGATGTTGTATACAATGGTAGGATTACTTCTCTCCTACAACCATCTTGTATATGCCATCTGGATCTGCAATCGCCGATGTCCATTGATGGTGGAGTCAAGGTCGAAGTTCAAGGTTGCTTCCATAAGATATTGTTAACTGTGCACAATGTGATGAGTCGATTATGAGCCAGCTCTAGGGTGTAAAATGTTTGTGTGTGTGAACAGATGGACCGATACACTTAGTGTGGTGCTGAGGGAACACCCAGGGAAGCTTTTAAACCAGGGGGGATTATATATATACAAATATTTAATAAATTAAAAATCAAACAAAAAATAAATAAGAAGAGCTTATATATTACACAGTAGCAAGCTACATGTATCACTACCAGAACAAGCTAAACACTAATAACTAGCTTGATATACACACACCTGCAACACAACAAGCTAGTAAAACAAACCACTAGCTGGCTCTATCAGTTAGATAACTGCCAGTAACACTTTCATGACCTACCACCTGTTTCCAGGCACTGTCCTTGGCCTTGTGTGTTCTACCAGATGCCTGGAGGACGTCGTCAGGGCTCCAATGAACTCATTCACATGTGTTCTACCAGATGCCTGCCACTAGCAGGAGGACGTCGTCAGGGCTCCAATGAACTCATTCACATGTGTTCTACCAGATGCCTGCCACTAGCAGGAGGAGTCGTCAGGGCTCCAATGAACTCATTCACATGTGTTCTACCAGATGCCTGCCACTAGCAGGAGGACGTCATCAGGGCTCCAATGAACTCATTCACATGTGTTCTACCAGATGCCTGTCACTAGCAGGAGGACGTCGTCAGGGCTCCAATGAACTCATTCACATGTGTTCTACCAGATGCCTGCCACTAGCAGGAGGACGTCATCAGGGCTCCAATGAACTCATTCACATGTGTTCTACCAGATGCCTGCCACTAGGTCGTCAGGGCTCCAATGAACTCATTCACATGTGTTCTACCAGATGCCTGCCACTAGAAGGAGGACGTCGTCAGGGCTCCAATGAACTCATTCACATGTGTTCTACCAGATGCCTGCCACTAGCAGGAGGACGTCATCAGGGCTCCAATGAACTCATTCACATGTGTTCTACCAGATGCCTGCCACTAGCAGGAGGACGTCGTCAGGGCTCCAATGAACTCATTCACATGTGTTCTACCAGATGCCTGCCACTAGCAAGAGGACGTCGTCAGGGCTCCAATGAACTCATTCACATGTGTTCTACCAGATGCCTGCCACTAGCAGGAGGACGTCATCAGGGCTCCAATGAACTCATTCACATGTGTTCTACCAGATGCCTGCCACTAGCAGGAGGACGTCGTCAGGGCTCCAATGAACTCATTCACATGTGTTCTACCAGATGCCTGCCACTAGCAGGAGGACGTCATCAGGGCTCCAATGAACTCATTCACATGTGTTCTACCAGATGCCTGCCACTAGCAGGAGGACGTCGTCAGGGCTCCAATGAACTCATTCACGTCCACAAACGCCACTATTTACAGCCGATGGTAAATTCCAGCATTTTGATTGGTCAAATGCTCTAAGCTGGAATGGAACTAGACCCTGTTCCATCATATCGTACTGTCGTACTTGCGGGTTCGTAATGACGATAAGATACGATGGCCGTGTTTCCATATGCCATGTGTGCAGAGGACATCATTACTATTATTACCATACTACAGACTTTTCTCCTTGCTCCTGCGGAGGACTCTCCCTTCCATCTAATCTCTTGCTAGCTATGCTCGCAGTGGAAACTGGAGAGAAGAAGGGCGATTTATAGTAGCGACATTTAAATGACCTCAGAGATCAAATCTGAGGGTGTCACAGGCTTGGGTTACAGCCAAATCTGAGGGTGTCATAGCAACAAAATCTAAGGATCTCATAGCAACAAAATCTGAGGATGTCATTGGCTCGGGCATGCTATACGAGCTGCTAGTGGAGTTCGTTGGTAGTATCACCATCATATGTAATTTACGAGCAGTCGTTGGCAACGGGACGGACGCATGTGCAGGTGTGTCCCTACAAATGGCCGACAATGCCAAGTGCCAGTGATGTTTAGACGACCTCTAAAACCAAACCTTAACCCTTGATGTTCCAGCTGGCCCGAGAACAATGAGAACAGACACACAACATTCATTTTATATGTACATGTATATAAGTTATTAGTATTATTATTACTATTATATTATTATTGTTATTATTATTATTGTTGTTGTTATGATTACTATTATTGTTTGTTATTATGTTGTTATTATTATTGTTATTACTACCTATTATTGTTATTATTATTTATTACTATTGTTATTATTATTATATTTTTTCTGTTGTTATATTGTTGCTGTTATTATTATTATTGTTGTTGTTGTCGTCGTCACATCACATCATCATCATCATCACATGTACTATTATTATTATAATATGTTGAGACGAACCTGCCAGAGAGAGACCTTGTGCATCAGCACATAGCACTCCAGTGACCCCGGCCTGAGCCATGCTATAAATAAACACGAGAAATATAGTGACATCAGAAACACAGTGACATCATTCAAACCCCACTCGAGTGACCCTGGGCTGACCCATGCTATAAATAGACACAACCCAAAACAGTGACATCATTTAAAACCCACCCCAATCATCCCTGAGCTGAGCCATGCTAAATAGACACTCAAAAACAGTGACATCATTCAAACCCGTGACCCTGGGCTGGGCAATGCTATAAATAGACTCTAGCTACCACTGCCACCAAGGGGATGACCTGCCCTAGTTAGTGTTGGTGGACAACACCCTCGAACTTTGTTCATCCTGGACGACCGTGTCGATATCTGTGGTAAGACTGGACATACATGTACATGTAGCGTGCAGTTTCACTACTCATCTACAGGCTAGGGCAGTGCTTATAGGGTTAGGGCAGTGGTTGCTAGGGCATTCTTGATTGCAGTGCTTGTTAGGACAGTCTCGGTGGCAGTGGTTGTAGGGCTAGGGCAGTGGTTGCTAGGGCATTCTTGGTGGCAGTGGTTGTAGGGCTAGGGCAGTGGTTGCTAGGGCATTCTTGGTTGCAGTGCTTGTTAGGACAGTCTCGGTGGCAGTGGTTGTAGGGATAGGGCAGTGATTGCTAGGGCATTCTTGGTGGCAGTGGTTGTAAGGCTAGGGCAGTGGTTGCTAGGGCATTCATGTTGCAGTAGGGTAGGGCAGTGGTTGCTAGGGCATTCTTGGTGACAGTGGTTGTAGGGCTAGGGCAGTGGTTGCTAGGGCATTCTTGGTGACAGAGATGCAGAAGGCTCATTATTCGACTAAGTGGCAGCACAGTATTGCTGCATGTCTCTACGGTAGCCAGCAGCCACACATGCATTATACACACATGCATTATACATACGGACTGGAAAGCTCGTAAAAATTTGAATTTTCTCCTTCCGTGTTGGTGCAAGCTACGGTAGGAATGAAAGTTGAAGTGGTGTTAGTGCTGCTTGCTTGCCTGTGAGCTTGCTGCTACCTCACCTCAGAATTCACTGCAGTTCTGTCACAGGGAAATATCTCAGGGAGACAATGTTCCTGAAGTGTTACTGGGGGAGTGAGTCCTCTCACTTTTTCATAAGAACCGGTTTCTCCTCAGTGGCTGTACTTTAACCAGTGCCCGTGTTCAAAACAAACCCCAAAGAAGATGGGTGTGGTCATTCCAAGCATTTTGGGTCAACACTCTACTCAATTTTAACTCAGCTAGGGCTAGGATTGGGCTATGAGGTCCTTCCGTCATGCTCAGCTCGGACTATGCCTCAGGCTACGAGGCCCTAGCCATCGTACTCAGGTAGGGTAGCCCTAGCCCTATCAAACTGAAGGTGTGAAATTGAGTAGGGTGTGGTCACAACTTCTTTGACTACGCCCACCTCCCGTTATGTTCGTATGGCACAATTATTACACATGTTTAATGCTGTCATGACTCTGGCTTCACTTGCAAGTGGCAGAGAGGAGTAGTGAGCACTGCAAATAAGCTCTTCAACTGTCACTAATACTAGCCCTAGGGCTGGGTTCTTGGGCTGTAGCTCTAGAGCATAATCACTACTGTACAGAAATCACAAATATTGAATGTAGTCAAGGATTCAGTCCGTCACTAGACCATATTCTCGTGATGCTAAAACAGAGCTTTTATGGAACAAGTTATTTCAACGTTTGAGGAATTGCATGCCACGTTTAAAACATTTACAACCAGCTCTGACTCCATGCCTTTATGCCTTCACCCTGTTATCTGTCTGGAGAAAGGACACGCACACACACACTCTTTTTAAGTCCCAACTGTCCATACATCTCAACGCCAAAATAAAGATACTCCACGTGGCCCACGTCAGGTTAATTAAGGGGTCACACTTTATAAACAACACGACTCACATTTCATTCACTTGGGACTCCAACGGAACTTCCATTCTTCTTCTTATAGCTGACGGTTGGCTAAATTCACGCTCAGTGGTTGGTAAAGGTCATCATAACAAATGTCGAACAATTTATACCATTGCGACCCTTTACCGTCTTTAACTCTGAAAGCTGCTTTGAGGTCGGAGGAAAAAAATCAAATCTGTACTGTGACTGTCACCACGATTTGCTATTATTATTATTGGTGTTCTGTTGATTCTAAAATACATTAGCTTCCCATTGGAATTCCGTGATTTATATATCATCTTTGCCTTGCCTATGGAGGGAAACCCTTTTTTAAGTTCACTTGTAGCTTCTGAAAGCAACTATAGTTGTGTGCAAATCAGGTTGCAGTATTGGATTCCACTCGGAAGGGTGAATGCTAAGAAACCATGGTAGTTCTCTAAGCTTCCTACCATCCCACATGTATAAGACCATCCGACATTAAAAAAAACATAGTATCATTTCCTGTATATAGCACAAGCCATCTTTAAGGTTGAAAATGTCTGTCTGTCTGTGTCTCTGTCTGAGTGCATATGGCTTATGCCTGACCAAATGCCTGAACCATTGGAACCAAACTTGGTGAGTAGGTTGAGGTTAGATCAGGGAGTGTTTGAAAATAATATTTTAAAAAGTTCATTTATTAAATTTGAACCCCTTGATTTCTCAGAAAATTTATGAAAAATTCTTGATGAAGGCTAGATATCTATATAGTTGAAATGTCGAGAGAATACAATTTCAAGTTATTATTGAAAAGTTCACAGTAAAAAAAACACGATGCAGTAAAAAAAACAGGGAACTGAAAAATTGTTAGCAAACTGCTGGTTTGTCTTGAAATATTTCTAATCAACTTGCTCAACCTCGTACAGCCTGGTGCTTCCTTTCTGCATCTGCTATATATCAAATTAGTCCTTAACCAGTTTCCTCATAAAGAATATTATAAGTTGTTTTGGTGGGAATATTTGTTCTGTGTGCTTGAACACAAAAAGGAATGTCAAATTTGCACTGAGGCACTATATATAGCTTTATTTATGCGCAGAGAGTAACTTTGGGATGAAGGGGGGGGGGGACTCTGTTCTATATTCTCATTTTGTGCCCCTCTTGCGATTTAACCTTTTCTGGGCAACCCAGGCTCCTCACAGACACATGCATGCACACATGTACGCACATGCACACACACACACCCCACACACACACAGAGGGTGAGAATGAAACATTCAATATTAATTTATTCTCAATGTTCTCAATGAACTCTCAGTTGACATAATAACATTACAATAACCTCAATAATCAACTTGAAATTGTCTCTCGATATTTCTACTATATAGATGCTATAGCCTTCAGGAATAATGATACTAATACTTGTATGAACTATAAATACCGGTAGCTGTCTATCCACCATGTGATGCAAACCACACCCTAGCACTCACATCTAGCAGATGCGGGGGAAAAATAATAATATAATAATTAATAATAAATAGTAAGTAAAGTAATACACTGATGATTGAAATTAACAATAACAAAATTAAAAGTAGGCTTGATATATAGTTTTTAGCCTAATAGCTATATACTATTACTAAAACACATTTTGAATACAGAAAAATCATGGTGGTTGTGGTTTCAAGTTCAGGCTCTTGAGAGTGGCCACCCAGTAGTCAGGTAAGTAATCTCAATTGAACTTCTCACACTCTGGTGCTAGGCTGATATGTGTAATGCCTCCTTCACTATATAGCAGTTCCTTCTGTCTTCTGGTAATCCAGAAAGATCCATCCACTTCAAATTCCATGGTAAACTTTGAGGCTTGATGTTGTTCAGATGGTCCAACAACTCCTGGTCTTTCCTCTTCTTCACTAGGCAGAAGGTGTTATCCACACATCTCTTTCAAAACCTTGGCTTCAGGGGGCGGGGAGGGGGGAGCAGTTGTGATTGTCAATTCCTCAATACCATGGAGCTTGAAGTGGATGGATGATTGCCTTTCTGGATTTCCACCTACACAGGAAAGATGCTAACTGCAACACAATTTACAGAAAACCTACCAATACCATCCTATACCTTTACATCTTTCTCTTTCTGTGTCAGATGAGGAGTGGTGAAGAGCTTGTATGATAGAACCAGGTGAGTAGTGACAGAAAATGAGGACTTACAGAAGGAAGAGCATCGTTTAAAAATAGTTTTTATGGAGAATGGTTATCTGCAAGCCTTCATCAACCTTCCTATGCATGTAGATCTAGCACGGGGGGGAAAAAGTACACTAGTTCAGAAAATCAGGGATCTGGAAAGTCGAAACATTGAGAGAATACAATTTCAAGTTGATTATTGGGAAGGTTATTTTAAGAATGCAGAGACTTGATTTAGAAATTTCTTGATCAGTCAAGACAATCTCGGGACAGCCAAGTTAACAAATGACCTAAAAAATTACATTTAAATAAGTATAGTAAATTGAATATAAAATGTCTGCTATATTCTGAAGTAGCTGTTGGGTCCTTTAGAGCTCCACTTTCAGACTGTTTGGTATAGTAATCTGCAATGGTCATGGTATACTATTTGTATTGTTGGTTTCTGGAAGTGAGCCCACAACGTCCAGCCCAATATGAGACCAGGCTTGACAGGAGTTGGAAGAAGTGGGTCATGCAGCCTTTGCAATTTTGCATTATTTAGTCACAAGTCTCCCTCTTCGTGTAATATGCAAAATCTAATCAATATCGGTTAAATATATTTTTTTATGTTAGTTTTTTTGCTTTTTATTGTCCATATTCAATAGATCAATTAATTTTTGACATGACAAATGACAACAACTTTAAATTTTGCAAAAAAAAAAAAATTTTTTTTTTTTTAATTCAAAAAATCAACTTGTGTAAGAAATAACGTGCTTGAATAAGTTAGCCAGTAGTAATTGCCACAGTTTTATCTCCACCAACGTGCACTTAGTCATCGATTCTTTCGAGTTCAGCTGCTGAGTGGCCGACACTAATTTAATACCGGTAATTCTATCATATACACTTAATATACAAACATAAAGATAAAGCTAGCAAAAGGTCAAATTTTAAGTTTTTAGTTTGATGGACACAGAATCCATCATGGTATATATCGTTGGTTGTCATTCACGCCACATTCGAGAGCTGCAAGTGTCATCTACCCGAGAGAGCCAATCAGATGATGTTGCTCTTATTTTTTCTCGCTCTTAACAGTTATAAAGGTAGAATTTAGTATGGGAAGATTCAATTAGCAGGATCTATCAATTTGTAGCCTGCCACTGTTCCACCGTATGGATGCAGATTACATACAATTAATTTGAACTGTAACCAGATATGGTTTAACATTGGAACTATATTATGAAACATGGAGCAGCTACATGCAAACTATTGATTGCTATATAAACTCCTTAAAAGTAATCCTGTTCATTTTTTGCTTTTCTCTCCCAAAAATATCAACTGAGTAGCAAATAAATAGTGAGCTTCTTTGACAGACAGAAATATAGATTACTGAATCACATCAGTACCAAACTGTTGCTGTCCTGGAGGTGTGTGGATTATGGAGTTTATGTTGATTACAGTGCTCCTGGGCTGTTTTCATGTGGTCTTTATCTGTGGTGAGTTGGAGGTGTTATCGAGACCTACACGAGATAATGATACTGCTTGCATGTTAAACGGCATTAGCTAACCCTGGCAGTTTATTCATGACACAATTGTGGCATCTCATGTGATGATAGCTTATATTGCCAGGTTAAACAACATTAGCAGTTTATTCATGTCACAATTGTGACATCTTATGTGATGATAGCTTATACATGTATTGCCGCATTAGCCAACCCTGGCATGTCACAATTGTGGCATCTCATGTGATAATAGAGTTGAGCCAGGATGCTCTAGCTGTTCTAGCTCTAGTTTTATTTAGTCCTTAATATTGATTGGTACAAAATTGTCAATGTAATAATTAAATATAATGCCATGATGGTAAAAAGTCTATTTATCATTGAAGTGCCTAACGAGTTCCCCCCACTAGTGATCACAAAACACATTTCATCCATCCAAGTATAAAATTAAAATACTGATAGTATAGCCATACTCTTTGTGTGGGGGTATATAGTGTGTTTCTCTTCATGGGCGAGAGTGTGTGGGTAGTGCATCTCTCTTCAATGAGTGAAAGGGTGTGGGGTAGTGTGTTTCTCTTCTATGAGTGAGAGTGTGTGGGGAAGTGTGTTCTCTTCTATGAGCGAGAGTGTGTGGGGTAGTGTGTTTCTCTTCAATGAGTGAAAGGGTGTGGGGAAGTGTGTTTCTCTTCTATGAGCAAGAGTGTGTGGGGGTAGTGTGTTTCTCTTCTATGAGCAAGAGTGGGTGGGGTAGTGTGTTTCTCTTCTATTAGCGGGAGGGGGTGTGGGACTGCTAAGCGAGACCATATGTATCACTATTGAGAGAGGAAGCCTGTGAAAGCTAATAGCCTTACTACATTCAGATAAATTAACTACTTTACTAGCTCGAGTGGAAGTCATCTGATGTTTAGTCGATCTTTTATCTTTTCCTCTTTTCTGAAAAAAGAAAACCTTCTCGCAAAGAAGAGCTAAAAACACTTAACAACTTCTGTGGCAAACCATAGCAGGTTTCATTTGAGAGATTTTCAGACTAACTGAAGCACATAATCTTTTGGCACACTTTTTGTTTTACTAATAGTAGTAGCATTTCTAGTTCTGATGTTCTAACTATCAAATGACATAGGTTTTCCAAATCCTGAATCTAGCTTAAATATCCTTCGGTCCTAACTTTTTCATCTGAATTTCTGTGTCCACTTTATGGCAAAAAAGACTTGGCTCTTTTAGTCGTGAGGTTTTCATTCACATCAGCCATTTTTGCCTAAGCAGCATTATTTACCCATGCTGGCAGCTTCTGCACATGCGTGATTTATTTGCCTGTGCTGGTGTCACAATTATTAAATAACCACAAGTGTTTGTTGAGAATTCTGGGACAGAAGTAACAATCCAGGACACATCCGGAACCGAAGGCTGAAGTCCGGAACTGTCAATCCAGGATAGTTGGCGGGTTTGAAATTTAAAAAATGCTACATCAATATAGTGATGGTTCTAAAGAATAATAGATACATACACACACA